>RXID01014859.1:0-189778 GCA_005019695.1 Trichopus zeylanicus subsp. travancoricus | reverse complement strand
AGGAGTGTTATTTATGACACTTGTTTCATTAATGTATTTAAAAATTCTGATTTATAAAGAATAATCGAATGTTTCCTTTTTTTGGTTGAATATTGAAGGTTTGCTTTTGTTAGACAATAGCAGAACTTGTTATATTGTCTTGTGTCTTGAACTTTCTAGCTGCTATTGCTATCTGATTACTGATTAGGCTATATTGTTCTATCAAGCTGCAAGTTTCTATTATTGTTCTGATAGGCTATATATTATAAAATCCCATGAATGATTGTCATTAATTAGGAAGTGGCTTTATTTATAAATAACTCCAAATTTTATTTATTTTATAAGTAAATTTTAAAAATAAATCATCGAAGCTTTCAAAACTTAAAATTTAAAAATACAAATTTCATATTGTACATTTACAAATAGATTCCTCGATTTGTTTAAAATAAATCAATATTTTAATCATTTTTTATATTAAATTTCACGCAAAATACAGTGAAAGTTTAAAATTTTCAAATTTCAAATTACAAGTTTACTATTTTTTACATTTAAAAATAGACGACCACCTTTAATATTTTTCTTTATAAATACGTCCAAAATTTATTTATTTTATAAATAAATTTTACAAATAAGTCATCGAAGGTTTCAAAACTTAAAATTTAAAATTACAAGTTTCATGTTGTACATTTACAAATAGACCCCTTTAATATTTTTATTTATAAATAAGTCTATATTTTTAATCATATTTTAAATAAAATTTTACAAAAAAGACATTAGTGTTTTTTATATTTATAATTACAAATTTAATATTTATAAATTAAAAAATAGACCCTTAAATTTTTTTTAAAAAAATAACTCTAATTTTTTTAAAAAAACTAATTTTTACAAATACACCCCTCACCGGAGGCCCGACGGCGCGCCGGACGGCCCGCCGGCACGCGGCCGCGAACGGCTTCCGCACGTGGGATGGAGGCCGAGGTCGGCGCGCCGGCACGCGGGCGCGGACGACCAAGGCCGAGGCCGTTCCGCCCTCGCGTGCCGGGGACGGAGTCCGAGGCCGGCGTGCCGGGGACGGACGGCCTTGGCCTTGGCCGTCCGCGCCCGCGTGCCGGCGCGACGGCCTCGGCCTCCATCCCCGGCACGTGGGGGCGGAACGGCCTCGGCCGTGGCCGTCCGCGCCCGCGTTTCAACGCGTCGGCGCCGCCGGCCTCCGCCTCCACTCCAGCCGCCGGCCTCCGCCTCCGCTCTCACCAGCCCGGCCTCCGGCTCCGCTCCCGCTGCCGGCCGCCGCCTCCGATCCCGCCGCCGGCCGGCCTCCCCCCGTCCCCGCCCGCGCGACTGGGTGTTATTTGCAAAAATCCGAATTTCGGGGACTTTTCTGTAAATCAGAATAATTTCAGGGGTTTATTTGTAAAAATTTGAATTTCGAAGACTTGTTTGTAAATCTGATTTCTTTCGGGGTGTTATTTGCAAAAATCCGAATTTGGGGACTTCTCTGTAAATCAGAATAATTTCTGGGGGTTTATTTGCAAAAATCCGAATTTCCAGGATTTTTTTGTAAATCTGATTTCTTTCGTGGTGTTATTTGCAAAAATTCAAAATCCGTGGGGTTAAATATAAAAAAGTAAGTTTTTATGGGATATATGTAAAATAACCGGGGGTAACATCGAAATTTTTTGGCAAAATTTTGATTAAATAACAATCAGGGGCTGTGGGTAAATATGGGCGAATTTGAGGGGTGGGGGTAATTACGGAAATTAGTGGGGTTTACCGTAATTAAGACTAATTACCGGGGTCACCCGTAATTATCCCATGTTTTTATTTGTATATGTTATTCATTTTATTTTCAACATTTTTTTATGTGAAGCTCAAAATAGAGATTAATTTAAATTATAAACAAATAAAATTTTAGAAAACAGTAATTTCATGTGTGTTGCATATTTTCCATATATAAAATTGAGAAAAATCCTAATTTTTATATTTATTTAACAATATTTAAAATTTAAATTATAAAGATTAAGAGTGTTTAATAAGTAATTATATGTCTTATTATAAATTTATGAAAAATCACCTAATTTGTTACTATTAGTAAAAAAATATTTATTTTATACTACTATAAATTTACAAAAATTACTTTGATTAAAATATTTAAAAAATATTTTTATTTTTATTTAAGTTTAGTATTTAAAATTAATATAAAAGATCAAATTCTTTTCGTTTGATTTTAATTTGAACCTCTATTATAAAAGATAAGTTGTCCAATTTTATAAAATTAAAAATTTTAAATCAAATTTTGTTAAATCGGTTGTTCAATAATTATGAATCAGTTATTCAAAATAAAATCAAATAATAATAATTAATATTTTTATATTAATTTAATTAATAAAATAAAAAATTAATATTTTAATTGATATGATTTTTTAAATTTATAATATAAGACAAGTATTTTTTTATTAATAATAATAAAACATATTTTTTTTACAAATAAGTTAAATAATAATAATAATGTCTAAAAATCATAAATTTAATTTTCAAATTGTGCTCCGATTCACCCAAACAAAGGACTTTACGATGCATTATTTTTTTTTATTTTTAACATAATATAAAGGACGGCCCGGGCACCTGTCTGCTGAATGAGAGACGTGGCTCCACTATGTGATGCCACACGCCCAATACCTTGTAGGGAAAGCCGGCGGGTCTGCGACTCAAGCCGCGGTCCATCACTCCATTGCCATCAATTTCATGCGGCTTTTCATATATACCGCTACAAAGTATCCAAATTTTATACAACCCCAAAAACTGATAGCTATAAAACAGAACATTTTAGGTTAATTACATCAATAAAAGCGAATGAAATAATGAAAACACTTGTTTCCACGGTTTATTGTTAGACTTTTTAATTAAAAAATAGTTGAATTTATAATAAGAAATGAATGATATTTTAAACTAAATATGTTACATACCATCTATCAATTATTAATAGTCATATAATTTTAAAGAGAAAAATTTTTGTACATCTCTGTAAAATTATGATATTTCTATATTTTTATAAAAGTTGTAATTTTAAGAGGAATATTTGAGAAAAAAATAATTTTTTAAAATATATATATATAATTTAAAAGGGGATTTGAGAAAAAAATCACTTGTCAAATATATAAAAAAATTACAAAAGTATAGAATAAATAATAATTTTAAAGGAGTATATCAAAAAATTTTCTAACTTTGAAGTTTTAACTATAGAACTATAATTTATAAACACGAGAATTAAATTTCAAATTAAGTCTGATGGTATAATGAACCTTCAAATTAATTGGGTTAGGGTCTAATAAATCGGTTCCAAACTAAATCTATAAAAAAATACACTTTTAAAAAGTAATTAATTTTCAACATATAATTATGTCAAATCTCCCAAAAATCAAAGATATTATTTTTAATAAACACAATTCATTAATATATAAATAAAAAGTATCTCTATCTCTTTAAGACAAAATAACAATCTCTTAGTCCCTTGAATTTTATAATTTTTTTAAAAATTATTATTATTATTATTATTTTCTCAAAAAATATTATTAACTTAAGTATCGACTATCCACCTCACGATGTCCCTATTTTACAAATCTCAATAAATTTTTTGATTTAAAATCAATGACAAATGTGAATTTATTAACAGTGATATTTTTATTGAGATCCACTCTCCTATTTCATCACAAATCTGAAAAATCACTAATACCAATAAACATGTGGTTCTCTATATCGGCTATTTGGATGAATTCTTGAGAAATTGATCAATTCTATTATTTCCGAAGATTTGAGGGAATTATTAAAATTATTTAACTCTGGTGTTTGAATGAAATTAAAAATTAATTAAGTCTCTCAATTTAAAAAAATATATTAAATTTGGTACAAAATATAAAATATATCTAATTTATAAACACAAAATATATATTATTTTTGAAAAATTAATACTATATTTATAAATAAATAGAATAATATAATATATTAATTTTAAAATATTAATTTAATTAAAAAAGTAATATAAATTTAAAAATTGGCCCAAAAATAAAGAATTCTATAATTATAATATAATTAATTTCAAATTTATTTAATATATTTTTCTTATTAAATAGTTTGATAAACGTAAAATACATATATATTAAATTTAGTATAAAATACTAAAAAAATATAAATATAATTTACAAACATAACATATATACTATTTTTTAAAATAAATACTTTTATTTATAAGTAAATATAATAATATAATATGTTAATATTAGAAAATGCCAAGTTAATTAAAAAAGTAATATAAATTTAAAAATGGCCCAAAAATAAAGAATTCTATAATTATAATACAATTAATTTAGAATTTATTTACTTTTTTTCTTGTTAAATAATTTGATAAATATAAAATACATATTTTTCTTAAAAACATAATTTATTATTTCATAAATTAATATAATTATTAAAATAGCCCATAAATATAAAATTATATAAATATAATAAAAATTAATTCAAAATTAATTTATTATATTTGAGCTAACAAGTTGAATAATTTGATAAACTTAACAATCACAATTTTTTGAAAATAATTTATTTGTAATTAAATAAATATTTAAAAATTAAAACAATTAAAATAATTTAAAAATAAAAAAGTGTCCAAATATTATATAAATCTATCATTTAATTTGTGGATCCCACTACAATTCTTGAGAATTGGATAAATTCCTTCTCAAAATTTTCAAAATTCAAAACCAAAATTGAGAAAGAACAAAAATTATCTAATTCTCTCAATTCTGAATTTTAAAATTGAATCAAATATCGAAATTAAAAAATTTTAATTTTTAATTTTTTCTAATTTCCTCAGTTTCAATATTTTAAAATCCATCCAAATAGAGTATATAACTACTCTAGGAAAAATAAGAAGAGACCTCCATAACTCTGATCCGTCAAAAGGATAAAAACATATCCTAAAACAGAAAAAGAAAATATCAAAGGGGGAAACGAGAGAGGATGAACAAGTTGAAGTCTAGATCGAAACAAAAGAACAAGAGTCATGCTCAAAGCTCTCCAATTGTTGTGTCATCCACCACTTGGCGTCTTTCCAGAGTAGAGAGCCTGAATACGTTGCCATTGCAATTCATCGCATGGCCTCCAACAGCAAGAGGGAATGTCCTTCCCTGATGAGGAGCTCATCGTCTCTCTCTTGCACGTAGCCCTAACCTCTTTTGAGCCACTCACCACCATACCATTGCTCTCAAGCTTCTCCAATCAACTGCACTGCACCACACCTATTCTCTAGGTGTTGCATTTGTCTATTATCGATAGCTGGTTGAGCCTCACCGGGCTCTCAACTCTACCTTCACCTTTGGGCTTACCAAGAACGACCAACTCATGGATTCCTTCATGGGTGCCACCGCCACCTGAGAGCACTCCTTGACAAGCATTGTCAATTCATGCTCCGCATCGAGAAGAAGGGCAAGCTGAGGATGCTCTACTTGTATTGAGTAGCTTTTGAGTATTTCAAACTCATATTAGAGTTTGAATTATAGTAAAAATTCAAAATTGAATTCAGACTTGTGATTGATTTGTAATATTAAGAGTTATAATTAGAGTAAAATTAACATGCACCATTATATGACTCATCAATGTACCGCCTATAAATGAACATTGTCTCAATCTCCAACTTTGAGAGATATCATCATATGATTAGACTCAGTTACATTATCACTATAATAATTTTGGTCTTAAAGAGTTTATATAGCTTTGAATCTAAAGCTCTGATACTAGTTATTGGGGGAGTTCAATAGTATTAAATCAGATAAATATAATAGGTCAAACATCAAATTATTTCAAAAGCCTAAACTGATGGGATATGGGTCGTTTCACTATATATATTATACTTTGTTTATCAAATATTCTATATGAGATTAATCCATCACACTCGATACTATAACATCACTCAAGGTGTAAAAGACCTCAATTTCACTTGAGGTGCAAAAGACCTCAATTCCACCCGAGGCAAAATACCTATGTTCCAACCTAAGGCATAAAAATCTACCTCCATGATTACAAACCTGTTCGTGGGGTAAAAATATGACAATGTTGATTTAAATCAAAGACATAGCTCAAGAAGGATATGAAATTAACTTCACTTACTGAATTACGAGAATTCGATGCTTGGAGTGAGAGGATTTGATGATACAATAAACTCTTAAATCAGTTTAGTCAGGGTCTAATAAGCCTATTTGAAATCAAATCTACAAAGAATCCCCTCATAAAAAAGTAATTGAATTTCAAGAAATAATTATGTCAAATTTTTCAAAAATCAGGGATATTATTTTTGATAAACACAATCTGTTAATGTATAAATAGGGAATATCTCTATCTCTTTGAGACAACATTAGCAATCTCTTAGTCCCTAAATTTTATGATTATTTTCGCTTCTGAATTTTATTATTATTATTCTATCTCAAAAAATAATACTGATTTAAGTATTAGAGCGGGCCGTTGAACTTTGATGGTTCCTATTGTGGTACTTTCATCTTGCAGGTCGTGCGATGTAGATCAACCTAGTAGATTCGATCTCAAGAAATTTTCCAATTCAAACGTGATGATAAATTTGACTCTATTAACAAAGTCTATATTTCATAAAATTTTTTAGAGATATTCCTAAAAAACTTGGTATTCACATATGTATCCCTGCAACTAATAAAAATTAGACATTTTGAATTCTGAATTTCCGACAAACAAATTGTGAATAAAGTTTAACAAAACAGAAAGAAGTGCAGTTTATGAGGGTGCTTCTGCAAGTATCAAATTTCGTTTAGTGATTTTGTGAATACTAGGGATATAAATGCAAAATGAGCTATTTGAAATATCCAAAGTTATCAGCCTCATCTTTCCCTCGAACTCTCTGGAAAAGGTCCGTCCGTTCTTTTGCTGCCCGCTTCTTGTTTGTGCATGTGGATTTCAGGAGGATCCACTCCTTTCCGGGAAGTTTTCCTTAAATTGTTTTCAATTTAGGTGATTTAATAGTTGTCATACACTTTGATTGTGCTCTTTGAGAAACTTAGGGCCTGTTTGTTTGGATTCCGGGTTTAAGAATCATGGAATCGTAGGAATTGAGTGATTCCAGGGAATTGAAGGAATTGAGGGAATTAGATAATTATAGTGTTTGGATGAGTATTTACTGTAGGAAATTGGTAATTGGTCAATTCCTTTCCGTTGTTTGGTAGACAAATGGAATTGATCAATTCCATAAGTTATTGAATTCTTGTGTTTGGATGAATTTTTACTGTAAAGAATTGAAAAATAAATTAAAACAATTAAAAATAATAAATAATTTTAAGAAATAAAAAAAAGATTATGTAAATATCTTATTATAATCAATTACAGATTTATTTAATATACTTTCATTTTTATCTTCTAAAATAATTTTTAATAATTTTTAATAATTTTTATCTTCTAAAATATGTACTTATTTTTTTGAAAATAAGTAATATTTAAGTAATTTGAGTAATAAAATAATTTTAATTTTAAAATTATTAAAATAATTTTAAAATTAATAATATTTTAGAAAAAGACCCAAAAAATGAGCGAACATCAGTTTCACTATATGTACAAATATTACGATGTTAAGTACCAATATCCAGCAGCTCGTATTCTGAACAAATCTAACTCGTCTTCGTCCATCTAATATTCAAATATACATCAAAAAACTTGTAACAAATAAGATAATCTTACAAGTTTTGCCTGGGGCAAAACTCCTGATACGAAACTCATACATCTTTGTCGAGCTTAACGCAGCTGTTCTATTTTCCGTTTCCGCTACTTATTCTGTGCTCCTATCCTAGGAAGGTAGAAGGAAATTAAAGATAGAATTAGGAGCAGAAATTACCAAATAGTGATAATCATAAGGGGCTGGTAAAAAAATTAATCAAAACTGGTAACATCCGGATCAATTAGAAGAAGATTGACAGTAATCAATCCCAAAATTACATGCATAAACAAAAGAAATTAGTGATGATGGAGACGAAGGAGACGAAGGAGACGAAATTAGTGATTAATGCATCTTTTTAAGTCTAAAACCGGAATCAGATGATGGAGACGAAGGAGGGATGAAGGACGAAGAGATAGGGGAAGAGCTCACTGGCCTAGACCGCTGCTTCGACGCTGGACGGCCGCTAGACGGAGAAGAAGCCGCTGGACGGCTGCTGGACGGAGACGAAGCCGCTGGACGGAGACGAAGCCGTTGGACGGAGAAGAAGCCGTTGGACGGCCGCTGAAGCCGCTGGACGGAGAAGATGCCGCTGGTCTGAGAAGAAGCCGCTGGATGGCCGCTGAAGCTGCTGAACGGCCGTTGGACGGCCGCTGAAGCCGCTGGACGACCGCTGGACGGAGAAGAAGCCGCAGGACGACCGCTGGACGGAGACGAAGCCGCTGGCGGCGGCTGAAGCCGCTGGACGGAGACGAAGCCGCTGGACGGCTGCTGAAGCCGCTCAACGGCCGCTGAAGCCGCTGGACAGCCGGACAACGGAGAAGATGCTGGTCAGAGGAGAGAAGACGCAGACGATGGGGGGGATTCGTGCGAATTTAACCCGGAATTAGGTTTTCGTCCCCGACATCGCTACAGTAATAAGGGAATTCAAACCCGGAATCCGCGTTTTCGCGTGATTTTTACAGAGAATTGAAACGGGGAATCGGGGGAATTGGGAAATAATCGATTCCCCCGATTTCGGGTCCCGGGAATCGAAACAAATACCGGAATGGAGGGAATTGGGCTCTCAATTCCCTCCATTCCTCCGATTCCCGGTTCCGGAAATCGAAACAAACAAGCCCTTAGGGATCTCTTGCAATTTGCCTTTGTAAACGTCTCCAAAAAGTAGAATTTATTTATTTTTTGGTGAAAATGATGGCAATTTTTTCAATTAAAGATCATAGCTAGGCATAAGGTGGTTGGTTTTAGCTAATTATAAATTTATAATTGGCATTTGTATGGGTTATGGATCTAGATTGTTGTACAAGCAGTACACTTTTCATTCTACAAGTTCTAATTTTGAGTATTCTTTTCGAGTTATTTGAAGCAATCATTTTATGAATGTGTTCTGCCGACGGGTGGGTGGAATTCTATGTTGGACTGAAGGACAGAGGGAAATAGAGGAAATTTGGAAATCTGAACTCGGGTCTCACTTGAGTTGGAAATTGTAGGTTTTTCTGATCTCAGTTATATGATTTAGACTCTCATAATAATCTTTGACTAAAATAGTAGTTTAAATATATCATTGTGGTTACATTAATTTTAACTAATTGCATGAGGTTCTTTGTTATTACATCTCATGATGTTTATTTCATGGACAACTTATTTACAATTCACAATCCTTCAGTGCTTATGTTAAAGAGAGTACCTAGCACTTGGAGAAATATGATTTCCATGCATTGCTTGACCGCCTCAACTGACCTATTATGAAGGATTGGATGTCTGGAGAAATATGATTTCCATGCATTGCTTGACCGTCTCAACTGACCTATTATGAAGGATTGGATGTCTCATACCTGCTTCTTTACCCATTGGTAACTTGGATGTGATAAATATTTTGACTGCATGATATCCTATGATCAGGGAACTACCATCTCTCCAGTTTGCTATCTGTTTGTTGTGTTCATCTTTCGAGGTGAACTGCATGGTAGGTTACAGGATATCTTTTGCAGGCTCGTCAAAGGTTATATTTCAAAGGTGCCCCAAGGATTCAATAATTGCAATGCGGTGATGATCAGGACACACATGGGAACTGATTTTTTAGCTAGGAAAGACTAGGTAGATCTCTAGGATCATATAGCAGAGTGACCCTGATTTTCTTGGAAACCGAGGAAAGAAAGTGATAATTGCAATCTGGAAGATATCTCATGATCACAGTTGAAGTGATTGGCATGCTTATCCTATTTCCAAAGAAGCTTTGTCAGAGGTCTAGCACTTATTGTCGAGTGAGTTTATCCTTCCAAATGTCCTTGAATTCATGTGGATCCTCGGACCAGTAAACTTCTTGGAAACTGTGCACCTTTCCCCCCATCTTTTTGGCTTTACAACATTTGATTGTGGTGCATTGATTTTAACAGAAATAGGGTCGAAACAGTTGCTGCAAAAAAGATGGGCGCTTTGTTTCCATTCACAACTGGAGATTCAATATCAAGAATCACTTCTATGGGTTCTTATGGTGCTGCCTTTTCTGATGATTCAATCCTTTGGAGTTGTTGGTCAGTTTTACACAATTTGGATTTTGTGCTTGGCAACCTACAACAACAATGTTGCCACCTGTTTGATCAAAAAGCAATGCTGTCATCTGGTGTTTGGCTGGTTTGATCCGGTCATAAATACTTTCTACATCTAGCCAGCTAAATATCTTTATTCTACAGGCCTATCGAGTATCATAATTGCTTTGCAGTAGTTACCTTGGCAACAAAACCGCAGGCACAAATGGGTCATCTGAGCAATTTTTCTGAAACTTTTGATTCTGAAGAGCCTATGAAATCGCATAGTTCAGATGGAGAGGGAAACCATATGAAGAGGGTCACCTTTTACTCCTTGTCGTCTGAAAAAAGGTGCATGGTGGCAGAAGAAACCAGATGTGATATGAGTTCCAGTGAGAATGAGAAATTTGAAAGAGGCCTTATGCAGTATGGGTATGCCTATTACATTCATCTCTTTTATTTGGAGCAAATTCCTTACTGGTTATCTTTTTTTGATTGATTCTGCTATTTTTAACTAGCACCTAGAATACTAGTTCTAAGCCAGATTTGAAAGAGGAAGATCAATTTCAGGTTAGTAGCTGCTAAATTAAGTGGTCTAATTAAACAAAACCTAATTGAATCTCATCCTAGATATAATTTCTCGTTTTTCTGTTTGAATTTGTTGGTTGGGGCATAGTCATGATATTGCTTTTGGTTCTCAACAGATGTCCACATTATGGAAGAAGGCGCCGCATCAGAGCTCCTTGCTGCAACCAGATCTTTGATTGCTGACACTGTCATAATGAGACTATGGTTAGTTTTTTTTTTTTTTTTTTTTTTGGTTACAGATCTATAAGAGAAATAGTGGAAGTTTGTTCTCCAAGTGTGCTTTTGGTTCTTTCTAGTGTATTAACATATGCAAATCTGGCAATTGATTTGCCTGGCAGAATTCCATCAAAGTTGACAGGTTACATCGCCATGACCTTCCACGCCATCATGTGCAGAAAGTATGTTCTATTTAACTCTGTTTTCTTGCGCTTGGTTGCATTCCTATGCCAAGATGTGCTTCAGTCCAAACTTGTTATTTTTATTTCAGGTGGTTTTCTCACTGTGGCAAGGAACAAGAGGTCAGTAAGTAGATAAAAATTGTTATTTCATGGTTGGATCTTTTTAATCAGGGGGGCACCATCTGATACTTTTTCGATTGAAGTGACTTGTGGTTGTACATGTCAAAAAACTTTGGGACGTTGCTTGTACGAGCTTTGCTTTTATGGATGTCATATGATGATCACTCTAGGACATTTAGGTTAGCTTCCTACCATTTAGGACTGTAATACGTCTTAGGTCTGCATATGTGATTCCCCTTGCTCTGTTATCAATATGTTGTTTCATGAACCAAGGAAAAGCCACAATTTTCTTTCGATATCTTACATTGAAAACCCAGATGTATGATCTGAACCAACATGTTAACAACTATTCAGTTGGAGGTGCTTGCTACCACCAACTACCCAAATGGACATACTTGATTTCTCCTAGCTATTGGGGCTTACATTGACTTGAATCAGTGTGACTTGTTTTGGCAACAGATAAAGTACTTTTCTGTGGTAATTTGCTACCATTGCATACTCAATTTCTTATATTAATCTTTTGTTGTTTTCTCATGTGTAGGTCCATCAAGTGTGCACCAACTGTGGTATTTGCATGGGAAACTACTTCTGTGACACGTGCAAATTGTTTGATGATGATGTGAGTTAACAAGATTGTTGTTTGGAAGCTTATTTTTGTCTATTTTTTTATCCTGTTTATAAGATTGTTAGTTGTTTGTAGCATTTGTTAAATCATTGGTTTGTTTCTCTTCTTTCATACTAAAGAACTCGTTTTGGTACTTGTCAGATCTCAAAGAAACAGTACCACTGCAATGGCTGTGGAATCTGCAGGTTTGATTATCTATGTTTGTTGCCTTTTATATCTCTAGCATTAGAGTGTCGTGTAGTTGAGGGAGTTGGAACTTTTGCTTGGTTCTGACACAGAAAGCATATTTCTGACAGAATTGGGGGGGTGGGAGAACTTCTTTCACTGCTACAGATTTGGTAATGCTCAAATCCTTTGAGCTTGTTTTTTTTTTTGACATATCTAGGGTGCTCTTTTTTTTGCTTTTAGTAGTTTTTCTTTCTGAAATATGACATATATTTTCTTGATTACATACTTCAATCAAATCATTGTTTGTAATTTCAGTGCTTTAACTTTTTCTCTTTGTTTAAAATTGAAGGTTGCTGTTTCTCAGCTCTACTGAAGAACAGCCATCCATGTGTGGAAGGAGCAATGCGTCACAATTGTCCTGTGTGCTTTGAGGTGATATTATATATCATTGCTATCTAGCTAATCTCATATTCTACAGTATATTATTTCTCTACATCTCATTGATGAATTTCATTTATTTCCTCCAGTTTCTCTTTGAATCCACCGAGGACATAACTGTTCTGCCTTGTGGCCACACAATTCATGTGAAGTGTTTGAGGGAAATGCAGGAACACTTGCAGTAAGTTTTATCCTTAACCAGTCAATATTATTTGGTACACACACCTAGAATCTGAGACATCTAGACTGTTCAGATATGCGTGCCCTCTTTGCTCAAAGTCTGTCTGTGATATGTCGGAAGTATGGGAGAAGCTGGACAGTGAGGTAGCAGCTGCACCAATGCCTGAATCTTATCAGAGTAAAATGGTTAGCTTCTTTCATTCACCCTGAAATGATAATGTAATACCATTTTGGAAGTCTCAGTTTCTTGCGGTGACCAATTGAACGATGTATTTGCAGGTACGAATCCTTTGCAATGACTGCGGAGCAATCTCGGAAAGTCCAGTTCCATGTGGTCGCTCAGAAGTGCCTCAAGTGCAAGTCATACAATACAAGGAAGTTCTGAGAGTCTCTTCTACTTGGCTTTTACCTGTGCTTGATTCCAAATTCCAAGAGAAATTTCTTGGTTTGATGCTGCAATAATTCCTGTACGTTAGCATGTAATGGTCTCCTGTGATTACATGCCTCTGAATAAATTGGTTCAGATCTTCATCCAAGGTTGCACTGTAATCTCTCTCCTGACCTGGAGTAACATCATATTTGTCTCTGTAGAAATAAATGATGGTGCTTATTGAGATATTTCTTATCAGAAAAAACACGTGATCAGCCAACCGTATCCGTGTTGCGCATGGGATCCAGTGACTACAATATTGATTATGCAATGGAACTCCGGTCGTCCGCGGTGGTCAACAGTCCACATCGCTGGTCAGGTTATCGATGGATGAATGGCCTAAATATGCTCGCCTGCTTATTACCGTAGCGATTGGGCAAAAAAGATGATAGGCCAAGAGGCTGTTTGATAACAGGTTGAAATTAAGATACAAATTTAAATTAATAAATAATGTTTTTTTTATCAAATTTAATTTTATAATAATTCAAAAGTTTAAAAATTAATTAATTTTTAAATATTAATTCAATATAATAATAATAATATAAAATAATTAATATTAATTTTTTAATAAATAAAAAAATAGTTTGTCGCACTAACAAAAGATTAGTCCGTTATTAAACGGGATGCAATAGATCATGTACAAAAAAGAATTGGCAAGAAAAAACGAGTTATATTATTATGTAATATTCCAGGGTGTTGTCTACGATTAACCCAAAAACTAGACGAGTCACGGGCCTTTGCGCACCGATCCATCCGTTCTAACTCGCCTGACATTTTCTTTATTTTTTTTCTTTTGTGAGAAAAACTCAAATTGTCGTCTGAATCCCTAAAACACGAGCCCTCGATATCTCAGGCCACAGACCTCGCGATCGCCGCAGCTAGGGTTTCTCCAATTCCCGCTCCCCTCCGCCATGGACGACGCCGGCGACGACGCCAGGTATCCTCCAAATCACCGCCGCCACTTCTCCTCCTCCCACAACCCCAATCCCCGCTTCCGTTCCCCGATCGACCCCCGGTACCTGGACGACGACGATCCCGAGGGCCTCGATCGATCTGTGGACGAATCCAGCTCCGATTCCGACTCCAACGGCTCCTCCTCCTCGTCCTCCTCCCAGAGCCGCGGGAAGCGCCGCAGGCTGGACAAGCTCGCTTTAGGCTTCGAATTCGCTCCTCGCGCTCGGGCGCCCGCTGCAAGGCCCCTGGCACCGGCCCCTCCGGCACCTCCGGCACGGAGTTCCACCGCGGAGTGGTCGGAGGAGTCGACTTTTGTGCTTTTGGATGCTTGGGGAGATAGCTATGTTCAGAATGGGCGGAAGAGTCTCCGGGCTGACGAGTGGAGCGAGGTCGCGAAGAATGTCTCCCAGAGTTCGAGGACCGGCCGATCTGAGTCCCAGTGCCGCAACCGGCTTGATACCCTGAAAAGGAAATACAGGAAGGAGAAAGCTTGGATGGCGGACGCTGTGAATTCTACTAGCAAATGGGTTTATTTCAGCAAGATGGACTCCCTGATGTCATCTCCTTCTCCACCGGCACCGGCGCCAGTGCCACCAAAGTCTAGTGTTTTCATGAGCCGATCTAACGGCCGTGGCCCAGTTGATCCTGGGACTGATGAGGAGGAGGAGGAGGATTCTGATGGACTGCCGCCGAAGATTGCAAAGGGCTTCAGGGAATCTGGGTCTGAATCGTTTAGGATGCTTGCTGATTCGATGAAGAGGTTTGGGGAGATCTATGAGAGGATGGAGAAAAGTAAGCGGCAGCAGATGGCGCAGCTGGAGATGATGAGGAAGGAATTCCAGAGGGATTTGGAGGTTCATAAGAGGCAAATACTGGAGAGGGCACAGATAGAGCTTGCAAAGATTAGGCAGGACGAGGGGGACGATGAGGATGAGGAAGAAGCTGATGATGGTGAAGATGTTTCTGCTGGATGAGGTGGTTTATTCTACTTTTCTTACTACTGTCTGTATTTA
Source organism: Trichopus zeylanicus subsp. travancoricus (assembly GCA_005019695.1). NCBI lineage: Eukaryota > Viridiplantae > Streptophyta > Magnoliopsida > Dioscoreales > Dioscoreaceae > Trichopus > Trichopus zeylanicus. Next base: position 174,640 of record RXID01014859.1, on the reverse strand, counting down.
AATGTATCTGTGTTTTTTTTTATTCCTTCGTGTTCTATAATCAATCGTGCGAGCTTTTAATACAATGGTTGTTGCTAAGGCTTCATCAATTCCTATTTCCTGGTGTGGAAATGATTCTTATGCGGCATGTTGATTTTAATATGCAAACAGTTGCTATGCATTGAGAAATAGGCTGATTGAATTTTTGAAATGGATGGTGCATGACAATTTAGTGGAAAATGAGAGATTGTTCTTGTCATTTCTTCATTTGACCATGCTCCTTTTTTTTCCTTCACATTGAAAAAGAAACTTTTGCATTATACCAAATGGACTCCTGCCAGAGTTACTTTTGCCTTAGGCTTGATCGCCTTTAGAAGTATGAATATATTGTTGTGTGTGTAATTTGGATTAATATTTTCAAACTATTTATATAAGATAAGTCAGCTTTGTTGGTCTCTCATTTTCTGGATTAAGCTATAATGATCCAATCAAATATAAGTATGAAAAGATGATATATTTACAGCCCTGCATCTTAAAAGTTTAAAATTAAGTTATTACATACTGATATCTACTAGGGATGGGTCAGCTAATATGACTGCCCCATTTTAAGAATATTCTTTTAATTCATCTAGTCTTAGAACTTAATCTGTTGATAATTTAACATGCTTCTTGATACTGTCCAGGCTTTTCATGGAATATTTAACCTTTGTTGACTATATTGTGCTAGAATTTTGTGCTATGGGGATTATACATGTATCTACAGCACATTCTGGTGGTTGACATTAGTATCCCAAAATCCAGATTCTGGATAAAAATAACATGAGATCTACATCGAGGTTCATTGAAGTTGATATCTTATTGTGGATTGCAACCAAATGTAACATCATAGACATATGTGCAGTGTAAGCTAGATGATGAGTCCTAAGAGTTTGTTGAGATGCATCTAAGTTTAAATTTAAAACTTCTCAATATGCATAGCTAGATTGACTGCTTTAATGATACTACTTGGTCGTGATACATATTAGAAGTATATGGAGTGTAGTGTGAATGTGATTGGCCACCAATTAGTTATATACCAACTACCTTGTGAAATCTGCATACTGTATTTGTGCCCCAATAATTTCCAGATCATACAAAGATTGAGTTTTGCATGTCCCTTAAATTTGTGCTTTTTTCTCTCCTTGTAGGCTCCAGTACATCTTATCAATTTATCATATGACAGTGCCTTCAAACCACAGGTCACAGGCGGTCAAATCTGCTGCAGTATGCATGGATGGCATGTATAGCATTAGGGAACAGAGAGTCTTCTAGTACATTCTGTATAATAATGCCATAGAGTTGAAACAGGCATGACAATATGGGTGTGACTTAATCACTGTAGTGCCATTTCACTACTATTTCGGAGATGGCAGTTCCAGTATTCTCATTAGAGGTGTTTGTCTTGCCCGAGTTTGGGTTTTACAAGTGCGCTTCTAACAGGAGGCAGGATGGTTTACAACAGGAAGATGCAGACCCTGGTAGCAGTGACTGGTGACAAGTAAGTCTTAATCAGAAGATTTCCTTCTGTTCCTCCTGAACTATTCCTTCAAAGATTCTGCAGAGTACTTACCTTTCACTTTGATAACCATCTTCAGAGTTGCTGTTAAATTGGCTTCTGATGCTAGTCAGGTCATGAAACTCCTTCATGTTCAGCAATAAACTTGTCAACCTTGGCATAGCAAAGCTTGAAAAATGATGCCTGGTTCTCAATTTTTAATCCAGAAATTCAGGGAAATAATTGTGTGGTAAAGAACATTGTGTTGGTGAATCTGGTAACTACATGATGCGGTTCATAATTTGTTGGTAATGCTAGTGGTGACATCTGATTCTAAAGTGAGGTGCTCAGTCTCACCAAGGATGCCGTTTGAGTAGGGAATGATACATCCGGCAATGCTTGTGATAACAATACAGTACGATTCATCTTTATAAATGTTAAAAGTCTGTATAGATTTTCTGTTGCAGGATTATGTCATAAATAGACAATGGAGCTTCAGGTAATGTTGTAGAAAAGATGTGCATTTCTTATATAAATCACGGGTGCTTATTGCTGTAATCAGATTGCTGTGATCTCGTGTCTAATTATGTGACATAGATATATGTCAATAACATATAGCAAATCCATTGGTAGGTGAAGAATCTTCCACGTCCAGTAGTATAATAGAACAATTCATACAAGCAAGCGACAGAAAATAAATCACATGGAACTTGTTTCTATTCCTTTTCAGAAGATTTAATAAAAAATATAGGTGATGGGGAGCGCAAAAAGCATGAGCACATAAACTGTCTCTTGGTTGATAGCTTTCCTATCAATCCTCTGTGAAGTTGACAGCGTCTGCGCGTGGGCCAACTGCATCAACCCAGACAAGAAAAATGTGAGTTTTGAAATTTCATCTTTTGTATAATACTCACAGGAAAAACACCAAATGAAATTACATAAAATAAAAAAATAAAAAAATAAATAAATATATATATATATATATATAGGTGTGCGAAAAATCCAAGAATGATTTTTTGATAGGTATGAGATTAATAGAAGAAAATTAAAAGAGATGTGAAAAATTTTGGGTTATTTACGTATAACCCCCAATATTTACCTTATTTACCAAATTTTTTTCTCAATTTTAGTATTTATTTACACCATCATCCTTTTCAAATTTATTATCTACAACCTCTGATTGTTATTTAATCACAATTTTTCTCAAAAATTTCACTTTTATCTTTTATAATTTTACAACTAAGCTTTTTAAAATTCTTAATTTCTCACTCTCTACTCTTTCTCTCAAATGTTTACAAATAAACCCTCATTTAAATTTTAAATTTTAATTTACATAATTGTATATTTATAAATAGGCCCCTCAAATATTTTTATGTATAAATAAGTCCAAATTTAAATTTTTTAATAAAAAATTTACAATATTGAAGGTTTTAAAATTTAAAATTGTAAACTATAAGTTTAATATTTGTATATTTATAAATAGAACTCTTAAATATTTTTATTTATAAATAAGTCCAAATTCGAATAATTTTTTCAATAAAATTTCACAATATTGAAGGCTTCCAAAATTAAAACTTTACATTACAAGTCTAATATTTGTATATTTATAAATAGACCCCTTGAATATTTTTATTTATAAATAAGTCCAAATTTTATTTTTTAAAAAATTTTTTTACAAAAAATACATTGAAGATTTTAAAACTTAAAATTTTAAATTACAATTTTAATATTTATACATGTAGAAATAGATCCCTTGAATATTTTTATTTATAAATATGTCTAAAATTTATTAATTTTAAAATAAAAATTTACAAAAAGGATATTGAAGATTTTAAAACTTAAAATTTTAAATTACAAATTTAATATTTATACATTTAGAAATAAACCTCCTGAATATTTTTATTCATAAATATGTCTAAACTTTATTATTTTTAAAATAAAAATTTACAAAAAAATATTGAAGATTTTAAAACTTAGAATTTTAAATACAAGTTTAATATTTGTACATTTATAAATTGATCCATTGAATATTTTTAGTCATAAATAAGTCCAAATTTTATCATTTTAAAATAAAATTTTATAAACAAGGCATTGAAAGTTTTAAAACTTAAAATTTTAAATTACAAGTTTAATATTTGTACATTTACAAATACATCCATTGAATATTTTTATCATAAATAAGTCCAAATTTTATCATTTAAAATAAAATTTTATAAACAAGACATTGAAAGTTTTAAAACTTAAAATTTTAAATTACAAGTTTAATATTTGTACATTTACTAATAGACCCCTTGAATATTTTTATTTATAAATAAGTCCAAATTTTATCATTTTTGAAATATAATTTTATAAAAAAGACATTAAAGGTTTTAAAACTCAAAATTTTAAATTACAAGTTTAATATTTGTATATTTCCAAATAGATCACTTCAATATTTTTATTTATAAATAAGTCCAAAATTTATCATTTTTCAAATAAAATTTTACGAAAAAGATATTGAAGGTCTTACAATTTAAAATTTTAGATTATAAGTTTAATATTTATATATTTACAAATAGATAAATAAATAAAAAATATTCGAGGGGTCTATTTGTAAATATATAAGTATTAAACTTGTAATTTGAAAGTTTAAGTTTTAAAATCTTTAATTATCTTTTTTTATAAAATCTTATTTAAAAATGATAAATGTTTGGACTTATTTCGTAAATAAAAATATTCAAGGATCTATTTGTAAATATACAAATATTAAACTTGTAGTTTAAAATTTAGGTTTTAAAATCTTCAATATCTTTTTTATAAAATTGTATTTAAAAAATCATAAAATTTGGACTTATTTATAAATAAAAATATTCAAGGAGTCTATTTGTAAATGTAGAAATATTAAACTTGTAATTTGAAATTTTAAGTTTTAAAACCTTCAATGCCTTTTTTGTAAGATTTCATTTTAAAAATGAGAAAATTAGGACTTATTTATAAATAAAAATATTCAAGGGGTCTATCTATAAATGTACAAATATTAAACTTGTATTTTAAGATTTTAATTTGTAAAACCGTTAATATTTTAAAATTTTATTTTTAAAAATGATAAAATTTGGACTTATTTATAAATAAAATTATTTGAGGGGTCTATTTGTAAATATACAAATATTAAACTCGTAATTTAAAATTTTAAGTTTTAAAACCTTCAATATTGTAAAATTTTTATTAAAAAAGACAAAATTTGTACTTATTTATTAAGAAAAATATTTGAGAGGTTTATTTGTAAATTTATGAATGTTAAATTTGTAATTTAAATTTTTATGGAGGATTTATTTGTAAAAAATTTTAAACATTTATGTTCCTCTTTGTAAATTTTTATTTGAAAAATATTAAAATTTGAATTTTTCTATAATAACATATTTGACGTGTCTTATTTATAAATATATAAATATATAAATTATAATTTAAAATTTAATTGAGGGTTTATTTGTTAATATTTGAGAGGAAGAGTACAAGATGAGAAATTAAAAATTTTAAAGAGTTGAGTTGTAAAATTATAGAGGGTAAAAGTGAAATTTTTGAAAAAAAATTTAATTAAATAATAATAAGGTGGTTGTAGATAATAAATTTGAAAAAAAAGGGTTGTAGGTAAATACTGAAATCACGGAAGATTTTTAGTAAATAAGATAAATTTTGGGAGGTTGTTGGTAAATATTCCAAAAATTTTTACTTTGGGATTTGCAACAATAGCAGGACAAAGAATAATAGAAAGAAAAAGGGGATATAATTATAATTTGATTAAATATATCTACAAAATAATCTAATTAGTAATTAATCAAATTTAAATTTAATTATTAATTAGATTCAAGTTTAAAATTATTTTCTTTTAATTAGATAAATTCAAGGTGAGATCAAATATTATATATTCTATATATATATATATATTATATATCTATAATCTCTTAATACTCTAACTCATTACGAACACCCAATTGAATATATTCATAATAAATTTTGTTTTATTTATATTGTCGTTCATTGCCTTTTAAATAATAAGTAGAGAGTCAAAAATAAATCACTTATTATATTTCAAACCGTCTTATCTAAATTAAACAATTAAATTTATTTTTTTAAAAAAATAAAATTAATAAAAAATCTATAGATTTGTAAAACTAACAGCGGCAAAAAGCAGAGCATAGACTTTTATAGAACTCATTTCCTTTCGTAGAACGAGACTGAGCTAGCGATGAAGGTTTGAGCAGTAGAGACGAGTGAGAGATGAAGAGAGAAGCTGGACGCTGGGTGGACACATATAGAGAGTGGTCTGAAACCAGCTGCGTGGATTCTGTACGTGCCCGCCTTGTTTGAATCCAAAATTATTGCACGTTGAAGTAGTTCGTACGACTTGGTCCAGTCCAGTGTAGTGGTCGCCTCGCATTGCATTTCACGATTTGGAAAAATATGTTTTAATATTATTCTAAATAAGCTGGAGTATTTATTTATTTATTTATTTATTTTAGAGGAGAGTAAACTAGCTTTAGTTGACTGAGATGCTTTTGGGCTAAGTTGTAAGTCAAGTTGCCCAGAAGCCAGAAGGGAAATCATGCAAAACGTGGTGATTTAGTTGTTTATTTGTTTACTTTAGATATATCACGATTCCAGCGTGTTATGTCTTCGACGCATTTTTTTTTTAAAAAAAATTGGAAGTTAATTGGTTTAATTAAATGTTGCTTGGGATATTCTGATGTGATGCAAACTATTGTTTAGTTCCAAATATGTCGAACCATTGTAGTAAATGCCAGTAAATACATTTCATCTAATTGTCAGAACTGTGTTGTGCAGTCATAGAGACTCTGTTCAGAGCAGTCAAAGACCAAACTGTGCATGGTGTGTGAACCTATTTACATCAAACTACTGTAAGTGAAACTGTAAAACCATTTTTGTTGTGGACTCGATATTATTGTCAATAACAGATGATTACAAGTCATTGATCATGAGCAGTTAGTCTTAGAGTAATCTGATGTTGAGAAAAGCAAATGAATGATATACCATTCAAAAGACTTCAATTTATAATCATCACCAAAGCACAAGATGATAAAAGCTAATACGCGAGTTTCATTTCTCTCTTGATATAGCTGTGACCATAAAAACAGTTAATTGAGATACACTGAATCCCTTGCGCAAACAAATGGACATGACACATGTGAATGCTCCTCCTCGACTTTGAGAAAGAGCTAATGAAGGAGATAAGTGACAAGAAGCGCAACGAGCATGAGCACATAAGCTACCCCTTGATCGATCGCCTTGACATCGATCCTCCAAGAAGTTGAAGTGGCCTGTGCATTGGCCAGTTCCATCAGCCCAGACAAGAAGAAGGTGACAAAGAGCAAAGCATACACTCTCATGGAACTCATTCTCGAGCTTCTGTTTTCGAAGCAAAAATTCGCGAAAAGAAACTGAACTAGCTGGAAGGAGTTATTGGATTGGGTTGTGGGGGGTCACTGGATAGAGTGAGAATGATTGGGATGAAGAGAAAGCAAGATGCTTGGGGGGTTTTATGCATGGCAGGAACTTGGAATGCCAAACATTTGATTGTTTCAACTTGGAAGACGTCTTGTTGGATCAAAGAGGAATGGCTTTGATTCTCTCCAGATTCTTGGCTCATGATGCTAAGCAAAATACTGTTGTTTAATCGAGTTCTTTACTGATTTTAAGGCACGATCATAACATGATCAAATAATTAGGGAAGGTAGATAGGATTACTGCATGTGTCTGAAATTTAACAAACCACGGAGGAGAACAAGTGCAACGCTGTTGACTGACTGATTTTCTTGCTTGAAAAACAAGCACAAATTAACAAAAAAAAAAAGACTAATGAGCTCCGCTTTTTTAGCATCTACATTGATTTTTGTGTTGATATTTAAGAACCAGAGTTTATTTTTTTCATTGGGCAGCTTCATGATTCACGTGAGATCGGTTAGTGAGCCAGACACATGGGATAGCTTGCTTAAATAAAGTAATTAACAAATAATTAACTACAAATGACAAAAACAAGGCTCTGAGCTTCATTTATAACCCTCTATGACCTACCATTAATCTACAAGTTGATGTTTCACAAGGGACTAGATCACCATCTATAATCAAATCTCAATAACTATATTTGCAAACAAATTTGACATTTTTAGTTTTTGATGCTATATAGTATGTGAATAATAATGAACCTGACATTATTGCGGTGTACAAATCTATACTCCATGTTCAATCTAAGTAGATATACTGTTGACTCTTATGATTTATCACATCTGTTTCTCAGTTGTTGCAATTCAACACTCTGGCATCTTAATATCCTACTTACCACTTTTATTCCGTTAATCTATCGTATTTCGACGTTTCGTATACAAATTTGGCATAGGAAAATGTTGTCAATTTGTCCAATTTCGATCTTGTATCAGTCTGAACGATCGCCAGAAAAAAACTGCATACATGCTTTAGATATGAACTAGAGACAAACAAATCCCACTCTCGGCGGAGTATACAGAACTGGAATGCCTATCAAGATTCAAGATCCCAAAACATGGGAAAGCTCATGAGAAGAACTATATTTTAACTTCGAAGAAATGTTTAATAACCTTTGACAAGTGATTGTATATATGGGAGATCCCCACTACATGAGAGATCTGTTGGTCCTGTGGTATTATAAATTGTTTATTAATTTATTTTTAAGATAAGTTTGATTGTGTAATTATGCTCAAATAGTTTGTAAATATAGTGAGTGATTTAAATTTAATTATCTGATTGATATTTGTATGACAATAGATGATAACATATATCGAGTCCAATTTTATATATGTACTTATTTGGATGTTCTGTAATGGGTCAAAATATTTTACAGTATACTCAGAATCTGATTTCACTTTGAGGTTGCCTGCTGAGGATAAATTTTATGAGTCTGAATCAGATTAAAAATCTAGATTTAAATTGATTTATTTGAAATATTTGACTTTGGACTTTTTTTATAAATATTTGACTTTATTTGTAATTATAAAATTTTAATTTATAATTATAATGAACTTAAGGGGTCTTTTTGGTAAAAAGCCAAATCTAAAGTGGGTTATAATTTAGAACGGAACAGAAAAAGAATATAGAACAATTTTTTTTCTATTTTTCTTTGTTCTCGACAAGTTTAAAGCATTTTTTTAATTTGAAAATTTTCCTCTTCATTTTAGAATTTTGTTTTAGACTTTAAGATATATAAATTAGTTTAATTAAGGTTTAAACTCATTTTTCTCGTGGGTCTTGCATCAAAAATTTAAATTAGAGCTCACAATTGGTATCAGAGCTAACTTTTGATAGTTGATCTGTGAAAAATTGAGTTATAATTTATTTTCTGCTGAATTTTTCGAAATCCAATTTAAAAAATTGATTTTAATCTTAGGTTTTGACTGAAAATGATTTTGAATAGTCTATTAGTATCCACAATTTTTATTGGTGGAGAAAAATTTGAAATTAAACTCCAAAATTTTGATTTATGGTGATTTTTTTGAATCAATTGAATTTTTAAAATTTGTTTTGTAAATTAAAATTTTAAGAGGACTTTAATGCAAAATTACAATTCAATACAATTGAATTGGAATTCGAATTCAACCTCGGTACTGTGCTTATTAATCAAGATTATTAATTTTGATTAATTAAGCTAATGATTATTTGAGTTAATGAAAATAAATTTTTGTTATTATTTACTCGTGGATATATTTATGAGTTAAAATAACCAAATATTTTTTCAAAGGGTTTTGATATTATTTTAATTTATAAATATTATTATTATGTATTTCTTTTTAACTTTAATCAATTTGACCCAAATGTTGAATTGGTGTAGAGAAAAGATAAATATAGAATATTTTAAAAATTTATTTGTGATAATAAAAAAAGTCAAAGCAAATTTTTATTATTTATTATGATTATTATGAATTCTATTGGTGAGATCTCATGATTTGTATTATTCTCTTAAAAGAGGTAATATAATATCATAATTTAATTCCAATATTAATTTTACTGATGATTTGTGGGATGTCGTGGTTTGTATTTGTCTCCTAAAGGAGGTAATATAATATCACAATGATAATGCTTATTTGAATCAATAAAATCATGAATTATTTATTATTAAAATATATTTATTGTATATTTAAATTATCAATTGCAAAATTTACAGTATGAAATCTAGTAGTCAACTCTCGAAGATCGAGATCTTGAATGAATCAAATTACTCGATTTGGAGAAGTAAGCTAAAGGCTCATTTGGCATTTCAAGGTTTTGATATTTCTCTTGACACCACTAAACCGCTAATTGAGTCTGACCAGTTTGAAAAATAATATAGAATTGATAAATTAGTAAACTTGATAATCAAAAAAATAGTTTTTAAAATAATTCATGCCAATTTGCTAGATATTTATTTTTTCAGAGAATTGCTTCAGAGTATTCATAACAGATTTATTAGGTTCTCTAAAGTTAAGAAATTGTCTTTGACTCGCAAGCTCCATAACACAAAATTGGCTAAGTATGAGAATATTTGAGAGTATATTTTGATAATATTTTCTAAAGAACATGAGTTGAAATTCTTGGTTTGTTTTGAATCAAATTATATTGATATTTCTCCTAATACATAGATTGTGAACTCGGGATCATCGGTCCATATACCAACTATTATGTAGGGATTTCTGGACCTAAGGAAACCAGGTGATCAAGAGAAATATGTTTTCATGGGGAATAATGAGTGAGTTGAGGTCATCGGTATTAGTACATATACTCTGGTTCTCCATGGTGGTCATATTGTTTTACTGTCAAATATAGTTTTTACACCAGCTATCAAGCGTAATTTACTGTCGGCCTCCAAACTTATAGAAATTGGTTAGTATTTTATTTTTGACAAAGACTGTATATCCCTGATGTATGATAGTGTTGTTATTGCTACTGGTACTGTATCTGATGGTTTATATAAATTGCATGTAAAACTGAAAGTTAACTCTATAGTATACTGCTATAATATCGATTTCAGACATATATTTTCTTATGATCTAAATGTATAGTTAGATAAGAATTCTTCTCATTTATAGTATTATTGTTTAGGTCATATTGATAGAGATAAATTGGAGAGACTTTGTCATGACGAAATTCTTCAGAATACAAATTTTGATGATTTTGATGTCTATGTGGATTATATTAAAAGTAAGATGACAAGGGCATCATTTTCAAAGGTGTTAAGGTCTAATAATTTATCATATTTAAGCTATACATATGTTTGTTGTTCGAATGGGATAGCCATAAGGAATGACCAAAGGTATTTTGTAACATTTATTGATAACTATTCATGATATGGATATATATATCTGCTACATAGAAAATCGGATATTTTTAAAATATTTAAAATATATAAGGCTAAAGTTGAAAATCAATAGGGCAGAAGGATTAAAGTTATTAGGTTAGATAGAGGAACTAAATACACTTCAGATATTTTTCGAAACTTCTTACAGGAGTATGAAATTATTTCAAATACAATAATTCCAAGAAATATAGAGCAAAATGGAGTAACAGAAAGGAGGAACATGACTTTGATGGACATGGTACATTGTATGTTGATTTTCAGTGAATAACCAGTCTCTTTACGGGGCAAATCACTGAAAATGACTATATATATTTTAAATAGAGTATCATGCAAATATATTCCTAAAACTCCATTTGAGTTATGGCTTGACAGAAAAACTAGTCTAAATCATCTTAGAATCTGAGGTTATGATGCAAAAACTAGAATTTCTGAATCTAATATGTCAAAAACTATAGCTCGAAGTTTGAGTTGTAAGTTCATTGATTTTCTAGAAAGATCGAAAGGTTACAAGTTATATAATACTGTTCAGGGTTTCATATTTGAAAGTAGAGATGTCAAATTTATTGAGTGGGACACATCTATCACAGGAAGTAAGGAAAAAAATTAAAGTTGATAATGAGTCAGATAGAGCTAAACAAGATGAAGCACTAATAGCTATGGCAGACTAATCATATGAAAGACCCAAAAGAATTCATAAATCAGTTATATCAGATGACTATGTTACATATTTAGAGGAAATTGGAGATATAAATATTCAGAGTTTAGATAATTTAAACAAGATATCTATGTCATTAATTACAGAAAATGATGATCCATTGAATTTTTTAGAAGCCATGAGCAGTGAGAATGAAAATTTCTGGTTAAATGCAATGATTGAAGATATTGACTCAATATAGAAAAATAAAGTTTGGTCTCTAGTATAAACTCCTATAAATTATAAATCAATTGACTGTAAATAGGTCTATAAGACTAAATTAAAAGTCAATGGTAAAGTTAATAGGTATACATGATTGTTAGTTACTAAAGATTATACTTAGAGAGAGGAATCGATTATGATGAGATATTTTCTCCAGTTTCTAAAAAAAATTCATTAATAATCTTTATAACATTGGTTGCACACTATAACTATGAACTCATTCATATGAATGTTAAAATAGTACTTCTGAATGAAATTCTTAAAAAAAAAATTTTATATGATTTAGCTTGAAGGGTTTGTCAAAAAAGATGACGAAACAAAAATCTATAGATTATATAAATCTATTTATGGTTTAAAACAAACATCTTGATAGTGGTATATTAAATTTCATGAGCTAATTACGAAATTTGGCTTTCAGGAGAATATAGCTGATAATTACATATACCTAAAGATTAGTGGGGGTAAAATTTAAATATTGATGTTATATGTTGATGATATCTTATTGGCTAGTAATGAATTTAATTCCCTCAGAGAAACTAAAAAGATATTGTTTACAGTCTTCGAAATAAAAAATCTTGGCAATACTTTGTATGTTTTAGGAATTAAAATATACAAAAATAGAAAACATCGATTGCTTGGACTTTCTTAGAAGATATATATTACTAAAATTCTTTAAAAATATGGTATGAATAATTATAAAGTTGAAAAATCACCTATAATCAAAGGTGATAAACTTAATTTCAATAATATCCTCAAAATGAAATTTAAAGATAGGAGATGCAGAAAATTTTCTATTTTTTAGCCATTGGTAGTTTGATGTACTTGATTGTTTGTACCCATCCAAATATTGTTTTTATTATGAAACTTCTTAACAGATATCAAAGTAATCCAAGAATGACTCATTAGAGAACAGTTAAAAAGATTTTTCGTCATTTAAAGAAAATCCAAAATTACGTGCTTCTATTTGATGGTTCTAAACTATTAAATATTCTTGGATATATAGACTCTGATTGGAGAGGATGTGAGGGTAATTTAAAGTCAACATTTGGATATGTGTTTATTTTAGCAGCAAGAGTAATTTTGTAGCGTAGTATAAAACAAACTATTATTACTTTGTCAATTATAAAGATAGAGTACATAACTTGTAGTGAAATCAGTAAATATGCTATGTGGTTAAAATATTTTTTCTTTGACCTCCAAGTGGTTGATCATATTGATAAGAAAATACAGATAGTTGTGTTAATAATGCAATTATATCTCTCACTAAAGATCTTAGATGTCATTCCAAAGTAAAGCATATTGAGTTGTAATTTTATTATTCGTGAAAAAATTCAGAAAAAGGATATTATTATTTTACAGGTCTTCTCTATAGAAAATTTGGCTGACCTAATGATTAAAGGTCTTGCGGTGAAAATATTTAAAGAGCATGTCAATCGTATGAAGATAGTTTGTAAAAATAATATCATGTTTTGATTGTTATATGCATTTTTATTTGTTTGTAATTTTTTAATCAGTAAAATATTTCTTTTTTGATTTAAAGTGTTCTATTGATGTGTTTTATTTTTAATCTTCCAATTTGAAAGATAAAGTCCTTGGAAATGTCATGGGTTACTAGATAGATTGGTGATAATCACCTGCATGAGAACCTAGTGATAATGTATAGGTAATTCCTGAAATACTTGATGTGAAGGTATAATTAGATATCATGTTCGTTTTATACCTCTCACTTAGATAAAATGCATTAGCACTTGTGGGATATCTTCAGAAAAATTCGTGCATCTAAGTAACGTATATCTGAGAGAAGCACGAAGTAGATAGACTGCCAGTAAAAAAGATATAGGAATTCTCACTACCATTATATTTTATTGTATGTCTTATTCCAAGAGCACATTATCTATACTTATATTTGATATTATTCAGCTCAATTGATATAGTACTTTACTTGATTTGATATAAAAATAATTGGTATATTATTAATATACATCCATCCATGGTTGTGCATGTATGGGGACTACTAAGAAGAGATGTATGGTCTATTGTCTCTGAATTACACAGTTGGAATCTAATGTGAAAATTGATTTCTCAAAATTTATTTTCAGTATATATCTAACTATATATATATACATATGAATAGATCTATAGGCCAAATGGCAGATTATTAGTCTTGTGGCCTTATAGATTATTTATTAATTTATTTTTAAAATAAGTTTGATTGTATAATTTGTATGAGTTAGTAGGAAAAACCGTTGTAGGTGGAGCAACAATTTTTCAGACTTTTTCTTCTGATATGACCCACTTATGGCATATGTGTCTTGGTCATATGAGTGAGTAAGGTTTAAGTGAGCTCAACAAAAGAAAATTACTGAAAGACTTCAACTCATGCAAATTGGATTTTTGCGAGTATTGTCTCTATGGTAAACAGTCCAAGGTAAAGTTTAATACCGGTACTCGTTGCACTAAAGGCTTAATTAATTATATTCATTCTGATATATGGTGCTTTCCTATTCCATCAAAATCTGGTGATCGTTATTTTGTCAGTTTTATTGATGATTTTTCTAGAAAAGTGTGGATTTATTTTTTGCGTCACAAAGCTAAAGTATTTTCTGTTTTCAAACGGTGGAAAACTTCAGTTGAAAAAAGGATTGACAGAAAAATCAAATACCTCAGAAGTGATAATGGCAGAGAGTACAAATCAACAGAGTTTCTAAAATTCTGTAAAGATGAAGGCATCAAACGCCACTTTAATATCCCAGGAAAACCTTAACAAAATGGTGTGGCTGAAAGGATGAATAGAACCTTATTGAAGAGAGCACGTAATATGCTCAGTACAGCTAATCTTGATAAAGATTTTTGGGCAGAAGTAGTCAATACAGCATGCTTCATTGTGAATCGCTCTCCTCAAACAACCATTAATTGCAAGACTCCTGAAGAGGTATGGACTGGTCAACCTGCAAATTATTCTTCTTTAAAGATTTTTGGTTACCCTGCTTATGTGCATGTTATCAAGGATAAGTTAGATGTACGTTCCAAAAAGTGTATTTTTCTGGGTTATGCCAAAGGCATCAAAGGCTATTGTTTGTAGGATCCTACTATTTCAAATGTAATTATTGAAAGAGACATAGTATTTGATGAAAGTGTTATGCTAAAATCTCTCAAGAAAGGTCCTAATGATATAATGCAAGTGGAGGTGGAGTATGTAGTTCCTTCAAAAGAAGATATTCAAGGTATGCCCAACTCTTAAGAAAATTCTAAGAGTCAAATTTCTGAGAAGACTCCACTTCGAAGATATCAAAGAAACATAAAGCCACCTGAGAGGTATGGTTTTGAAGATATGGTAGCTTTTGTTTTAGTTACTGACAATGGTGATCCTTCTTCCTATAAAGAAGCAATGCATGATAAGAATTCTTTTCAATGGCAAGCTGGTATGAATGAAGAGATGGATTCTGTTCAAAAGAACCATACTTGGAATCTGGTGAAATTACCAGAAGGTAATGGCAAAGACATCTATTGAAGATTCAAATTCAGAAAATAAGATGATTCGAGCCAAGGTGGAGATTGTTGGCTTAATGGTATCTCGAATCCGGATTTTCCGGATAGTCTTAATTATATTAGGAAGTTATTTAGTGGGCCTAATTCTTATCTAGATTTATCTTCTACAAGAAGACTTAAATTAGTAGAAGTCTTATTTGAGTCAATCTTCTACTTTGACTCAAACACAGTTAGGTCACATCTATAAATACACCATTGATGTAAGGATTTCTATATAGAGTGTGAGAGAGATATATAGATCAATACTCTCAAGACGTCTTGTGACGATTAGACCACTTAGTCTTCTGTGAGAGTTGGTGATATTGGAGTTTCGTCTCCATCGTTGTAACCTTCTCTTTCTCTTCTCATCAATACAATATTCTCTGGATCGTCTTTCCCACATATATCTTTTGTGTGCTATCTTTTTTCATTTTCTGTTCTTTCTCTATATCGTGAATTGTGGTGGACATCGATATTTTCTGCAACATATATGGAGAAAGAGATTGTAGGCAAACAAGTTGTTTGGTGGTTGTAGGCAAAGCCGCCTTGTTTGATTGAAGAATAGAGAGGAATTGAAAGTCTCGTACTTGACTGGCCTCACTTGGACTAAACCAGTTCAAAAGTTGAATTGCTGTTAAACCTTGGAACAGATCAGTCTAAAGCAAAATTTTCATTAGTCATTATTACTCAAGTCAATCTTTTTGCAAATAGCGCACATTGATGGAGACCTCTGAAGTCAGATATAGAACTTAAATGAAAGCGAAGTATGTCTATTTAGTGCATTGGGTTGTTTTTTCATGAAGATTTGTCGCCTGTGCTAGTTTGATGTAGAATTTGAGAAGACACTTCGGTGTGAAATAATACATGTTCGCATCTAATGTGAGACTTTTCTATCAGCATGATTCTGAACAATTTCAAAGAAGAAAACTTCCATCGCTAGAGCACCTGCTAAAGGAAATACACATGATCTAGCACATGAATTTGTGCCACTTGTAAAAGGGGATCTATCTTAATTTACTTCATCCCTGATAGAGATTGACGAGACAACATTCTCGGAAGCTTGGCGTACCGCGCAGAGAAGGATCGTGAAAGGTACTCTGGCCAGAACACTTCCGCCCCCTCATCGAAATTCCGAGCATACGAGTCCGGGTCGTTGGCATGCACCGAGCATGACGAGCCAAATACCTTCATCACCTTCCTCCGAAGCCCCTTCAGGCTCGTTCTACGCGGTTTATTTGTCGCCGATGAAGCTCCGAGCTCATCGTTGTAGCCGGCATTGTCTATCCTGTGGCTAAACCTTGCCCTGTTGTTGCTGATTTTCCAATCCATGCTTGAGTTCTGAGTATCTTGCTATTTGATCTGAGCTCTGTTATGATCCAAAGTGGATCCTTCCAACAATGGTCACAAATGTTTGATGTGTTTTGTCTGGTTTTTGCATCACGTTCATTCATTTCATGTTTCAGCTGTACCGTACGGACTTCTCTTGATCTAATGCCAAGAAAAGATTGTTGAAGATTGTAGAGAATAAGTTTTGGTGTTATCTGATATATAAGACACTGGTGCTAATCAGAGTTAAGTATAAGTTACGGGGGCTGTCATAGTCATCTAAAGCTGGCAACCATGCCATCTAATTCGAGGTTGAGTATGCAGTTTACGCCAAAAGACATTTCAAAGTAAAAATTCATGATCTGTGGGGCAAAAGACATGGGAACTATTTTCAAGCCACGCGCGCTTAATGTGTTCGTGTCAACTCTCAGGAAAGGCTTATCATGTCATCTGACGAGAACGGATATTTACATTTATAAATCAATTACGGCTTTCGGAATCAGAAGTAAGAAACTGGCAAAAGGACGGATAGTGCATGAAACTATCCACATTTGGACAGTCTCTCGGCTTTCAATCTCGGTGAACATAAGTAACTACAAGCGCTGTGATCATAAGGAGATAAGCGATAACTAAATCGATCGTCTTCGCTGTGCCAATAGATTAAGAAAAAGAAAACGCAGAATGGAATTAGAATCATCAACAATTAACTAAAGTTTTCTTTTGTCACAGAATGTAAACTAAAACATTCCTTTCAAGCAGTACCATCATTCACTGGAACTGCTGCCGAAGTCGCGAATTCATGTGCGCAAGCATCGCGAATTGCGAAGAAGAAACGCAGGAAAGCACGCTTCTTTAATGCAACTAAAGTTTCAAAAATCGGGTGATTAGGGTTAGAGATGAGAATGAATGGAAACTGGTTGGATCTATACGTGCAGGCACCAAATGGTTTCGAGTTTGACTAATATTATTTAGCAGATCTTGCTTTTTTGACTTGATGAACATGCATGGGGTCACATGTGCAGAACCGCCCGCGCGCCGCGGTAGCAAGCCCATCACAGAAGTCTAACTTGTTAGGAGATTTATCAACCTTTGCGGGTGCATGCGGTCTCCTCTCAAACTGCGATTTTACTGAAGTAGGAATTCAAACATATTACCAATTCCTTTTTCAGAAATGTTATCAAGTATTGGCAATGACACGATCGATGCACGATCTCAGTCGATGTGTTCCACGGGGTACACGAGATTAGGCGCTACATGCATTAGTCTAAGATGGAAAATTTCTGCTGTGAATTTGGAAAAGTCATTGTCTTAAACCTCGAGATTGATTGATCACGATGCATTTGTTTGTCGCTGAGGGCAAAGCTCCTATGAGCTCTTGATGACATCATTTGAAGAAGGAGAGACATTTTCTTGCAATCTGTGTAGTTCTTCTTAACCTTCTAAAATACATGTGTAAAAAGAATAATTGTTGTACATAGTAATATATTTGCCAATAATTGAACGAAAAATAAAACACAGCCATGTTCAAATAGATGCAAGCTCAGTGGATCGGATAGGTGACGACGAGAGCTACGATCATAAGGAAATATGCAACCCCTTGGTCTATCGCCTTTGCTGCAACATAACCACAGAGAATCAATGATCAACACAATGACAAAAAAAAAAAAATCGACACCTCAAAATTAAAATTTAATTCAAGGATGATGTCCTTACCATCGCTCACAAGAGCTGCTGCTGTTACTGTGAAAATCGGCAAAAAAAAAGTTTTGGACTTAAGTGTAAAATTTACTAATGTAGAGGGGTTTTTTTATAAATTTATATCTTTATATGACCCAGCTCAATTCTTCTCTCTTTTGGCTTTGTTTTGACCACGAGAACAAAGAAAAATTAGGGTCTATTAGAAGACGAATTAATGACGTTTTTGAATAAAGAGTTCACAAGGATTTAGGAGGAGAAGATTAACACTACGTTTAGGTAATCTAATACTCTTATTTTCGGATCAAAGTGATATTTAACATTAGTTTTTCATTGTCTTTCTTCTCATTATTTAGAACGTGAATTTTCTTTTTTTCTATCACCTTTATGATCTAATTAACATCTAATTATTCATGAATCGAGTTAGAGTTTGATAAGATGATATTAGTGTATATTAAACATATGATACATTAAGTTAGTATAGAATCTTTTCATATAGTTTGACTTGGGTTATTGATTTCTATTAGGGATAGATATTTATTATTAAGTGTTAACAACTCTTTGAAATTTATTATGGTTATGATTTAGGAGCTCAATCCCTTTCATTTTATTAATTTTAAAATTTAAGAGATAAAACCTCATGATAAATTAATATTTTGATATGATGAGTGAACTTCACTTAAATTTTGTTTAATCCTCAAGCATGATTAAATTAAGGTCAATATAAGTTGTTAAACTCGGCATTGAGTTACTTTATTTAGGAGCATATTTGGGTGATTATGGATTATAATTAAAATTTTGTTTAGCAATTTAGGTTCGGAAGAGTACAAAACTCATACTCGTGATTAATCTCATGTTCTTCTTATCAAGTAAGAGAATGAAAGACTACTGTTAGTGCTAAGTGATATTTTAATATATTAAAATAATTTATTTTTTAAATTACTATGTTTTAATGCGTCTTATTCATTTAAAATGAATTTTTATTTAATTGATATTATATTATATTATATTATGAATTGTGAAATGCGTGTGACTTTATAATTTAATATCAAGAAAACCATACTTATATATATATCTCTATATATATATATATATATTAATAAGTTTTATCATATATTCATATGAAATTATATTTTATTTCAAGAAGTTACGCATATATTCTTTAATTATAATATCTTCTATGTCAATGGTTTATGGTTACCTTATTTTGTTAGTTTTGATTGTATCATCTTCATCATGATTCATATTATGACCTTATTTTTGGAAGTTAAATAACCGTCATGTTAACATGCATGTAATGGTGAGAAATCGATTTTGCTGTCACCCACGGACATCAAAGTAGTGGTATATTCGTGTTATGGTTCCTTCTGGGACATCGTGTATTCGTGAAAATGTCACTAAATTTAAATGTGTCAATGTGCTTGTAACTCGGAATACCTATTATGTGTGTACCCGATTTTATAAAGTAGACACCAATAGTTATTTACGTGTATATTATTATTAGTACCTTTACTATTATTATTATAATTATTTTTCTCCTTCAAAAAAAATTCTTGTTTTAAGGATATATGAATTTGTTACTTGATTTTAAGTATAACTTCATAAAAGATTGATACTTCATAAAAAAATATACTTTGAAACTTTATTTCATATTAAATTATCAACTTAATATGAGATTACTCATTTTCTTGCAGGTTCTAATCCTAAACTAGTTCAGGAAAAAAATGTGTGATGCTCTACAAAATTATTTTTAAATATTATTTTGTATTAGAAAGAAGAAGTGATTATTTAGGATATTATTTGTTGATTATTTGAGTTCTAGAATTTAACTATGAATTACATTATTCAATTATTTGGATTTTTGTAATTTAGTTATATTCTTAACTTGTGGTTTCATTACCTCTAATTTTAGGTGTGTTTTTTTATTAGTTTGTTATATTATGTTAGATATTAGTAGTATATGTTAAGACTATTGTTACATATTACAGAATTGATAAAAAAATTTATACTTTATAATTATATAGGATGAGTCTTGTATATTTGTTATGTAGACAAATATACAGCGCCCGTTATGTTTTGGCTTCGAAGTGTGATAGTTACAAATGTTGCATGACTCATACTATTAAGTATCAACAAAAAACATGCTCCCATGATCATTACAACTGCTTGCAAGTCTACTGAATCCATTCAGAATCGAGCTAGAACAGAGCTATTGGAAAGAAGATATATTATTATGCGAGTATAAATATGAAGAGAGACGCTTCTTGAGTTTTGGGCCTTTTGGCCGTAGATCGCGAACCGCGAGATCACAGACTTCCCAATTCTAGGCATTTGGTTGGTTAGACCGCGACTCCATACTGAGCTTGGTTAGTCATACAATAATCTGCAGTCTGCAGCACATATTGAATGAATGGCCCTTCAATAACATGAAATGATAGTATGAGGTTCAGAGTCATAAAAGACTAAACATAGCAAAGAAATACACGCATGATTTGTGGGATTGATTTCTTTATCTTCTCTTCAATTTAGTCAAAGATTGATTTCTTTATCTTCTTTTAGTCAAATTATCACATGTAATTCGTTATATGAAACCAGGTTTTTCTTCGCTGGTCTTTTGCTGCTTGTTGAACACAGTTTCAAGGTTAAAACGATGACCACAAGGGGATACTCTTAGTAAAAATCTAACAATGAAAAAATTAAACTACAGTAAAAAGGGAAAATTCTAATAAAAACTGGTGTAATTTCCAGGTAAGATGTCTCGGGAAAAGAAAAAATGTTTGTATTCTATGAACCCTAATCGGATTAAATCAACTTCGAACCATATTCTAATTGGATCAAAATAAATTTAAACCAAACCCTAATTAAGTCAAAATAAGGTCAAATTAAATTTTAATTGGGTCAAATAAAACTAAAATTCAAACCTAAATCAGGCCACACCTGAATCAAAATTAGGTCAAACCTGAATCAAAACTAGGTTAAGTCCGAATCAAGGTGAACTAAATCAATTCAAACCAAAACCAAAACCAAGTTGAATTAAACCAACTTGAACATGAGCCCAAGTCCATTTTATGATTTACATCTTGTTTTCATGGTTTTCTCAAGTTTTATAGAGCTCATTGTTTATTGCCAAACCAAGACACTGGCTTAGCTTCATTAGGAAGTAATGGTAGCAATATATCACTGATTAAGATGTCTCAATAAAAAAAAATGTAAAAGTTCATCTTCGTCGTTTGTATTTTTCTCAAAAATGACTAGAATTTCAAATTTTTGTTTTGAGTAAAACGCAATTGCTGTTAATTCAATTTTCTATTCAGTAGGCTTAAGGTTATCAAATTCGATGATTGGAGTGAGCAAATCACAAGATTATTGTGAGATTAAGAAAGCCAAAGCATTCTAGCTTCAGTTTCTGTATAGAGAGAAGAAAGAAACCGTGGTTGATTTCTTGGGTCAGCTTAAACTTAGCCTCGCATTAACTCTAAACACTTGACAACATGACAAATAGATAGGGAAAAAATTCATGGAGCTAAACACAAATATGAAAGGGTTTAGGAAATTAATATTTAAAATGCTAACAAAAGATAAGCTAAGGGCCTCATCCAAATGCTCTACGACAACACATCAGCGCTTGCATGAGAAAGGCCAAAGATTTAGCCTAAAAAAAAGAGAAGCATCAAAGACCTTCATGCAGTGCAAACGGTAATCTTTTGAACACGAGTAATTTTTGTTCATCCATCACAACTAAAGAAACAGAAATTTACAAGGATAATCTTCATTGATTTCTTGAATTACATTATTATTTTACATTAATGGAAAACCAAAATGGATGAGTAGAGTAGTATACATAGTTGTCTGGCTTGCAAATCAATGAACGAGATATGTCACGATGAGCGCGATGAGCATGAGTGCATAGCCTATTGCTTGATCGGTCTTCGCTGCATCTACAGAGGACAAAGAGGCCAAAAATTCAGCTTTTCTCGACTTAAGTAATCTTTAATATTATGCAAGTAACACATCGCATCAAGAAAGATAAAAGCAATAATATTAGGGAATCATGATGAATGCCATACTAACCATGAGTTTGCCAGGAAGGTGTCGAATCTTGGCAAAGGCAATGATGCAGAACATTCGAAAGCAAGAAATGCGCCGAGAGAAGTGAGGGCAATCTCTTCGAGCTCATCGTCCTCGATACGAGAATTCTCAAGAAATAATTAGAAATCAAGTAACAAGTAATAGACAAGAGCTTGGCGAGAAGAAATGCCTAACCATTGCTCTTTATTTATAGTGCAGGCCAGGAGGTGGTGTGCTGCCTCGCGGCTAATATTAAGCTGAACCTAGTTCGTCTTTCTCCTCCAACCGTCCTTTGAAACGCTTCGCGCCAAGACGGTTGACTTAGGTTTGCCCGTTGACTTTTGAAGCAATGGTGAAGTGCCACGTGTCTGATTATGCCGGGTCTGAAACCTGGAACTCCGGCGACGAGTTTCCGGCGCCAACCGTACAAAAAAGCCGTAGGAAAAGTTGACGCCGAAGTGACGCATATTCGCCATTAATTGAATGCGGAAGCGGGCCGGGCCTGCATGTCAGTTGTCTCTGTCGGGCACCTAGTTAATGTTGTCGAATCATGTCGATCTCTGTAGCAATCATAAATAGTATATACGTCTGTTTTAGTTTGGTAAGATTTCGAAGTATTTGAATTTTTAAATTTTAAAAATGTAAAAATTTGATATTTGTTATGGAAAATTTTAAATTTTTAAATTTTAAAATTTATGAATTTTAGTAAAAATAAATTTTACTAGTTCTTCAAATTAATTAGATTTAAATTTTTAAATTTTAGAATTTAACATATGAGATTTTGTAATAAACTTTATAATCAAATAAAATTTCAAATTTTAAATTTTAAATTTTACCAGAATAAATATGGAACTCCAAATTTTTAAATTTATATGCCCTACAAAATAAATATATTATTAAAATTTTTTAATCTAAAATTTCAAATTATTATAATTATTATAATTTTTAAATTTTGTGAAACAAGTAGAACCCTATAAAGACATTTCTTTTGCTCTAAATTGGTGTCATGAAAAATTAGATTTCTCAAGACTAAAAAGTCTTAGAAATTTAAATTTTTCATGTTTTTATATTAGGGATTTGAAAATTTTGAATTTTTAAATTTGTTGTTTGGTTCGAAGGATTTTAATTTTCTGGATTTTAATATATATGAGTGAATAATCAGTTAAATACAAAAAAATAAAGATTAATATTATTTTTATTTTTAAAAATATCTTAAATATCTACAATACTTAATTTTTAAAAAATTAAAATTAATTATTATAAATACATTGAATATGTCAAACATTTTAATTATTGAATATTTAGAATTTTAAAATATTTTTTATTATTACAAGTTTTGAAAATTATTTGAGTTCATGCGTAACTCATGTGTTCTTAGGAAATTTTTCTCTACATTACTTTTCGATCAATTTAGTCAGCAATCAAAATTCTTGAAATCAAGTACTTTATTTTCTTAAGAATTTAAATTTTCTACACGATAAACATGATAATTTTAAATTCTTCATAATTTCAGTTTCTAAGGTTTATTTTTTGCAAAATAACCATGTCCTAAAATTATTTTTTTTTAAATACTTGGACTGTTATTGGTAGTATAATCATCACGTGATGACTACAAAATTAATTTTGAGTTCACGTAAAACTCTATCACCTCCAGAACTGAAATTTTGGAGAGTTAGCATATAACAACATCATACGCTTACGAGGTCGATATTTTATAAAGTATATAAAATCATACTTAAATACATCTATACAAAAATAATATCTCATAACTAAAATCAATAATTTCTCAAAATACATAAGAGCAAACCTTAAATTCTAATATTACAAATTTAAATAAATATTAATTTAACTAATCTATAATACCTCTACTTAGACAATAAATCACACTTGACTAGGTCCCTTAACACTAATTAAACTTCAATATACAAGCAAATAAGACATTTGTGTTAATATATATATAATTTAGATTTCAAAATTAAATTGCACACAAATTTTAAAAATCATATAGTCATAAAATATAATACATTAGATCAGATAACAAAATTATTTTATTAAATCAAGGGTACCAAAATTAATTTAAAATTCTTATTCAAAAATACGTCTTTAGTCTTTAGTATCAATTATGCTTATACACTTAATTTAGTGATACGTATTGCATACATAATACTTGAAATTAGGTTACATCATAGTGTCAGTATTTAATCTTTGTGGTTATGTCACATTACAAAATTGAAATCCGTCCTTTATAAACACACATATATATCAACATGTTTAAGATTTTTCTTTACTAATAGAGCCATATTACGTACTATTTGAATCAAGTCATATCACATATTAGAACTCACAAACACAAATATATGTTGACAACTTCAGCATTTTTTCTCATTGATAAGGCCGTATCATATAATTAGAGTATAATTATAATAAAAGATATTTAACAAAATCTTTATCAACTTTTTATGTAATTTTATAACAAAATAAATAACTATAACTTAGTTTTATAAATTTTTAAAAATAAAATTTTTATTTGATTTCAAAATATATATACTATTGATCTTACATTCAACAAATTACTTATCACATAATACAATAATATTGAAAACCATAAACATCTAAAATAATTTATAAACACTAACATAGGTTGAAGTGATTCACTTACTTACATTAATTATGATAGATATAAAGCATAATTTTTATTAACTCTCTAAATAATTTTAAAAAAATTTTATTTTCATCTTTCTCGAAATATTTTTAGATCTATCTCCACATACAACCATCACTTCTATAATATTTCAACTACGAAAACCCTAATTCTTTTATAATACCATTTTTGCATAAAACTCCCAACAAAATAATTAACTTTAAATAGATCTAATTAAAATCTAAATTCAACTAAAATTTTATTTGGACAGGGTATCACAAACTCGTTTTAAAATTTTATTGTCAAACATACTCAAATTCAATGAATTTACTCATAAGCACGATCATATAAATATGGAAAATGTACATGATCAAATTTCTACTACAAAATTTAGTCACATTTCTGACAGAACTCAGTTTTGTGTCATGCAAAGACCTTTTGATTTATAAGTGAAACTGAAATTTTTATGCTCAAATAATGTTTAACCCAAATTATCAGAGAAAAAAAAATGTGCAATCACAATAGATCCGCCGCACACATCGCATCAAATGGTTTGAGGTTTGAACTTTTTTGTGGAATTGGTCGAGCAAACACTGCTCTCTGCTTTTCATTGCCAAATTAGCTCATTATCAAAAGTCAAACTTGCGTTCTTTGTCGTGGACAATCGACGGCTAAACAGAATTAAATATTTATTTGGATCAACCACTTGGGCGATCAGATTGAATAAAGCGTTGGATCTATTGTTTTATCACAGTTTATTTAATATTTTAAGATAAAATAAGTAGAAAATTTTAAAAAATAATATTATTGAATAATTAGGATGAAATATTTTAATAAATATATTAGATTTATTTTATTTTTTTAGGATTTAATTATTTTTAAAATATATTAGAGAATATAAAGAGTAAACTTATGATGATTTTTTCATAATATAGAGAAGATGCTACAAGAGGAGAGAAGCAGAGTTTCTTTGGGCAATCGTGAAGACCATGGGTTATGAGAAAGTTGAGACTGAATGAGGTAGTTGACTTCATTGTAATATATTTTTTTTGAAAATATTTGATTTTAATTTTTTTACATGAAATTAATGATGAGAACTTTGTGATCAAATATTAGAATATATATAGATGACAATTTCAAACATAGGTAAAAATGCAGTTTGATTTTCAGAATTTAGAAGTTATTTTGAAAAAGGATCCAATTGTGTTGAAATTCATCTAAAAAAGGACTTAATTGAAATTATATAAGAGATAATTACCTATAACCCCCTGTAATTAGTCTTAATTATCTACAACCCTCCTAATTTTCGGAATTACCCATACTCTCCCTTTTCTCAAAATATTTATCTACACCCTCCTGATTGTTATTTAATCAAAATTTTCCCAAAAAATTATGATTTTACCCTCGGTTATTTTTACAATTAAACCCCTAAATTTTTTTTATTATTATTTAACACCCCAGACGGCGGTTGACGGTGCTCGGCAGCACAGGCGCCGCGAGCAAAGGCGATGGCGAGCAGCAGCGGCGGCAGTTTGGGTTAGGGTTTTGGTAGAGAGGAAGAAGAAGGTTGGTTTTGTTTTTGGTTTTGTATTGGTTTTGATTTTATGTTAGGTTCTGGTTGGGTTTCGGTTGGTTTAAATTTAGTTTGAGTTGGTTGGGTTAAGTTGGATACAAGGAGATACGTGGTTAAATTCTGGTTGAATTGGTTTGGAGTTGTGACTCAATTAGTTTGGGATTGAGTCTAGATTTTAAACCAAGGCCGGTGGTGGTTGATTGAACCAGATTTGATCTTAATTAGATTGATTTAATTAGTTACTGATAGTACCTGTTCGTGGATATCAATATTAAAGGGAGTTTTCTGTAAAATGCATTTAAATTCTTCTCTCTTATAATTATAATAGAAATAAAATTTATGGAATCTAGTAGTGGTGAGCAAAAAAATAAAAAAATTGGTATACCAAACCATACCCGGTTGAGAATAGTATCGAAAAAACGGTACAATTTCGGTTCTTAAATTTAACAGAACCGAAAAATTAGTTGTGGTTCCGGTTCTAGATTATATGAAAAATCGGTGAACTGGAACCTTACCGATTATACCCTTATATATATGCCTTCAACCGAACCCTAACCTTAATTCTTGCACTCGTAGTGACGCTGCCTCGCCCTCACCCTTGCCCCCGCACTCGCAACGACGCCACCTCGCCCTCACCTTGCCCGTCATCGCTAAGCCCTTCACTTGCTCCGATTTCTCATTCTCAAATTTTCAAATCTTAACCCTAGGTCCCTATATCTTCGATCTCGCCGTCGCGTGCTTCGATTTTTCATTCTCAAAGGCTCAAATCCTAACCCTAGGTCCCTGCATCTTCAATCTCGCCGGTCGCCGCCCGCTGCGCCTTTTGCTCTGATTTCTCTTCTCATTCTCAAAGGTCAAGAGTTCAAAACCCTAACCCTAGGTCCTTACATCTCCGATCTCGTCGTCACTTGCTCTGATTTCTCATTCTCAAATGCTCAAACCCCAACCCTAGGTCCCTGCATCTCCAATCTCGTCGTCGCGTGCTTTGATTTCTCATTCTCAAAGGCTCAAAACCTAGTCCTAGGTCCTTGCATCTCCGATGGCGCTGGTCTCCACCTGCCGTGCCTTTTACTCTGTTTTCTCTTCTCATTCTCAAAGGTCAAGAGTTCAAAACCCTAATCCTAGGTCCCTGCATCTCTGATCTCGTCATCACGTGCTTCAATTTCTCATTCTCAAAGGCTCAAACCCTAACCCTAGGTCCCTGCATCTCCGATCTCGCCGTTGCGTACTTCGATTTCTAATTCTCAAAGGCTGAAACCCTAGCCCTAGGTCCCTGCATCTCCGATCTCGCCGTTGCGTACTTCGATTTCTAATTCTCAAAGGCTGAAACCCTAGCCCTAGGTCCGTACATCTCCGATCTCGCCGTCACGTGCTTCAATTTCTCATTCTTAAAAGCTCAAACCCTAGCCCTAGGTCCCTGCATCTCCGATCTTTCCGGTCGCTGCCCGCCGCGCCTTTTGCTCCGATTTCTCTTCTCATTCTCAGAGGTCAAGAGTTCAAAACCCTAACCCTAGGTCTCTGCATCTTCGATCTCATCGCCACTTATTCTGATTTCTCCTCCGTCCATCGCCAGAGCAGCGATCTACTCCAGTATGCCCTCTCTCTCAACTCTACCAAGTACCAAGTACCAGCTCTTCTCCAATTTCTGATCTTTACTAATGTTGGGTTTCATTTTTTGAGAGTTTTCTCAGAAATTTTGGGACTAGGAGTTGAATTTCAACTTGTTCGGGGGATTTTCCTACTGCGACATGACTGATCGTGCCAGTTCTATGAATTAGGTATTGTGTTTTTCCATTTCTTAAAATTTCATGCTAGATTGGTCTTTCCTTTAGTTCTACTAGGAACTATATTACTTGCATGCTTGATTGCTTGATATGTTGGTCGTAATAAAAAATAAAATATTATATATGGAATATTTATCTTCTTTAATCATTTTGATTGGACCTCATTTATCTTCTTTCTTCTATTTTAAATGGACTCAAGTAGAGAAATCACTAATGAAAAATACAAGTATGAATACTTCAAATATAAAATATTTATGTCCAAATCAAAATGTTGATGAGAAGGCAAGTAATGTTCAAGATGTAACTTCAAGGATAAATAAAACAAATCAAAAAACTTGGAAGGTGAGAAAAAATAGTTCATGGGTGTGGAATCATTTTTCTAAACTAAATTCCAATGAAGATGGTTAAAAGGATAAGGTCCAATGTAATTACTATGGAAGCCTCCTTTCATGCCCTTCTAGTTATAGAACAAGTGATTTAAGTAGATGCAGAGATTATCCTCCAAACATGGAGGTGAAAAAATAAAAAAATTTAGCCTTTCAATCAGTTAGTGATGACAGTGGTGGCACTTAAGTACGCACACTTGTTATGTGAAATTTTAATCAAGAAGTATGTAGAATTGCATTAACCAAATATTTGATTCTTGATGAACTGTCTTTCAAATATGTTGAAGGTGAAGGGTTTAGGTTCTATACCTTTACATTACAACCTAAATTTGATGTTCATTCCCGATTTAATATTGCCAGAGATTGTTTTAAAATATTTTTGGAGGAAAAGAAAATTTTGAAATATTTTTTTAGCAAGTTAAAGCAAAGAGTAAGTATCACAACTGATTATTGGACATCATGCCAAAACTTGGGCTACATGAGTGTGACTGCTCATAATATTGATGATGATTGGAAGCTTAAAAAAATTTTTAAATTTTTTGTTCTGTTTCAAGTCATGCTGGTATGGTAATTGGTAAAACATTAGAATTGTGCTTCTTTATAACTGGAAGATCATATACTGGGCACTATATTCCTGCTTTTGCCAGCATGGTTCATTGGTTTGTTTATCTGTGTCCCTATGGACCTATCAGCAAAGGTGTCTGACTCTAAACTGGCATCCCATTTTCTTGTATTACTTATATGCATCCCTATGAACCTGCCAGCAAAGATATCTGACTCTAGTATTCTCTAACTGTTGATTTTAATTACAAAATTATTGCCAAATTTACATATATTGAATGCTAACTGCTAAGCCAATTAAAAGAATAAATGCAAGGAAGAAAAGAGGATAAAGTGAAAATATCTCAAGTCATGGCAAGGATGATCTACTACTGCTAGTTTGCTACATTGCATAATCTCTCTAATACTGACTCAACTTCAGAAACAGATCTAAAACTATCTAAACAAAATTTATCTGCATTCCTATGAATCTGCCAGTAAAGATGTCTAACTCTAGTATTCTCAAACTGTTGATTTCTTCACGTATATATACCTCTTTTTGCATGGCATGGATTGGTGGCATCCCATCACTGAAAACTGAGATGGTCAAGAAGGATAAGATACTAAACATGATGTCATCTCACCTTCTTGTATTGCTTATCTGTATTTTTTATGAATCTACCAGCAAAGATATCTGACTGTTGATTTCTTCAGGTATATATATCTCTTTCTGCATGACATGGATTGGTGGCATCCCATTACTGAGAACTAAGAAGGTCCAAAAGGATAAGATACTGAACATGATGTCATCTCACGTTCTTGTATTGCTTATCTGCATTTCCTATGAATCTGCCAGCAAAGATATTTGACTGTTGATTTCTTCAGGTATATATATCTTTTTCTGCATGGCATGGATTGGTGGCATCCCATTACTAAGAATTAAGAAGGTCCAGAAGGATAAGATACTGAACATGGTGTCATCTCACCTTCTTGTATTGCTTATATGCATTTCCTGTGAATCTGCCAGTAAAGATGTCTGACTGTTGATTTCTTCAGTTATATATATCTCTTTCTGCATGGCATTGATTGGTGGCATCCCATCACTAAGAACTGAGAAGGTCCAGAAGGATAAGATACTGAACATGGTGTCATTGCATATGAATCTGCCAGTAAAGATGTCTGACTGTTGATTTCTTCCATTATATATATCTCTTTCTGTATGGATTTCCAAGTATTAGTACTTTTTTGTTCTTTCTGCATTTACATTATAATAATTTTCTGTGTCTTATGTGCTCAGACACTTTTCACTAAACACCCAGTGTATGTGGATAATGACTTCTTTATAATTAAAAGATCATATGCTGGGCAGTGGACACTATATTCCTGCTTTTGCCAGTAACGTTTGTGAACTTGACAGGCTGTCAGCAAAGATGTCTAACTCTAGACTAACATTCAATTTTCTTATATTGCTTATATGCATCCCTATGAACTTGCCAACAAAGATATCTGACTCTAGTATTCTATAACTAGAGAATGATTTCTTTGTAACTGGAGAATCATATGCCTACACTATGTTTCTGCTTTTGCCAGCATGGTTTATTTATCTGCTATCAGCAAAGATGTCTAACTCTAGACTGATATCCCATTTTCTTGTATTGCTTACTGCTAAGTGGTAAGCCAATTGAAAGAGCAAATGGCAGGAAGAAATGAGGACAAGGTGAAGACATCTGAACTTCTGAAGTCATGGCAACTTGACAAGGATGATCTACTACTGCTGCTTGCTGCCTGCTGCCTACTGCCTGCTACCTGCTGCCTGCTGGTCTACTGCATTGCATAAGTGCATAGTACATAATCTCTCTGTCCTCTGATATTGGCTCAACTATGATACTGCTATTGCTTCTATTTTGGTGATCTTGTGTTGTAAGTTTTTAAGAAACCATTTGAATTGTTGGAAAAGCTTGTCAGTTCTTTTTACTTGCAATTCAATTTTTGGCTCAATGGTTGTTATTTCTTTATTTTTTAGTAAAAACAATGGTTGCTATATTACTGCCACAGGAAATGCTTATTGTTTATTTTTGGTTAGGTAAGAATCGTAGTTGTTAGTGTATTTAAAATTAACTTTTTATAGGATTATAATATAAAATATAGATTTTAAAAGTTATAATTTAAAACCGGTATACCAGTTTTAGAACCGGAACCAAAAAAATTGGTTCTTTATCTAAACCGATATAGTTTCGGTTCTCAATTTTTTAGAAACCGAAATCCGATTTCGGTTCTAAAATGTCTAAAACCGGTACGATAAACCAGTTTTGCTCACCTCTAGAATCTAGAGGTGGCTAAGTGTAATATTTTATATATTATTTAAGTGTTGATATAAATTTTATTCAAACAGGGTCGTTTTCATAAATTGGTGATTAAGTTGTGTTTAATTATTAATAAGTTGTTAATTGATAATATAATTATTTACATTACGAGCTAATTCAAATTTTCAATTTGAAACAGCTTTCTCATTTAAATTCCAAATTTAGCAATTCAAGATCCGTTGGATTCATTTTTTTTAACTAGAATTCATTATGAGCTTGACATATTTAATATCAACCTTCTAATATTTCAGTTATAGTTAAATGATTCTTTTGGATGCTATATCTCTTTTTTGATTATTTATCTCAGTTGATCACAGTTGTACAGAGATTGATTTGAGAGAATTTATATTGGATCACCCTATTCGCAAAAATAGGCAGACTAATACTGATAGGTGTGATTCATTTATGTAATTAGTTGGGTTATCAAACGTGGTGACCACCAATTTCTAGACATGTAAGAAACGTATTCATTATAACGGGTGAGCATCTCTCACCACTATGTGGGGACTACGGGACACAATTCTTGATCATATTCTATTTCAGAATAGTTATTTTTTTGGAGTATGCATTTATCCCGGTTTACATTATTGATTGGATGTTGGTTGAAGGATATTGGTTGTTGATTTTAATTACTTCTTAGTAGTTGTTACTCTCAATTGATGGTTATTGGTTGTTTGTAAATTTTGGTATATTTGATATTCCTTCTTGATTGGTTATCAATTATTTTTTATATTGATATTTTATATTGGTTATTCCCTTATGGCTGATGTTTCATATTTATTGGTATTCTATTTGAGATTCAGTAGTGTAAATCTTTTCTGATTATGACTATTACTGATGAGCTTATTTATTCTATAGTCTAGGGGTACGAGGTTCACCTATTGAGCGTATTGACATGCTGATGAGATTTTTATTACTTTTTTAAGATACTCGTGCAGGTGGTTGATTGATGTTAAAAGATAATGTGCTCCATTGTGACGACAAAAAATACTTTATCAAGAGTGAGACTAAAGATAATTGCATCTTATCGCTATGGAGACTAAGGATAATTGCTACCGGTTGATTTTTTGAAGAAAAAAAATCTCGTTATTGAATTTACGACAGTCATCATATTTAATATAATCTTCATTTTTATATTTTATTATAAAACTAAAAATTATTATTATAAGTCTCAGATCTTACTGAGCGACCGGCCCATCCGACCTAACATCTATTGCACAACATCCTCAATTTTCCAGGGCGAATCGATTCAATCAACGAGGAACGATTAATCGCCGTCGGTGTTTGACATGCGCATTCATCATTAAGAAACAAACAGCACAAGAAGCTAAGCAACCGATGAAACTCGCCCGTCACGCAAGACATGAGGTTTTCGTCTTTCAATTTGAGAGAAAGGGGAACCCCCATTGCAGAGAAAACCTAACGCTAGGGCACACAATCTCATCCACCTTCTTACTGTTAAAGATCTTTGCATACAGCTCCAAGACTCTCCTAGTCATCGAAATCCCCGAAAACCGCCTCCACTTCAACTTCTTGGAGGACGGAAGGCGAAGGCCCGTCGCCCTTCCTCATCCACCGCACTCCCGGCCTCGAGGTCTTTCCGTCTTCCTTGCGTAGCCGACAGTCTCCTCTGATAACATTACTCAGTCCCATTTGATTAAAGCTCGAGAACCATAGCCAGCTACTCGATCGATTAGAGTGATGACTTATAAGGAAGACGCAGAATCATTTGCAGCAGTAAGAGGACAAAGGAAGGTTAGAAGTAGATTCCCATGGCCAGTATCAGTTTGTTGTTTGCAGCGTGGGTTGAATACTTGAATGGAGGCATTAGGTTTTGTTGATCAATAATTGGGCACGTGCACCCACTGTGCTCACCACATTAGGAAAGGTGGACGAGAACCAAATCATATCACGGCTAATCATTTGAGATGGGATTGGCATTATGTGGTAAGCGAAAGAATGAGAATATAGCCCTTCTGCTCGATTCCATTCTTTCATCCCTCCTTCAATTGCTAATTTCGAAGAAAAATCCAATTTTTTTGTCTCACAAGAACGAAGAGGCTCGAATCCTGCTGCCAAACCATGGAAATATCCTCCATTTGTAAGAGAAGCTATTGATGCAGAACAGAAGATCTCGGATTGATTTTGATACAAGGAGATCACCAGAAAACCAGAACAGAAGCCCAGAGCTTGTTGCTTCTTGTTCTTCAGAAACCAATTCATATGATGATCTTGTGCGTCGCTACGTGGGTCTGTCGCGATTGGAGAACGCTGAAAGTCTCCATCTTGAATTGGTCAAGAAAGGATTCGCTGGAGGATGTGTTTATGTGCAACAATTGGATCATCTTGTACGGGAAAACAGGTAACTTGGCAGTTGCGCACAAATTGTTTGACGAAATTGCTGAGAAAAATGTTGTTTCTTGGACTACCTTGATTGCCGGGTACACCATGCATGGTTTTCCTGAGAAAGCTTGCTGCCTCTTTAGGTCGATGCTTGGATTTGGATTCTTACCCACTCGGTTCACTTTTGTGTTATTGTGCTTCGGGCATGCCAAGATTCTGGCCAACGGATTGGCACTTCGTGTGCCAGTTTATGCATCGGTCCTGAAAATGCTTCTTAGAAATGACACTGGTGTGTAATGCGTTGCAATTAATGATGGAGGCTGTTGTTTGGATTCTGCAATTAAGGCCCAGCTAGTGTTTGATACCACATCTGTAAGAATTCCATATCTTGGAATGCAATCATATCGGTGCACTAACAGAGAGGAGATGCTGTGTCGACTTTTGGACTCTTCTCTCGGATGCAACATGCGGATTCTAGGTTCAATTTGAGACCGACAGAGTATACCTTTGGCAGTCTGATAACAACAACGTATTGTTCTTGTTCTGCCACTCTCCTCAACCAAATGCTTGCAAGAGTTTCCAAGTCTGGTTTCTTGAGTGATCTCTGTGTGGGCAGTGCTTTGGTCAGTGCCCTCGGAAGAACTGGGTTGCTTGATGAAAAGCTAAGAAGACTTTCCTGTGCTGATCAGCCCACCTACTCTGCTAACAATTGGGTGAAAGGAATGCAGTCTCATTGACATGGTGGGTGTGGTCAGGCAGAGTTGTGGAGAAGAAGTAATGGAGGTTTTCAGGGAGGCAAGAGATTCTGTAATTCTAAATTGTGATTCTTTTGTGGTTTTGCTTAGTTCTATTGCTGAGTTCTCACTGCCAGAGGAAGGGTGGAGAAGGGGGTGAGAGGTTCATGGGCATTTAATTAGAACTATTCTTGTGGATTCTATGGTTGCTGTTGACAATGGATTAATTAACATGTACACAAAATCCCTTGCCATCAAAGAAGCATGTAGAGTTTTCAAACAGATGAATGTCAGGGATCAGATATCATGGAACTCAGTTATATCTTTTGATCAAAATGGTTGTTTTGAAGAGACATAGGTTACTTTTCAGACGATGCTCAGAAGTGGCATGATGCCTTCCAATTATGCATTAATCAGCATGTTGTTCATGTGCTAGTTTGGGGCACTTGAGTGCTGATGCACAAGTACATTGTTGTGGAGTCAAACTGGGTCTCAATTGGGATGTTTCTGTGTCCAATTCACTTCTCATGCAAAGTGATAAGCAAAGACCAAATAATGTCACCCTTGTTGGAGTTTTATCTGCTTGTAGCCATGCAGGACTGGTGGAACAAGGTTTTGACTATTTTGAATCTATGCACAAAAAATATGGATTAGTTCCTCGGTCGGAGCATTACTCATGTGTTGTTGATCTCTTGAGCAAGTAGGCTTGATAAGCTTGATGAGTTCATTCGAAGGATGCCGGTGGGTCCTAACATTCTTGTGTGGAGAACAGTGCTTGTTGCTTATTCTCGGTCAAAAAGTGGAAAAGAAACAGATTTTGGGAAGCACGCTTCGAAGATGCTGTTGCAATTAGAACCGCAAAGTGCTGCTATGTTCTTATGTCACAAATGCATGCCTCCAAAGGAAGGTGGGAGGAAGTAGCAGAAGCTCGGTGTGCAATGAGGGGATCATTAGTGAAAAAGGAAGCAGGTTGCAGCTGGGTCACCTTGAGGGATTGTGTTAATGTGTTTGTAGCTGGAGATAAAACACACCCTGAGACACAAGTAATCTATGCAAAGCTGGTTACATTTCGCAAACAGATTTTGCTCTATATGAGCTTGAAGCAGAGAGCAAAGAAGAGCTGTTAAGCTATCACAGTGAGAAGCTTGCTGTTGCATTTGTTGTTACACGCTTGTCTGTTGTGCATATCCAGATCAGGAAGAACCTTCGGGTGTGGGGGGGATTGCCATTCAGCATTTTGATACATTTCAAGATTGTTGGGTGGCAAATAATTTTATGGGATTCTAATAGGTTTGGAGGATGGGAAATGTTCATATGGAGATTACTGGTAAGTTATGTTGATGCTTATAAGGAGATACAATAAGACAAGCATTATAAGTTTGCCAAGATATACACAGTGAGCAGAAGATTACTGAAAGTATGACGGTGCTGAATAACTGGAAACAATTTTCTTGTGATTGAGACGAGTACAAGAAGCAGGAATAAACTTGAATGACTTCTTAGGAGAACCAGGAAGAAGTCATGCTGACGATTTTTTTGTATTGTTTAGAAATCTTTTGCAGAAGGTTAGGCAAGAAAACAACTGAAATCACCTATCTTTGTTTGTTTCATGCCACAGTTTACAAAGCAGTTTCCTAACAAGCTTATAGATGCGATAGCTTCATGAATCTGAAATGCAGCAGTGTGGATTAATTTCTGCTCCATGGCTTATTAAGTTATCGATCCTGCTCAACAGTCTTGCTATTGAATTTGAAACAGCTATACTGATGTACTTGAGATAGTGTAATTCTCCAGAAATTTTGTATAATCAATAAGAATTCCATCCATTTATGAGTATTTAAACCTTGCCTTGAAGATTTTCGTGAAACAGTTTACTATTTTCAGATATTTGTGCAAAAAACTGGGTTAGTGGTATCGTTGATCTTAACTTGAGAATGATTAAGTTTCTTACATATCTGTTTTCCTTCTACATACTTCAACAAGATTAAGAATAAATTTACAGCATAATGTGCACAAAAGGAAATATAAATTGCAACAAACCTTACCCCAATTAAAAAAATTAATAGGCAGAGATCACTCAATGTCAAACAATGTCTAGGATTAGTTTACAGTAAATTGGTAAGCAAAGAATACACTTTGCAAGGCTGACTATAATAATGTGAAAATTACAAAGATACAGCAAAAGCAGGAACTCCAGACTGACAAAATTGGAAACCAACTGAATTGCGAGTACTGTAACATGGGCTTCAGTGAAGAAAAAGAGTAAATATCCACAGTTTTTCATCTGCTTACAACCACTTCCTGGAGGACTGCAAAGCCGGTATTAAGGCAGGGAGTTTTGCTGGAGAAGACAAAATCGTCACATTTATGCCATCCAGCCAAGTCATGATTTTCCCTGAGCACCACTGCTTTCACACACTTAATGGCTTTTACTGGATAACACACAGGCATCTCCTATTGCCATTGTGTTCAGACTCCTCATCGGATGCAATCTCACTGCAATGAACATTTTTAATTCAAGGATTTGGCAGTACACGATACAAAGTTTAAATGAGCAACTTTATCAACTCACGCATTTAATCCTAGCATCACCGAAAATTTGCAGTGAGACCAAGTGTATTGTTTACAGGAAGAAAAGATTGTAAACAACCCCAGGAAACAAAATGTTATGAAATTCAGTGTTAGCAGGAGTTTGCATCACCCAATCCTTCTCATTAGCGCCTCAGCAATCTCAAAGTACCTTCATGACCTAATCATCCAATTGATTTCTTAGTTGACTTCTAACCCAATTTTGTTAGGCTCATGTCCTGCCAGAGACATACTTCACAACTTAAATAAATCTACCCTCATGAATCTTAGCATCAGGATAGCTAACTGTCATCTGATGAGAAAATGAATATCCTATTGAACAAATTTCGATTCTTCATAGCCATCAGTAGAGGGATTCTACAATAGGCTTCATGTCTACAGCATATCATATTTGCAATCATCTGATTAAGAGTTCTAAATTACAATGTTAGTCAATCTTAATAATTATAAGGAAACATGTACAAGTACTTCTGTGAAGATTCCAAACAATTCAAACATGTATTGTTAACCAACTTTTGTATAATGGACACTAAAGATATTACTTAAATCAAGAGCACAAGTCTATTTTCAACAAGTCACATAATATTACTTAAATCAAGAGCACAAGTCTATTTTCAACAAGTCACATAGTCAATCTACACAAAAAAGGGATTCTAATCTCTGTATTCATTCCACATTTAGTGTGAGAAAACAAAAGCATATCCCCAAGTTTATCATCAATAGCTTGATTTCAACTTTATTGGCCTATCTGTTCAAAATGTCTCCCATTGGTCTCCATCAACCTAATTCTGGACTTAGTTACGCATGCTCTCTAACTCTATTAACACAACCAGGAATATGTGCATTTTTGTATGTGATGATGTTATCAGGATCACATAGGATATTCCACTAGAATTCCATCCACAAGGCAGTACAAAACAAACCTCATTCTACAATTGCATTACCATACAGAAACCGAAGCATAGATCAATACCTGGCTTCAAACTCCCTTATCTCAGCAAGCTCTCTTCCACATGCATCAGTCCAATGCACCTTCCTCCTCTCATCAATCTTCCGCTCTTCCAAACCTTCGTGTCCACCGTCAACAACAGTACCAGCTCCCGCCGAGCCCTCCGCTGCCGCCTTCTTGAGACTGCTCTTCTGGCACACCTTTCTCCCACCCTCATCCCCAGCATCACCATTACCATTGCCAACCTCATCACCCTTCTCAGAAGACAAAGTCGTCTTCTTTCCACTGCCGGCAGCATCAGAACTCGATGCTCCACCAAAGCAAGTGAAAGAACCGCATCCCCGCGGTGACTGCTTCCTCTTAGAAGCCACATGGAGGTGGTGATGGCTCCAAGGCGAGACTCTCTTGGGTCTCTCCTCCTGTCTATGGCCGAGAATCAACAATGTGAGCCCCTTGCTGTACCCCGTCGCCGACGAAGAGAAGAATCCACCGCCCTCCACCGCCAGTAGCATCGCCACTGCCCATCAATCCCAAAACCCTAAGCTTCCCTCAAATTCTTCAAATCACAACACGAAACTCGAACAAAAGCATCAAATTGGGAAAGTAGGAAGGGGGATCTGAAGAGAAAGTGACCTGGGAGGCGGAGGGATACTCGTCGGAGATCCGGTGACGCACGATCTCGGTCGCCGGAACTCCGGGGAGGATCAATTTTGGTTTTAGCGGCGCTGGGATCCTTGCGTCCGGATCTTGAGGCGGAAACGTAGCCGTCAGATGACGATCGAGCGGTGAGCAGTGGTTCGGATTCGGGTCCACCGGAAAAGAGCGGATGATGGTGGAAATGATGAGGGGGGTGTGCTGGGCTTTCATGTATGTCAACCGGTGCTAGTGGAATTTAATTAGTGTGGCACTTAACTTACACGAGAATTTGTAGAACGTGATCTTAACCGTTAAATTATGTTATGCGATCGACAATGAGATTCACAGGGCGACATCGACGGGGCTGATTTTGTCGCGTGTTGTTTGAGGCTAGGACATGTCGCCCGCTGATTGGTTCGGTGTAAAGTGGTGATGGAGCATGCTTGTTTTAAATGAGAAGTGCTGGAAAATTAAGCTTTGCAGGGTTAAGGCTCTAACCTTTGTAATTAATTGCATACATGCCACGTAAAAAAATAAATAAAAATAAATGGTGAAGTGCCTTTTTGAGACTTCCTTGCGGCTAACCAATTTGAAAGAGAAAACTCTAATAAATAGAAATCCATATAATTGAACTTGATCAATGTGTGAAGACCCGAATATTTTTTTTTTTTGTTTATAGAGCAATATCTCTCTTGCTTTATTAATAGTGATTTGACATATAAATAAGAATTATCGGATTAATTATTTGTTATGCAACATGATACTATTAACGACGTTACAAATTAACATTATTGACTGATATTATATTATATATCTTTAAAAATAAAATTAGTCCTATTTATCTTTATTGTTGATGATGGAACCAAATCTCGCTCTTTCGAATTGGGAGATTTTTTAAGGTTAAATCTGTTAAGCCGATTTTTATTACAAAACTTACAAAATAAAAACACTATGAGGGAGATTCTCGAACTGTGACTGTCTCTTCAATACTTAAGTTAATATTATTTTTTGGAAATAATAATAACAATAAAGTTTAGGAAAAAAAAATCATAAAATTCAGAGACTGAGAGCGTATTATTTTATATAAAAAAGATAAAAATACTTTCTATTTATGCCTTAATGAATTATATTTATTAGGAATAATAATTTTTATTTGGAGGAGATTTAACATGATTCTATACCTTTTTTTTTGAATTCTTTAATCTCCTCCGCTACTTCTCTCTCTTTAAAGCGTCTGGTAAGGCTCCCTATCATTTCCCTCCTGACGAGGGAAGTTTCTCTTCTTGATTTTTTGATTTTTTGAATATTTTTTCCCTTCCTCTCGTGAGCTGCCCACTGCCTTTTTTCATTTTTATTTTTTATTTTTTTTTGGCTTCAAATGCTCTCCGCACGTGTCCTCTTTTGCTTTTCATTTTTTTTTTTTTTTTGACTGCTCGCCCTTCCTTCGCCGAGCCGACCTCTTCTTCTATTCGGTTTCTTTCCCCGACAGCAAGGGCTTGCTCTCCTTCTCTTCGAGACCATGGTCAGAATCGGCTGCTGACAGGCTAGGGTGGCCTCTGCAGCAGCGACATCAGGCGCCCGGTGTGCATGGCAGGATGGTCGCCTGAGATTGCATCGCCAGAATGACCGAGAAGGTGGAGATCAGCCGCCGCCGTGGGTGGCCGCGGGTGCGAGAGGATGAGAAGCTCCGGTGCAGCTGGGCAGCACGGAGGGTGAGCAGCCGGCGGGAAGGATGGACGGGAATGAGGGAGGTAGTCACGGGCTGGAGCGCGGGCGCAGGGTAGAGGCCGGGCCGACAGACGGGGGCAAAGCTCCGGTAGTGGTAGGGAGCTGCTAAGAACGGCGGCAATGGTCCTTCCCTAACGGCACCTCGGCTGCTCCTTCCGGACGGTGACTCCTCTTGGACAGTAGTTGCGCGTGGAGGCGCTGGGAAGCAACCAGCCTTGATTAGCCGAGATCTAACAGGGATCCAACGAACTTGTGAGGCTCCGACATGGCAGCTCGGTCTGAGGCAGTCGATGTGGTGCTGGAGCAGAGAGGTCGGAAGCCTGGGAGAGGGAGGATAGCGGCAGCAGAGCGCCTGCACGGAGGCAGGCTGGGAGCGAGCGACTTACCCTGGAGCTGCCTCCGGACCTTGATAAGATTCAGCGGGTGTGTGCAGCATCCGGTGATGATGCAGTGTAGGTTGGTAATCATTGGCAGGAGCTGTTGTCGGTGGTGGAGACGAATGGAATTCCGACTAGCATGGCGGCGTCAATGGCGGAGGTGTAGACCCGGCGAGGCGGTCTATGTCTTGGTCGAGGCCAACCTTGTTTCGGTCGGTCCTGCCCCTATTCTGGCGGGAATAGGAGAAGGTCGGGGCATAGAGAGCGGGAGTGCACGAGCCACAAGCACTGAGCGACAGGGTTGAGCGGGCAGAGAAGATGCGCGGGAGTAGCGCAACAGGGCAGCAGGACGGTGTATGCGAACAGGAGAAACCGGAGAGACTGTATTCTTTCGATGATAAGTCGGGGTTCGAAAGCCCACTGTTTTGATTTGGAATTAAAATCAAAATTAAAATCAAAGTAAAAACTAATAAATTATTTTTATAAATTAATATTTTTTTATTAAAATTAATTATATAATAATTTAAAATTTGAAAAATTATTTATTTTTTATAATAATTTAATTTAATAATAATATAAAATAAATAATATTAATTTTACAAGAATAAAAAATAAAAAATATTGATCCTAATTTTTATTTTAAATTAAACGATACCTTCTTATTCTGTAGAGAATCTCCAAATCTACAAGCTAGAATCAGTGTGGACGATCTCTCAGATTTGGAACCAAACAGTAAAGCGACTTTCAACAAAAACAAGATTGTTGATGGAATTAAACCTATTCATTATCATTTTTTTAAAAATATAATTATTATTAAATTCAGAAAACAATTATAAATTAAAAAATTAAGAGGCTGTTATTTTATATAAATGAAAGAGAAATATTTTTTACTTATACTTTAATAAAACATATTTATCAGAAATAATAATTTTGATTTAAAAGAAATTTAATATGATTATTTCTTAAAATTTAATTATATTTTTAGGAGTGAATTTTTTATAAATTTAATTTTGTACTGAATTATTAGATTGGATCGAAAGTTTATTGTATTATCATTGATAATCATTGAGACGAAATTAAGATTTGTAATTGATTTTGCTTAAAAATATATAAAAAATACATATCATTTATGGTGATTAATGGAGACTGATGTTGACGTGGTGCATTGCGATTGGTGCCGCGTAAAAAAATTTGGCATTGTGAGCCAATTGAAACTTGGTCCGAACCCAATGCCATTGGGTCCAACCCAAATTCCAAACCAAATCAATCAATTTACCCGCCGCCTCGTGATCGTACTTCGAAGCCTCACGCGTCACGCCCACAATCCCCTATCAAAAGCAACACAGAACAACCGAACGATGTCGGCAACCCAATCACAACTGTCCGATGCTCGCAATCGCACTCGATTGACGGCCTGGATCTCTCCTCTCAGCTTCGGGCCCTGTAGTCGTCGAGTATTAGAAATCCGGAGGGAATTCTGGGCAAATGTCTTCTCTTCGTCTTCCTCCGTCCATAACTAGGGATTTGGCGGATTTGGGAACTTAGGGTTCCGGTCGGGGATCGGCCGCGGCGATGTCGAAGAAGAGGAAATCGGACGCTAGCAGGCTCGATGAGATTGATCGGACAATGTACTCCGCTTTCTGCAGTGCCGCCAACTCGCTTTCGTTGCTCTACACGCAAGCCATGCACCACCAGAAGCTTTCCTTCCAAGCCGGCGAGCGCCACGCTCTGGTTCGTTTTCCTTGAACTTTTGGGGGGTTTTAAATTGTCTGGTGATTGAAAGGCGAGATTTTTATGGTTCTGTTGGGTGGGAGATTGGTTTTGGGATTTCATCGTTGAATGGGATTTTCTAATTGGCTAGTTTGTGAGTCGGTGTTGTTGCTTCTGCTGAATTTTGGGCTTTTGAATTGTTTGACGAAGAAAGTGTGATTTTGTGATTTGTTTGGTTGGAGACTGGTTTTGGGATTTCATCTGTGAATGCATTTTTTTGGTTGATTGTTAATTAAAGTTGGCACTTTTGATTCTGCAGCTGTTTTGCATCGCTTTTGGTAGAGGATGTGTTTGGCATTTGGAATTGGTTAATTTTGGATCGCTGGGTGGTGTTTATCTTTTAGATACGGGCAATAGACGATAACTGCCTCGGTTGGAAAACGCAGGTGTTTTTTTTTTGTTGTTGAATTTAGGGTTTTACAATCTCATGGTGCCTTGTTGGGCATTCTGTCCTCGCTCTAATGGTTCTGCTAGTTATGATTGCATGCCCATGTAGAAAGATATCCAGCGAGGCAATGAAATATGAGTTTTAAATTGTGTAAGAAGTTCTTGAGAACATCTATGTGCGTTATAGTACTGTGATATTTTATGTAGAGGTGGAACTTTTGTGCCAAATGTTGTTTGAACTTTGATCTGCCTGCCTATATTGCACTTGTACACATGCTTGTTGTGGCATTGTTCCTTTTGTTTTGCATATAGATCTCCTTCTCTAATGGTCATGGATTCAAATACTCTATTGTTGGAGCAAAAGTTGGACTTTGTACAATTTATTGAGGGAAAATGGACACATAAAGAGAAGTATTGCTCTTGATATGGTCAAAGGGAAAAAATTAGTTGGTTTTGAAGCACCACAA
Source organism: Trichopus zeylanicus subsp. travancoricus (assembly GCA_005019695.1). Lineage (NCBI taxonomy): Eukaryota > Viridiplantae > Streptophyta > Magnoliopsida > Dioscoreales > Dioscoreaceae > Trichopus > Trichopus zeylanicus. The sequence continues at coordinate 130,969 of RXID01014859.1, read as the reverse complement.
ATTTGAAAATCAGTCAGAAGCTGCTCTAATTTTGCTTCTTCTTTTTTTTTTTACTTCTTTTCAACAAAGCAGCTGATGAAGCCTGGTCTGCCCCAATATGAGCAGTATGTTTCTGGTAACGTCAGTTTGGGCCTTGGATGGATCTGGGATAGCTTTTATTGTTGTGTGTCTGTTGTGATGGTGGGACATTAAAGGCAGCAGAACTCAATGGGGTATTTAGTAATTAACTATTCATAAATACTATTCTTGCTAATCCATAGTAATTTTTAACCTACTCATGTGAAAAAAATCAATCCCTTGTTTTCATAGGTAATTCATTTTACAGAAAAAGGTGGTTCTTTTTATACACATCTGGCACAGTTATGCAATAGAGATCTGACAACAAATGTGGAGAGAAGCTGGATATTAAGCTGTAGAACCATCTATACTCTATAGTCAACTTGCCTGTGGAAATTTGTTAACAGGCCATGTGATTTAAGGGATATCTTGAAAGGAGGTGAATCCTAGTCATGTGGTGACCTTGAACAAGTTCTGTTCCAGAACATGCAAGCCTTATGCTATTGGTTGAAATTAAACAGCTAGAAGTCCCAAATTATGGCTCTTGGATCTTCAAAAGTTTTTGTATGTTAAATTCATTCATGCTAGCATGCTCTTGTTATATTTGTCTGTGGAAGTCACTGAACTTATAGCTGTTCAACAATATTTTTGATGTGTGCACTATGTGAATCACAAACTATAATTCCATTTCTTTTATTATGATTTCGACATCATGTTTTGCTTGTTCGGACTTGTTACTTGAAGAGGTTATAAATTTGAACCTGATCACTCTTTGCAGAAGGTTATCCTTTTAGCATGTGTGTATTTCTCTTCTTAGGGCTTGTCTTTTGTTGAATTGGTTTCTTATTTGTGGTAGTGAACGTGTGAATTTCAAATTACACTGGTGATGAATTTACCAAATGCTACATTGTTTGTGGATTTATACAGGAGAAGCTCTACCAGTGGATTTTGAGGCAACATGAAGAGGGATCAAGGTTGACAATAGCTGATATAGTTTCCCATATGCAGGTTTCTATTTGCTTTCTCTTTTAATTTGTAGAACTTAGTGATCTTGTATGCTTCTGTGTGTTGATTATCTCCTTTTGGTTTCTTTTATATATATTGTCGAATTCTGCTGATATGCTTTCAGTAGGATACTGATGTATATCATTTTGCTGACTTTGAAAATGTACCATTTTTATCTTTTTTTTATTTTTATATGAAGCTTACACTTGGTTCTGAGGAATTGCTGATGGAGAACAGACTTGATTGTGATGGAAGGATAACTCCTGTTTCTCAACTGTTTATATCTCAATCTAAAACTCCTAGCTACTTCATTATTGCTAAAGCTGGCCCTGTTCAATAATACTTGCTATCCATGTTCAAGGATAAGACAAATCATCAATTGCACTAGAGAACTCCAAGTCATGACTTTTCTCGTGACATCCTTTTTCCTTTAGTTTTCTTGGCATTGTGACAGTTCAATCCATTGGTCATTTACTTGCTTTCCCGTTGTTTACGATGCTTTTCTTTGATATTCTGGAATTATTGAAGGTATTTAATATGTTAATAAGGTATCCATCATATCTGAGGTCTCATGTAATTGGCTGTGTTAACACAGAATGAGATTGATCATGGAGGGGAGGATGTGCCAACATCTCCAAGATTTGCACCCCAACTCCAACATCCTCAAGCCATGGTGCAGCATGCAAACACAGGCATGCAAACAGCCTCTTGTTTGTTTGGACCACCAATTGGACACGCCACCAGGAGTGGTCTCGCTGATCAAACTAAAAACTCAGTTTTCTCAAATGCTCTTTCAAGTCCTAACTGCAGAAGCCTTCAGCCTTATCATCTATCACAGGGAGGAGAATATTTTCCAAATGGGGTATTGGCCCCAGGAAATGGAATTAGGAACCACGAACCAAACTCTTCCAGTCAAACCCGGGATCCTAGTTTGTTGAGCTCTCATGATACATCAATGGATATGCATTCGGATAGCCCAACTCATGAATCTTACTCATGAAATTAAGTTTCATCATCAGCAAGTATTTCTGGGAACATATAAAAGTTTCCTCTACTGATTCTGTGTGGTTCGTCTGTGGAGATTAGCAAAGATCTACATTTAATCAGAGATTGTGAAGTAATATATCAGTTATGGAATGCCTCAATTGGTTGTCGGAGACATGGCATTGTATTTGTTTCTGTTGTTGACATTTCTGTGATTTTTCCTTTCCTTTATGATGTTCATTTGTTGCACTGAATTACGCTAGGAATATATTTTGCCATTGCTCAGAAACTATTTGTAACTTGCCCAGGTATCTGTAAATGTAACTTCCTGCACTGGTTTCATCGTGAATGAATCTAAGGTTCAGTATATGGCAACAAAGGATATTGAGATTGATTTCCATTCTAGGGCATGTGAATGCGTGTGTTGAACTCGGGATGTATTATTTAGTGTTCTCTAATACAAGTGATCTGGTGCTTCTAGGCATGCAAGTGTAGATTATTACATGGTACAACAAAATCATCAGTTCTGTCCCGTGACCGGATCTCAACTCGTGTTTTGATTTCGACCTACCAAGCTCCGCCAATTCGACGTACAATTGCACGTGTTGCAGATTTTGTTTTACATTTACATTATAAATTATGTTTTATTAGAGTTTACATATAATTGTGCATTTTAATTTCCACCAACTACATAAAAAGGTATCTCCTAATGAATTTTTCGATCCGCACCAATTTTAATGCCGTGAGTGAAGCTGTGATACTCTAATTTTCATCATACGCTTGTATGTGACACAACTAGATGCCGGTTCATATTCACGTAATAAGTTATGATTGATCGGTACTTCCATACAATTATGGATTCTATTTCGACATAACACGCATAAAGATGTCTCCAGTTATTGAAAATTCGCCAATCGATCAATGCTCCACCAATTTTGATCGATCATGAGTAAAGTCATATGTCACAATCGGTTCATATTTATATGTTAAGTCATAATTTATTGGTATTCATATATAATTTTGCATTTAAGTCATATTTATATATATTGATATTCATTTAATTCTCCAATCTACTAATGCTTCACCAATTTTAACCTATTATAAGTACAGTGATACTCCAATTCTTAAGAGATTCAACATATCATTATTGTATGTGTCACAAATATATTTTGATTCAAATTTTCATTATAAGTTATAAATGATCCATGTTTTTACGTAATTATATAATTAATTTTGAATTGCTATGTTGTTGGGAAAAGTCAAAAGAGTGTTAATACAAATTAATATAGTGAGTTGGACATCAAAATATTTCAAAAATCTAAACTCATACAATATAGGTTTTTTTACTATATATATAAAACTCTATTTATACAATATTTGATATGAGACTAATTCATCACACTTAATATTATAACAATATTTTATTTCAAGTGTGATTTGACCATATCAATTTTAATACTTTTAATTAAAATTTTTTTTACTCGATCAGTTTTAGCGTGTAATCCATACGAATGAGTTTTTGTCTTAATTTTTAATCTTTTAAGGGAGACTAACATGCGACTCAATTCAATCGCATATCACGGTACTCTTTTACCTAATTAATTTTACCGTATGACTTATATTAACAGATTTTTATCTTAATTTTTTATTTTTTTTAAAGGAAGGCTAATATGAAATTTTAATATCACTTGTTAGAAAAAATCAAAAAAAATATTAAATCAGATTAATATAGTAGGTCGAATATCAAAATATTTCAAAAGTCTAAACTCATGATATATAAATTTTTTTCACTATTATATTAAAATTTATTTATTTAATATTTAATATGAGAGTAATTTATCAATTTTGATATTATGACACTATGTTTGTCTAATTATTAAATAGATATCCAAGATATGATTATATGTAAATGGCCAAATCTCACTTTGTCTTTGCGTTATAGATTGTGATCAATTAGTGTTTGTGTAAGTTATTGTGTGGCGGATTTTGACTAATCACCCATAAAAGTGGTTTCGGCCGGTTCTGAACCGAAATCCTATTTTAGGTTTCGATTAGGGTTTACTGTTCATCTTCACCAACGAGCGCGGGCGGGCGAGCACGTGGGTAGGAGGGGAAGAGCTCGCACCAACTTCGTGTCTGAACCCAAGGGCCATGCGCACTCGCTTGTCTGCCGCCGCTCTCTCGCCTATCTTGCGCTCTCACCGACCTAACTCATACTTCCGCAAGTTGAGGTCGGTCTTACACTGAAGCCAGCGCTATCGGCAATTTGATTTTGGCGTCCTTATCGGTTTCTGTCAAATACTGTTCACGTACATAATAGTATTTACGTAATTATTGATTATTTTTAAAAAATTTTAAACATATTATAATTTTTTAATTTGAAGTTAAAAAATAATTGAAATAAAGTTAAATTTTAGTCAAAAAATAATCAATAAAAAAATATTTTGGTTGAAACTGAAATGAAAAATGATTTTGATCGAAATACATTGATTTTTTTGTTAACGTACACGGGTGAATGGTCGTTCCACCGAAAGTAAAGGCAAAAAAAATTTGTGTCGATCTTACCCCTATGTAAATCGCTGTCACGAGATTGCACAGAACTAGTTGTTCTCGTATATTTATAAATGTTCATCTGGATCGTTCAGGTACTGAATTAACAATTCCACATCCAGATGTTTTAAACTCAACTGATGATGATGATGATTAATTATATTACATTATATTTAATAAATTATATATATATCAATTATATTTTAATAATAAGTTAATTTTGTTTATGTTAATTTTTATTTTTTTAATCATATTCATATTATTTCTCATATATTATTTTCCAACTCAACTGATGATGATTATGATGATTAGTTGTATTATCTTAGAATTTATAAATTATGTATGTGTGAAACACATTCTAATGAAAAGTTAAATGTGTTTATGTTAATTTTTAACTTTTAATCATATTCATATTATTCTTGTATGTTTTTTTAATACACTAATATATATTAAAAGTAGATTATATCAGAAACTAATTATCAAAATTAATTTTAATTAACTAAAATAATATTTAATATTATGATAAAATTAAGTATAAATTCATTCCTAATTTTTCAAATTTTTCCAAATTTTTTCTAATATTTTATCGTATTTTTAATTTGAAGTCAAAATACAGTCAAAATATAATCAAACTCTGGTCAATACCTAATTAATAATTTAAAAAATCTTTTAGTTGGAATCGAAACGCCCGAAACTGAAATCGAAACGGCCGAAACTCATCGATTTCGCTAGATACCGAAACCGAAATTGATACCAAGTTATAAAACCTTGGGTTAAAGTGTTAAAACACTTCGACAGACACACGTGTCCGTCCTAGATTAACGGTCCCCTGTGTTTTTAACTTTTTATCTCGCGCTTGGGCTTCTCAACGCTGGCACCAATAGCACCTGAAAAGAGACCAAATTTAATGACCCGCCAAAGAAACAAAAGGCAGTTTTTGGGGTTCGAGCCCCTTTCTCGGGTGCGTCTGTTGAGGAACCAAATGCCGGAAAAGACGTGACCGGGGACCATCCTAGATGTGGGGACCGCATGCCACGTCGACAGAGATTTTTGGCCTCATTATACCGCACGGGCGGGGTTGCTTTTTATCCCTCTCACTCCCTGGAACTTAAGCAAATGACATCCTACCCTCTGCCTTTTTCAGAAACAACCCTGTTTAGTGATTACTGCGTTTATACAACCACCATTCCATCAAGAGCTTTCCAGATTTCCCCACGTGCCGTGGATCCAATTGCCACCCGCATGAATCGGCAGACTTGTACGCTGGGCCCCACTCGCGGCACCACATATTTACCAAACTACCCATGCACTAATGCTGCAGAAGTAACAGAATCCGTGGTAAAGTCTCCACAGTTTTAGGGGCAATCTCGGTCGTCCGCTGGCACGTGCTTCGACCTCGTACACAGCACACCCGGGACCCATCTTCCTCCTGATCATAAATCACCACCGTTGAATCTAGAAAGGGCACGATGGGCAAATGATCCTTGGAGCACAATGAGTAATGGTGAACAGGGGCTCACATGTGGTGGGGGCCCGCCCCTCTCCGATAAATACCTCCACTTCGTCATCACTCACGGTCTTTTGGCTCGAATTTTCTCTCTACCTCACCAATGGCGGAAGATTTGAACTACAAACCCTAGCAGCCTTCGCCGCCATGGATCTTCTCCTCCTCTTCGCCTCCTTCCTTCTAGCATTGCGCTTGGGCTCCGGCGATCCGGGATCGGACCGCGAGCTCCTGATCTCCTTCAAGAGCTCGCTGGCGAACCCTCAGATCCTCCCGAGCTGGCGGCCCGATAGGAGCCCGTGCTCCTCCTTCTTCGGCGTCACCTGCGTCTCCAGCCGCGTCACCGATGTTTATCTTTCCGGCGTCCCCCTCGGCACTGACTTTTACTCCGTCTCAGGTTCGCTTTTGGCACTGGAGAGACTGGAGAGCCTCTCCCTCGTGGCCGTGAATCTCACCGGAGTCATCGCTGGTGCTCGCTGCGGGCAGAACCTCGCGTCACTCGATCTATCCAGAAACGGCATTCGAGGCACCGTCGCCGATGTGTTGTCGTTTGCCGCCTCTTGCCCGGGCTTGAGGTTTTTGAATCTCTCCGGCAATGCAATCGCCGGTGGCGGGAGATCTGATTCCTCCGGCGCTGGCCTGGAGACTCTTGATCTCTCCTTTAACAAAATCTCTGGCAAACACGATCTCCAGCTTCTACTTTCCATGTTTGCTCTACAGCAGCTCGACCTCGCCGGAAACCAGCTCTCCGGAGAGATCCCGGCGATTGGCAACTGTTCCTCTCTCCAGCGTCTAGATCTCTCTTCGAACAATCTGTACGGCGGCATTAGCCCCGCCGTGTTCGGCGGCTGCCGGAGTCTTTCCTTCTTGAACCTCTCGTCCAACCACTTATCCGGCACGATTCCCTCCGACCTCTCCTCTTGCAGCTCCCTTACATCGCTGAGCCTCTCTAACAACAACTTCTCTGGTGAATTCCCCGTCGGAACCCTAGTCTCCCTTCCCAACCTCGTCACCCTGGAGTTGGCCTTCAATAATCTCTCCGGCGAGCTCCCGGATTCGCTTTCGAAGCTCACGAAGCTCGAGCTGCTGGATGTCAGCTCCAATGGCTTGTCCGGATCCATGCCTTCCGGGCTCTGCCAAACCCAAAAGAACAGCTTAAGGGAGTTGTACCTGCAGAACAATCTCTTCACCGGCCTCGTCCCGTCGGATCTGAGCAACTGCTCCAAGCTCGTCTCGCTCGATCTCAGCTTCAACTATCTCCGCGGCAGCATCCCTGCGGCGCTGGGCAAGCTGTCCCAGCTCCGTGATCTGATCATGTGGCAGAACCTCCTCGGCGGCGAGATCCCTGGCGAGCTGATGTACATCCGGAGCTTGGAGAATCTCATCCTGGACAACAATGACTTGACAGGCTCGATACCCGACGGGCTTGTTAATTGCACAAACTTGAACTGGATATCGTTGTCGAGCAATCATTTGAGCGGGCGGATTCCGGCGTGGCTCGGGCGGCTTTCCAATCTCGCCATTCTCAAGCTTGGAAACAACTCCTTCTCTGGGCCGATCCCACCGGAGCTCGGTGACTGCACGAGTTTGATATGGCTTGATTTGAACAGCAACTTGTTGAATGATACCATTCCTTCGACGATGGCCAAGCAGTCCGGCGACATTGCTGTTGGGCTTGTCACCGGAAAGCGGTTTGTGTATCTCAAGAATGACGGGAGTAGTGAGTGTCATGGCGCCGGGAACTTACTGGAGTTCGCCGGAATACGGCCGGAACAGCTCAACCGGTTGCCGAGTCGGCGGTCATGCAACTTCACCAGGGTCTACATGGGCAACACTCAGTACACCTTCAAGAATAATGGATCGATGATCTTCCTTGATCTCTCCTACAATCAGCTCTCGGGCGAGATCCCGAAGGAGCTTGGGAGCATGTACTACCTCATGATCTTGAATCTCGGACATAACTTGCTGTCCGGGTTGATTCCGCCTGGCTTGGGAGGATTGAGGTCTGCTGCTGTGCTTGATCTTTCGCACAATTTGCTCGAAGGTCCGATTCCGGGAACATTCTCGGGGCTTGCCATGCTGTCCGAGGTTGATTTGTCGAACAACAACCTCAATGGGACTATTCCTGTGCTGGGTAGCCTGGCAACCTTCCCGCGGTATCGGTATGAGAACAATTCTGGCCTTTGTGGGTTCCCGCTGCCGCTTTGTGGCAGCGGATCCAGCAATATCTCTGGTGATCAGCATCGGAAGTCTCATCGTCGACCGGCTTCACTTGTGGGTAGTGTGGCTTTGGGCTTTCTCTTCTCCCTTTTTTGCATCTTTGGGCTGGGCATCATTGCGGCTGAGAGCAAAAGGAGGCGAAAGAAGAAAGATTGCAATGTTACCTCCCTGGATATCTATGTCGATAGCCGAATTCATTCGAGCACGATCAACACTGCTTGGAAGCTCACAAGCACGAAGGAAGCAATGAGCATAAGCCTCACCGCGTTTGAGAAGCCACTCCAGAAGCTCACATTTGCTGACCTCCTTGAAGCCACAAATGAATTCCATGGAGACAGTCTCGTTGGCTCTGGCGGCTTTGGAGATGTCTACAAAGCACAGCTCGGAGACGGCAGTGTTGTGGCCATCAAGAAGCTCATACACATCAGTGGGCAGGGTGACCGGGAGTTCATGGCGGAGATGGAAACTATTGGAAAGATCAAGCATCGAAACTTGGTTCCATTATTGGGCTACTGCAAGGTTGGTGAAGAACGCCTTCTGGTTTATGAGTACATGAAGTATGGTAGTCTAGAAGATGTTTTACGTGATCGGAAGAGGATAGGGGTCAAGCTGAATTGGGCGGCAAGGAGGAAGATTGCAGTGGGAACAGCCAGAGGATTAGCTTTCCTCCACCATAACTGTATCCCTCACATAATTCACAGAGACATGAAGTCCAGTAATGTTCTTCTTGATGAAAATCTCGATGCGAGGGTCTCAGATTTTGGATTGGCGAGGATGATGAACACGATGGATACGCATTTGAGTGTGTCGACTCTGGCTGGTACACCAGGTTACGTCCCACCAGAGTACTACCAGAGCTTCCGCTGCACCACCAAAGGGGATGTGTACAGCTACGGTGTCGTCCTGCTAGAGCTGCTTACAGGGAAGCAACCCACAGACTTGTCTGACTTCGGGGATAATAATTTGGTTGGATGGGTGAAGCAGTACTCAAAACTTAGAATAAGCGACGTATTTGATCCGGAGCTTCTTAAGGAGGATCCAACACTAGAGCTGGAGCTCTTAGAGCATCTCAAGATTGCTTGTGCATGCTTGGATGACCGGCCATTAAAGCGACCTACAATGCTGAAGGTCATGGCAATGTTCAAGGAGATACAGGCTGGTTACAAAATCGATTCGACAGCCACCTCTGTCACTGGCTTTATGGAGTTGCATTTGAGCTTCAAGGAAGGAAAGGAGGACAAAGATTAACAGATGAAAATCAAACGAGCTCGTGATTCTTTCTGAATAATGGATCTCCCTGCCCCATTGCTTGACTCACCAACGGTATGAGAAAAATTTTCGAAGTTCTGTCAATTGTTGTGTTATATTTTCATAAAACCTCTGTTGCTTCTACACACTCATAATCATTTAGGGTTGTTACCTATTGTACATACAAACTCTGTTTTCCCTTCAACATCTAGTTCCACAGTTCTGAAATATTCGATCTCTCTGTTGCTTATGCTTCTGAATTGTTTTTACCGGTTTAGCTTCAAGTAGTGTATGACATGATCTTATCTTAAAATTGATGTTAGCGTGTACATTTGCATCGCTAATATCTTTACAGGTTTTAAGCGCAGCAGCTGATCCACACGACTACGAATTGCTTAGCTTTTTTCAGCTCTTTATCAGTCAAAGGTTCTCTCCTCCCCTTGTCTTCTTTCCCCCATATCTTATTCCTGTATCACATGGTGTTTCAGCTCATACTACGGCCTATAATGTTAATGAAGCCAAGCTCATCCCCATCTCATGTTAGTCCTAACAGCGTTTTATATTTAGAAGTCCTGGTGCATTATGTTCACAACTCAGTTTAATTTTGATAATGGATATGGGATCATTTTGAAGATGCAGAGGAAAGTTGAAATGGGAAAAGGTCATGTGGCATTTTTGAATTGAGATGGACCACCTGTGTGGATGCTTAATGGTTCCAATAACGCCGATGAACAGTGCATGGTCTGTGCATGGTCATTGCACTGGATGGCAATTAGGGCTTGCTTTTTATCTACAGCAGTTGACAATGATTTAATGATTTGCTTCTTATTGTGGTGGGCTCCATCTAATTCCTCTCGTATGGCCTTTCGGTGACATGATTGAATTAAAATATTTATCAAGATTTTTGGATTTTGAGATCGATTTTAATATTCATTAAAATCAATATATTTAAATAAATTTGTTTCGATAATTTTGAATATTTTATAATTTTAAATGTATCAAAATTTTAAAATTATTTTGTTATGTTTTCTATCGAAATCAATATATTTTGAAATATTTTAATTTCGGCTGAAATTTAACTTGTTAATTTGTACTAAATTTTCACCTTGCAGTTATATGACCGCTCAATTACCACCTAAATGGCAAGAATGTCACGCTGGCGACGGGTGGTGTGCATCCATCAATAGCTTTCGACCTCCGAGATTAGGTGGGAATTAGCGTTTCGTCTCGTCATCTTCGCGTGGAAGACCGTCAGTTTCCGTCGTCCCTGGACGTACTTCTCGTGCACGCGTTCGGGCAAAAGACGGTAGATTTATCTGAATTGTTATCTGCTGTTGTTCCGACGTAATGGGCCGGTTTAAAATTTAAAACTAGCGTCACATCACGAGGGAAGCTTCGTGACCCGCGAACGCGGAGTCACGTGCGACCACGTGACAATTTCTTTTCGTTCGGGCTTAATTGGCGGATTTAAAAATTAAAAGCAGTATCGTATTGCGAGGGAAGCTTCGTGACCCGCGAACGCGGGGGTCACGTGCGACCACGACAAATTCTTTTTGTTCGGATCCGCCATTTTCCTTCTCGAGCCTTATCTTAAGTCTTAACAGCGTTCTCGAGTATCATTATATATCCAGAGTCACGTGGGTTAGTCTTAATCGCATTCATTAGCACGATAATGACAAGCGACATGTCCTATTGGCTAAGATGCCACGGTCCTTGCATCGAAATTTTTGGCATTAATTTGCAAGTAGGTCCTGGTCCGGACCCAATGCAGCTTTGCTTTACTTCGAAACAAAGCCTCGATATTTCTTTTTTACATTTTTAATATTTTAATTCTTAACAAACAAATAATGTAATTTTAATTGGTGCTAAGGGCTGGGGGACATTTTGGCCCAGTGATATATTTTTAAATGTTTCTAATTTAGTAATCGCCACAAGTAAACTATTGAACAGTAGAAGCAGGAAGGACGAGGGAGCATGGGATACTTAGTCTATTTTCCTTATTTCGAGGTAGAGGACACGAATTTTTATTTTATTTTATTTTATTTTTGTTTTTCTGGAAAGGAGAAGACAGACTCGATCCTGTCCAAGTACATTATTACTACCAAAAGCAAAGTACAAGTCGATGCTGAGATACCACTGAACGTTGCAACCTTAGAACGTTTGGCCCAGGAGTGTGCTTCGTCATGTGGACCATATGGAAGAGCTTTTATTATAGCGTTAGTCAGTGACGGTGTATTGAGTTTGAAATCAAAATTAGAATAATTATCTCTTAATTAATTTATTATTTAAATATTAATAAAATAATTATATTATTTTTATATTATTTTAAAAAATAAATTATCATATTATTTTTATATTTATTTATTTAAATTTTAATAAATAATATATCCAAGGATATAAATATTTTAAAAAAATTTAAATCATTCACGAATCAAATTAATATTTAAATATAAAAAATTTGATCAAATTATTTTTTTTACTTGACATTAATTTTGACCTTAATTCCAAATCAAACAGTGTGTAAAGACCATTTAATTTACAACTAAAAAAATAAAATAATTAAATTTTGGAATAATATTTTAAATTTAATTTTACTTTAAATCGAGACTAGTTAATCTAATTTAAAAAATAAAATTATTTTAAATCAAACGCTCTTTAATGTGTTTTTATCTGAAAGCTAATAAAGCTGCTGATTGAATTGGCGAGCAAGAACTTTTTGCTTGGTCCAGAGTTCAATGTGGACGTAGATAGTTTTAATGCTCTGCTGCTGGACTTTTGAAGTATCATCTACATTGACATACACACGATCACATACACAAATGCGCCAGGAAATTATAGAAATAAATAAATAAAACACGACCCCAGCCTCACATGCCACAAAGCGGATTCACAGTTGGGCTATTGTAGCCTAGATAACTGGGCCGTGGGGCCCAATTTGTTTGCTCGGTGACGTATCAATATACGCTATCAGCGCGGTTTGGTAGAACTTGGGCACAATATCCTCTAGAGTCTGCCGTCTCCATGCCTCCCCAGTCCCCGTCAGTCTCCAACGCTAAACTTCGTCCCGTCGGTGTCCTGTGCAACCTACGAGGTGAGAAGTTATAACGGAAAATGCTAGAAATAAACAAATAAGTAATATGCAATTTTTTTAGTATTATCAAAAAATATTATACTTTTTTATACAATTTTGTTAATAAATAACCATTTATCTTATTATAAATTTATAAAAAATTACCTATTTTTATCACTATTAGCAAAAAAATTACCTGTTTTATATTATAAATTTACAAAAAATCACATCGATTAAAATATTTTAAAAATATTTAATTTTACTTTAATTTAATTTATCAAATTAATATACCCGATCAAATTATTTTCATTCGGTTTTATTCCGAACAACCAATTCGTAATTATCGGACAATTGGTTTAACAAAATCATATTTAAAATTTTTAAATTTATAAAATCGGACAATCGATCTTTCATAAAAATTAAAATAAGATAAGTTATTTTTACATTAATTTAATATTTATTCAAATTAAAAAAAATAATTTAAATGTTTTATATTAACTTTACTTGATAAAATTGAACTAAAATAAATTATTTTTTAAATATTTTAATTGACGTAATTTTTTATAAACTTATAATATAATATATGGCTAATTACGTACACCCCCAAAATTTTCCTTAATTATGAAAAACCCCCTGAAATTTTCGTAATTACCGACACCCCTTTCCTTTTCAAAATATTTACCTACAACCCCCTATTGTTATTTAATCAAATTTTTTTCCAAAAATTTCGCTTTTACCCTCCGTAATTTTACAATTAAACCCCTAAAAAACTTATTATTTATTATATATATAACTTTCGAATATTTACATAAAACATCCTGAAATTAGTCATATTTACAAAAAACCTCTAATATTTACAGTTAAACTTTATCTCCTCTCTCACTGCTACGTTACCTAGTCTCGTGTCGCTGCTCTGCCGGTTCCGAACACCACTGCTCTACCGGTGCCCTGTGTCGACACTCCCCCCCGAGCAAATCAGCACCTCCTCCCCCGCGACGAGTAGATCTGCACCCCCCATCGCAAGCAGATCGGCCTCTGCCTATCCCGCCGGCGAGCAGATCTGTGTCTGCACCTCCCCTGCAAGCTAATTCACGTTTGTCTCTCCCGTTGCGAGCAAATCCGCACCCTCCCATGAACAGATCAGCCTCCGCCTCCCCTGCCGGCAAGTAGATTCGTGTCGGCCTCTCTCGCCATGAGCAAATCTCCTCCACACCCCCACCGCACCCACTCCTATCCGCGAGTGCGGGTGTGGGCGCCATGCCGGCGAGGGCGAGCAAGCGCATAGATGCGGACGCCAAAGGCAGGTGTGAGCGCGAGCCCTAGGTTGGCAAGGGCGACGAGTGCACGGGCGCGGACGTCGAAAGCTGGCGCAAGCACGGGCCCCAGGGCGGCAAGGGTGCGAGCACGGCTGGCGAGGGGTCTATTCGTAAAATTTAGTTTTAAAATAAATAAAATTTGGACTTATTTATAAATAAAAATATTCAAAGGGTTTATTTTTAAATGTACAAATATTAAATTTATAATTTTAGATTTTAAGTTTCAAAACCTTCAATGTCTTTTTTGTAAATTTTTATTTAAACATGATAAAAAATTTAGACTTATTTATAAATAAAAATATTCAACTGGTCTATTTGTAAATGTACAACATGAAACTTGTAATTTTAAATTTTAAGTTTTCAAACCTTCAATGACTTATTCGTTAAATTTAATTTTAAAATAAATAAAATTTGGACTTATCTATAAATAAAAATATTCAAGGGGTCTATTTTTAAATGTACAAATATTAAACTTGTAATTTTAAACTTTAAGTTTTAAAATTTTCAATATCTTTTTTTTAAAATTTTATTTAACATATTTAAAAAAAATTAGACTTATTTATAAATAAAAATATTCAACCGGTCTATTTGTAAATGTACAACATGAAACTTGTAATTTTAAAATTTAAGTTTTCAATTTTTCAATGACTTATTCGTAAAATTTAGTTTTAAAATAAATAAAATTTGGACTTATCTATAAATAAAAATATTCAAGGGGTCTATTTTTAAATGTATAAATATTAAACTTGTAATTTTAAATTTTAAGGTTTAAAACTTTCAATGTCTTTTTTTAAAATTTTATTTAAAATATAATAAAAAATTAGATTTATTTATAAATAAAAATATTCAATGGGTCTATTTTTAAATGTATAAATATTAAAATTTTAATTTTAAATTTTAATTTTTAAAATCTTCAATGTCTTTTTTGTAAAATTTTATTTAAAAACATGATAAAAATTTACTTATTTATAAATAAAAATATTCAAGGGGTCTATTTGTAAATGTACAAATACTAAATTTGTAATTCAAATTTTAATTTTTAAAACTTCAATATTGTGAAATTTTATTAAAAAATGATAAAAGTTGGGCTATGATAAATAAAAAAATTTGAGGAATCTATTTATAAATATACAAAATATTAAACTTATATTTTAAAATTTTAAGTTTTGATACCTTCAACTCTTTTTTCTAAAATTTTATTTTAAAACTTATAAATTTTGGACTTATTTATAAATAAAAAAATTGAAGGGACTTATTTGTAAATTCACAAATATGAAATTTGTAATTAAATTTCTTAAAGAGGGTTTATTTGTAAAATATTTAAAATATTTAAGGGCATTTTTATAATTTTTTATTTAAAAAATATTAACATTTGGACTTTTTATAAATGAAAAATACAAGGGGTTTATTTGTAAATATACAA
The DNA here is from genome assembly GCA_005019695.1 of Trichopus zeylanicus subsp. travancoricus. Taxonomy (NCBI): domain Eukaryota; kingdom Viridiplantae; phylum Streptophyta; class Magnoliopsida; order Dioscoreales; family Dioscoreaceae; genus Trichopus; species Trichopus zeylanicus. Next base: position 115,592 of record RXID01014859.1, on the reverse strand, counting down.
ATATTAGAATTTATTTATAAAATATTTAAAATATTTTAGTTGAGGGTTCCTGCTGAGGGGTCTTAATATTTAAAATATTTCAGCCCCTTGATGCATGTTGTTGAAAGAGGATTCCCGCTGAGGGGTCTTAACAACCCGATTGATGATGACCGCTAATATATAACTGGGTACTAGCCTAAGGATGTAGCTCATAGTGATGTTTCGGGAGCTTGGAGGTTTTGCGTCATTTGAGTTTGACTTTGTAATTATTGGGTTTGCAAATTTTGCATAACTTGTGCCTGAACTTCCAGCATCTACGTCATTTGTTGAATTATCGTGGTCAATATTTGGAATTCTTGTTGGCTCATCGAGTCAAGAAGGGCTACTAGCACCTCAGGAATAGTTTGTGATAAAGCTCCCCGGGGTTCTTATTATAGAAGTGGGGGAATGATTGAGTTGGCTCAGTGAGTGGATTAAGTTAGGTTGTTGGAAGAATCATGTGATTCCATTATTGTGGGAATGATTTGCCCCCCAAGCTCATTCCTGGATGTCAACGCTCTTATCGTGAGAGGCATGATCGGAGAATTTTCCAAAGTCGAGATAAGAGAAGAGTGGCGGAGTATATCTTAATGAAAGTGCCACTATTGACAGGGCCCGATTCAAGATCGGTTTTGATTTGTATAATTCCTTAAGGACTCAATTTGCTAGGCCACCTTATCGTCATTATGTACATAAGAAAATCGTGAAGAAGATTGCTGGGAGCTCTCCAGCGATAGCCGCTCTAACGTTCAAGTTTAGATAAAGATTAGCAAAGAAGGTAGAATATGACTAGGCATCAGTCCCTACATCTTTAGGTATTACATTATTTATATAGTATGAAGTGTGTCTAAATGCCGTGATTTTCGACATCGTGATTCCAACCGTTTTTTGTATAATTGATAGTTTTAAATCTTGGATTTTTCAAGATTTATTTCCCATTTTGGATACGAGGATTAGTTTCTATAGTAATTAGTCTCTCATGACTCGGGCGCTGAGTTATTTGAATGTATAGGAACCTTGGCATAAGCATAACTCAAAGAGCTTTCGAGATCTAAGAGCCACGATGCAGGGACAACCTGAGTCTCACAGCTTGGAACCATCAAGTGTTTTACCTCAGATAAACCCAATTAGGATTCTATTTTTGTACTCAGTTTTCATTACTCATTGATTTAGTCAATTAGCCTTGGTGTCGAATCAAGTCGAGCCTTCTATAGCTCGACGTCCTAGAGAATTTTGCCTCATAATGACTGGTTCTTGGTCTTGTTTTGGACGTGATTTTCGATGATTTTTTGACTCGGCCAGACTATTTTGGTGGATCATCAAAAATAATTTCAGAAACTATCTCAAAAATTTAGTATTTTTAAAACTATAAAATATATAAAAATGTCAAAATGATGAAAACCATTAAAACGAAACAATCTAAACTTATCAATTTCGATAGATGTTCGAAGTTCTTATATCATAATTTGCCTTTGTCCACTAGACTATTAGTGTATTTTTTTTCTTACTTTCTATGTTTTATATAGTAATTAAAAAAATTGACTATATAAGTAATTAATTGTTAAAATTGATTTAAATTAATCAAAAATATTATTTAATATTATGGTAAAATTAGTTATAAATCTTTTTAAAATTTTTTATTTTTTTGAAATTTTTTAGAAAAATTATAATTTTTTCAATTTAAAGTTAAAGTATAATTAAATTATAATCAAAATATAATTAAACTATAGTTAAAATATAAAATAAATATTTTGATCGAAATTGAAATGAGAATAATTTTGGTAGGCCAAAACGACCGAAATATTTTGAATTTTGTGAATGCCAACATCGATCCCAAATTGGATACTTAAAATCTTGCTTAGTACTCCTATGCTTGAACAAGCCAGCTGAAACCACAATCTTTCCTCAAATCGTTGTGCTTCATCAAGTCAAGTATCCTCCTTGACTCCTCAAATCTACCAACTCTCTGATAAATATAGGAAAGAGCCAAGTAAACCCTGACATTGCTTGGCTCCAAGTTTTCTAGTGCTTGTGCTGCAACTATGCCAATACTGATGCTCCCATGAATCACACACGCGTTCAGAAGTGTTTCCCATGCAACAGAGCTTGCTCTGAAAGGCATGCTTTGCAATAGCTTAAGCGCCGCTTCTACTCTACCGGCTCTTCCAACCATATCAATGATGCAGACGTAGTGGTCCAAACTTGGTTCGATTTTGTACTCTCGGTTCATCAATTTGAAATACTGCAATCCTTTGTCAACTAAGCCTCCATGGCTGCAAGTGGTGAGAATTACGATGAAAGTGTTGTGATTGAAGCAGTTTGAAGCTAATGCACTCTCTGCAAGCTGTAGAGCTCTTGTACTGCATCCATTCTGGCCCAATCCTTGAATTACAGAGTTCCAGGAAACAATGTCCTTCTGATGCATTTCGCTGAACACTTGCTCCAGTGTTTCTGTCAAACCGCAGCTTGCGTACATTGTGATCAGGGAGTTGCAGACAAATACACTGGCTTTGTAGAAACCATTTTTCACAGTGGATGCATGGATCTGCCTCCCGAATTCTAGCATACTCATAGCAGCACAAGCATTTAGGATGATAGTGTAGGTTGATGAATTGGGCTTCAAATCAACTTGCTTTCTGATGAATTGGATGAAGAAGATAAGAGCGTCATCTCCACGATGACTATCTGATAATCCTGATATTATTATGTTCCATGAAAGAGTATCCTTCTCTTTCATGCGATTGAAGAGGCCAAGAGCTTTATCGATCAACAAATGATGAGTATATCCATCCATCATCGTGTTCCACGCCCCGAGATTTGTCCACTTCATTCTGCTGAACAGTCTCTCGGCATCAATCAAGTTACCCAATTTTGCGTGCAAATCTATCAAACAGTTCTGAACAAAGACTGAGCTTTCGTCATTGAAGTCCAACAGTTTCACTGCCAAAGACTGGATTTGTGCAGCGGCCGCCAAAGACTGGATTGATACACATGATGTAAGCAGAATGCTGAAAGTATGAGGATTAGGCAGCACTTTTAATTCAAAGTACTCGCCATAAAGCTTCACGAAGAGCTTTATAGCGTGCAGAGGCAAGTCGTTCTTTGCATAACAAGTGAGCATGGCTGTCCACAAGAACACGTTCTGGTCCGATAACGAAACTGCCTCGAAGAGTTCCTGGGCTTTTGGGACAAGACCAGCTCTAGAAAAGCCACTGATCATTGACGTATATGAGGTCGCATTCTTTTTGGGCATTTCGTCAAACAAATGACGGGCATAGTCCAACAAACCAGAGCCAACAAAAACCGAGAGCATGGCATTCCATGAGACCTGGGTTCTCAGAGACATTTGATCGAACAGATTGAGGGCATCTTCCACTTGGCCGCGCTTCCCTAGTGCTGTAATGCGCTTTGTCTGCGTGACAGCCAGTGCTGCCGCAGCTACTTCTGGACTTTGGACGACGGAGAAGATATTTGCCACTTTGCATGCGGATCCATGACGCCAGGCCATTCTGCATCTTTTGCATAAATTGCGATTTGCAGATTTAGTTCCTTTCTTCTTCTTCCTTCTTTTTTGAGAGTTCTCTTCGATAGTTAGAAACCGAAGATGAAATGAATTCCACCGCGAAAAAATGGGATAGGAACCCAGTATTTGCATAAAACACCCAATAAGTTGTGGAATTTGTGAAAAATCCATTTCAATAGAAAATTGTATCTGCAAGAGATTTTTCACGTTGGATCATTTTCCATTACAAGTAACCCTACTGTCCATATCCTATATTTTAAAATTAATACTAAAAATAGGATATATTTATTTCGTAAAACTTCCAAATTTTAAGATTTTTAACATTTTTAAAATTTTAAACTTTTAAATTTAGAAATTTTGATAATATATTTATTTTGTACGATATATAAATTCAGTATTTTAAAATATTGTGTTTATTTTATTTAATTTGTAAATTTTAAAGTTATCAATTTTGTATTTTGTTTAATTATAAAGTTCAAAGTTCAATATGTGACCTTACATACTAAATTTTTAAATCTAAAATTTTGAAATCTAACCAATCTTGGAAAACTTGTAAATTTTGCTATTACTAAAATTTAAAAATTTTAAAATCTCAAAGTTCTGTACAATAAAAACTGAATTTTATAATTTTTAGGGTTTAGGGTTTAGGGTTTAAAAATTATAACTTATAATTTTTATAGTTTTAAAATTCAAATATTTTGAAATCCCATAAAACAAACATACTATAATATTTTCAAGAAAAATTCAAGAAAAATTACATGCCTACATTTTATGTGCATACTTCTTATTCAAATGCATGTAATGTAATGGTCTAACACTTTGTTAGATCATGGTTTTGTGCATTATTTTCATACATTTCGGGCTTATTATTTTTTATTATATTTGTATATATAGTGAGGATAAATTTTTTTTAAAAAAATTTTAACCCTTCGTTTATTTCAAGATAAACTCATAATAATTTTAAGTTTAAATTTAGGACTCCGAATTGTATAGATTTTAGAATTTAAGATTTAATATTTAGAATTTAGAATTTAAATTTAAGATTTTTGAATTGGAATTTAGGATTGATAAAAAAAAATTATTTTTATTTTGTACACTAATTTAGGCAAATCAAATGGTATGAAAACCGATAAAACGAAGGCTCAAAATTTTATTGAGAGGATTTTATACCTTTCTGTACATGTATCAAGAGAATCCTATTTGCAAAAACATCGAATATATTTGCAATCTTTCAGACATGATCCCGTATTTTTACACCCAATATCATCACATTCATTAACATAATATCCACACAAGAATTCCAATATTATTGGCTTATACCCAAAATCAACTTTGACAGTTGATCTTCAATTTCAGAAACCATTAATTATTCACTAATCAACTCGGAGTTGATCTCAAGTTCGCAATCTCGTAATTCACATGGAGCTGATGCTTTCATTGGAGAGTACCAAACCCACCAGCTTCTGCATCAGCTGTTCAAAATCATCCTCCGTCTTGATCAAGCTCAGGCGAACCTGGCGGCTATCGCCTTCGAACAGCGTGCCTTCTCGCCCGATGATCCCAGCCGCCCTCAGCACCGCATAACAGTCTTCATCTTCTTCTCTCTCACACTTCAGCCAAGCGTAAGCTGCAAACCAGAATACGTCATCGAACACCGATCCGAAACACTCAATAGATGACGACGATAACAACTGATGTAACACTTGCCTGGTGAAGGATATCTTCTAGTACTGGAGTAAGTGCAGTACCGGGGAGTGAGCTCCTGAAGGGAGAAGCGATTGGATAAAGAGATGACCCTCTTCAACCTCCGCCATCTTTTCGCCATCGTTTTGTACCCAAATCGAAAGATGTCCTCATCTCCCCCAAATTCCGCTAAGATGACCTTAATCAACTGCAGGACTCTCAGCTGAGTGTCCCGGGATGCGCCCATGGTGTTCACTTGCACGTATCTCGCAGTCCTTTTGTATACCTTCTCGTCTTTTATCAGCCCCCATCTGCATAAATTTGCTAACATTATACTTTTGGGAACGAATACTAAATCAAGTTCGGTAGAAAACAACACACAAAATGAGATAAAACCACAAAAGAAATGAAAACAGCAGGCAGGAAGGATTTCCGTTGGTTAACAGCCTTTTCATTATATATAACAAATAATAGGATTAATTCATAACAATTATTACTGTAGCTCATCCAATTGAATTGCATTACACTTTCATTCTGGGAAGACTGCGCCTGTGAAACTATGACCAATTATGGCGAGATCAGCTGTGGCCTTTAGAGTTTGGAAATCTGAGGCACAACTTGTTGGAAGTAAAATTGGAAGATGAATTATTTGGAGGAATATAGTTTTATTTATTTTATTTTATTGTCAAAATACTTATAAAGATAAAACTTATATAAAATCAAAAGTGATATTTCCTATATTCTAAATAAATACATCAAAAAGTTCAACAGATATGTCCATTTCTAAGTGCATTCAAGTTAATTTAGAAATACAAAATGATATACATCACTTTCTAGATATTATATTACTTTCCAAGTATGACGTTACTTCATACAAAGTATTTTTGTTTAACTCTAACAAACTCTTCATTTAAACTAAAATTTCATCAACATGAAATGTAAATAACTCTAATGTCATTTCTTTTAATGTGCGCCATTGGTTTGCAATGTTATTTAGCCACCAATCATGCTTTACAAACAATTCCAATTATGTGTATCGTTGACTTCTATCTCTATGATATTATCTCATTTTTTACCAAGATATAACCAGCTATTTTCTTGCAAAAACTTTTCATTTATTTAAGAACAGATATTTGGCAATGAAAAAAATCGACTACTTGTCTTTGACACTAGGTTTGGAGGCTCTAAATGTGTAGTATTTTTGGGTTTAGAGTCATTTTTTTAAAAGCTTTGATATAGTCACAGCAATTTGAATTCTATTAATTTCACTAGGATTCTCCATGATTATCTTAGGAAATTCATCAGTAGTAATCTCATATTGAAGAATGTGATTTTCATTGTACCTTCTAAAATTTGTTTAAGTTCCTTTGAATTAGGATTTCCATCATTTTGATCATTTTCTGGATTATAGATTTGCTTAGACTCTGTCACAACTTATTTTTGCTTTTCAATAAGTCTTGGTTATTTATCCATTTTTTTATTGGGGATTTGCACGGAAATTGATACCTTTTCCATTCTTATTATATATTTTATCCAAATGATTTCACATTTCTTTTGCACTTTTCATTCTCATAATTTGTTAAAAAATAACTTCATCTACTGATACAAAAATGTCGATCTTCTTCCTTTAGAGCATGTACCTTTTTGAGTTTTAAAAACTCATTATCGTCTTTGTTAATTTTAATCTCCATATAATCATTTTTCATTATATCTCACAATTCTTCTAATTTAAATATACTTTTTATTATAATGCTCTATCTTTGATAATTGCTCCCATTTAGTTAAGTTAGCATTGAAAATAATATATCATCATCATCCATCATCATTGACTCGTTGTAGACTCACAATTGTCGATCTTCTTCCTTTAGAGCCGACACATTGCACTCCTACATCATCAATCAACTAAGCTCTTATACCACTTTGTTAGAAGTATAAATGAAAGATAAACTATTTAGAAGAGTATAATTTCATTCACCTTATTTTTTTAATTAAAATACTTAAAAAGATAGACCTTATACAGAATTTAAAGTGACATTTCCTATTCCTTAAAAATATGCATCAGAAAGTCCAAAAAATGTGTCTATTCTATAGGTACATTCGGATGATACACCCAATTAAAATTATGAAATTGAAGTAAAATCAATGAAAACTGAACCTGAGACCGAGCCATAAGAAATGTCATTCGAGGTAAGTTCTCCTTTATACCAAGTTGAGGAGAAATTTCAACACTGAATTTCGCAAGGCTTGACATAACTAAAGCTTCGAGATGTGAGAGGTTTTTCATATTGAATCACGAGAATCTTGGCTTCTTTGGAGAGTCCCATTATGATTACACCAAGATTCCACTTATTTCAAGTATCTCAACATTTAAGCGATGAGGAACAGATAATAATGAAAATTAATCCACGCATCCAAATATGTAAATCAATCCCGAGAGATCCGAGATCTAAGGCTATCTATTATGAGGGGTTCGGTGAAGATTGTGACTCTAAAGATCACGATATTCTTATACACTCTATGTTCTATAAATAGCATAATTTCCGAAGAGGTAAGGACAAATGTCCAATTGCTCATTTCACTTTTATTATTGATCTATGCCCTAACTTGAGCATTAGAACGACCATTGTTAGAAAATTTTTGGCGGTCTTCTTCAAGATTCTTCTTTTTACAAATCGATCGGAAGGTGGCCTAGCGGGAGTTCTCAAGGAGTCTCTTGGATCAAAGGGACATCAAATTAGGCTCTATCAATAGTGGTGCTTTTATTGAGATCTCTGCTTCGCCTTTCTTTCTCATTCTAATACTTGGACATCTTTGGTCATGCCTTGGATGAGAGGGCATCGACATTCAGGAACTAGCTTGGGGGGCAAATTGCTTCTGTACCGGTGGAATCACATAAATCTTCAGTGGCCTAGCTCAACAAACTCACCAAGTTAATTCAATCGTTTTGCCACTTCCATAACAAGAATCTTGGGGAGCTCCTTTTCAAACCATTTTCGAGGTACCGGTAGCTCTCCTCAACTTGGTGAGTCGACAAAAGTTTCAAATATTAACTGCAACAGTTCAGCAAATGACACAACTTCTGTAAACCCAAGTACAAGTTATGCAAAATTTACAGGCCCAGTAATTACAAATGACACAAAACCTCTAAACTCACTACACACAACCTCAATCACGAGCCCCATTCAAGCTGAGGCTTTGAACTAATATTACAAGCCACACTTATAGGCCATGAGTCAGCTGCATTCTAATGGACATCATCATTCAAGTCATCAAGACTCGTCAGCAGGATCCTTGTTGTGATACCATGGCTCAAGAAGTTACGAAGGGTATGACCCCACTTATGACTCAACTGATGAATCTACATACTATTCTCATACAAACTGAGCCTTGGACAGAGTCATTCAAGATACCCAAAGGAAAGAAACTTCACATATAGCTTGGGGAACTTCAGGTGCACCAACTCATCTTAACTATATGAGGTATGATACCCCTCATTCTCGAGATTGCCTACTTTTAGGTACAACTAAAGTTTTGCCCACCGCCTATGAGGTATACAATGGCTCTAAGAACCCTGTTGATCATGTTAGCATATTCCAAAATGTCATGATCCTCCAAGGCGCATGGGACTCTATCATATACATGGTATTTCCCTTGACACTTCAAGGGCCAATTTGAGCATGGTACTCCGAATTTTCGAGGTACTCGATTATATATTTTAATGATTTAGTTGACAAATTCATAGAGTAATTCATTTTATTGGTATCTCGATGAAAGAATATTTAGCTCAGTTTAATAAATATTGGCTAGAGATTTCCAAACTTTATAGTTCCATTATCCTTGCTTGACGATTAATGAGATAAGACAACATTGGGTAGCTTATGAAATAGCCCGAAGACCTCCCAAAATCTTAGCTAAATTCATCCAATTAGCTTGGGAATATATCGACATTGAGAAGGTCATATCAGCCAAAATAGAATTTGAAAACCACAACAAGTAGAAGAAAGCGACTCGAGAAGACAAACTTCTTGGACTGAAGAAGCAGAGAACCAAATGACGAGAGCATTGATAGTAATTTCAAGCCTATATCCCATTAAATAATTTAAAGATTGAGATATTGACCCAAATAGAGCATCGAGACTTTTTTGAAAAAGCCTCAACCTATCACTACGTACAGGTGATATTTGGACAAATCAAGATATTACCAACTTCATAAAGAATATGACCATGATACCGAGTGTAGACACCTCAAAGATAAGATCAAAAGACTTATTAAGGAAGGGCACCTAAGACACTTTATATGTTGAGGTGAAAGAGCTGAAGAATTATTGGCTTGAGAAGATCGCCCATGAGGTTCTCCTTGGAGGAACTCTACCCTAGAATAGCAAAATTCGCCAATTAAAGATCATTTTAATATGATCCTTACAAGTCTAATGACACAAAGTGAAGTCTTGATTTCAACCTACAAACACCGAATCATCACTGGGGGGCAAGAGGGTTGCGAAGAGACCAAACGACAGCATTACAATCCTGAACGTGCACACACAGTGTTCTCAACAAGATATCTGCATGGTATTTCAACACCACATAATGATGTCCTAGTTATCTCGATGATTTTGGATAGTTATTTTCAACAGCATATTATAATAGACACAAAAAGCTCGATCAATATTTTATTCATTCAGACTTATGATCAAATAAAAATCGAAGAAAAGATAGAGCTTTATATGGGAATGCTAACTGGGTTTATGAAAATTCAGTCATTCCAATTGGTATAATTGACTTACTTCTAATAGTTAGAGAAAGTCTAAAAAATGCTATGATTAAATCAAAATTTATAATGATTTGAGCTAATTCAGCTTATAATGTAATATTAGGACATTTAACATTGAACCAATTGGAAGGAGTAATATTGACTTTTCATTTGGTAATGAGATTTTCTATTAAATATGACATAGGTGAAACTTGGAGAGACCAAAATCTTATAAAGAAGTGAGAGCTAGCCTATTAGCAGAATAGTTTCAGTGAGAAAGGAAAGAGCTCGGTAATCTCAGAAATTAAGGAGTCTAGCGAAGATCCAAAAATGGTGCACGTCGAGCCATTTGAATAACTTGTCAACTAGGTCATTGACGAGACCTTATGGAGGACCTTGAAGCTTAGAGTAAACCTTATTGAGTCCTTCCACACCGAACTTAGGGAGCTCTTATAAAAAACTAAGACGTCTTTACATGGTCCTTCGAGGACTTGCTAAGTATAGATCTTTCAGTCACCCAACATGAACCACGGTGGTGGAGAGCTACAAACAGGTCAAGAAGAAGCAAATACACTTCGCCTTCGAATGTTAAAAGACCATTGCCAAGGAGATAAATAAACTTCTTAATGCATGATTTATTAGAGAAGTCCATTACCCTAAATAGCGTGCCAACGTAGTAATGGTAAAGAAGCTAAACAACAAGTGGAAAATGTACATGGGCTTCACCAACCTCAATAAAACTTGTCTGAAAGATAGCTATCCGCTACATAAATAGATCAACTCATCAACTCTATCTAGAGATACAAACTTCTAAGTTTTCTAAATGCATTATTAAGTTATCATTAACTTTGGATGTATCCTAAAGATGAAGAGAAAATAATTTTCATCATTGACCAGAAAACCTTTTGCTATATAATAATGCCCTTTGGGTTGAAAAATACCGAGACAACATATCAGAGAATGGTAAACAAAGTCTTTGATCATCAGCTCGGTAGAGATGTGGAAGCATACATTGATGACATGCTCGTGAAAGGTCTCAAAACTGAAGAACATCTCAAAGACCTTAAAGAAACTTTTGATATGCTTTGAATGTTCAAAATGAGGTCGAACCCAGAAAAATGTGCTTTCAGCATTGGTTCAAAAAAGCTTCTCAGGTACCTCATTTCAAAATGAGGAATAAAAACAAATCCTAAAAAAATCAAAATTGTTCCAGAAATAAAACCATCCGATTCCACCAAAGAGGTAAAAAGACCCAAAGGTCGACTAGCAATACTCAATTGCTTATTATCTAGTGCAGGTGAGAAAAATTCACCTTTCTTTAAAGTACTGAAGTAAAATTCTAGATTTGAATAGACCAAAAAATATAGCTAAGTTTCTGAAGACCTTAATAGATAGTTGTACCTCCACTTCTAGTAAGACTAGAATCAAATGAAGTATTATTCCCCTAATAGCAGTCTCAATTAAGCTATTAACTTGGTATTAGTAAGTGACTGAGAGAAAAAAAACACTCAAATATTATGTGAACTATGTACTTACGAGAGCCCAAGTTCGGTATTCTGTTAGAAAAATTAGCCTATATTGTAGTCTTGGCAACTTGAAAACTTCACCTATACTTTTAGGTCTATTTTGTCGTGATACTCACCAATCTCCCATTTCAACAGACTCTGCAAAAGCTAGAAATCTCATGATGATTACTCAAATGGTCTAGTGGACTAAGCCAGTTCGAGGTAAGTTTTGAACTTTAGAAAGCTATCAAAGCTCAAGCCTTGATAGATTTTTTGGTGGAGACTACTTCATATCCTATCGGATTAGAATCTGAGTTTTTGAAAGTTTAAGTTGACGACTCTTCCTATGAGTCGAATTATGGGAATGGTGATATTCTCTTAAGTCCAAATAATAGACTTGTTGAATATTCAGCTCGATTGGAGTTTGAAGACTTAAACAATGTAGCAAAATATGAAGCTTTTCTGTTCAATTTATGTGTTGCAATAGTAACAGGGGCCAATAAGCTAAGGGTATTCAACGACTCCTAGCTAGCTTGCTTGTAGGTTAGCGAAAAATATGAGACAAAAGTTGATGTCATTACCCAATACCTTGTCGAGATTTAGAAGTTTATTACAAGGCTTAGATTGAATAAAAATTTGCAAAGTACCATAAAACAACGACACTGAGACCGCTGCATTAGCATGCCTAATTTCGGCAACCTAAAGCTTTAAATCAAGACAAATCTTTATGGAAAGTCTGCAAAATCTGAATCATTCCCTGTTGGACGAAGTGGGCATAATCGAGGAAAAATTTTATTGGATGGACTCCATTGTTTCATACCTCAAAATTAACCAACTCTTTGAAAACCCTAAGGAAGCTCAAAAAAATAAAAAGGCTGGTCTCAAATTTTATCTAGATAAACGAAATTTTGCATGTACTTTTGAAGAATAGAAATACCCGAATCTGCTACCGGCATGTCCGGAGAGCTTGGAGCTGGAGAAGAGCATTGCATCCCCGTTCGCCGGCGCCGGAATTGGCGTGAAATGTGGCCAGTAATACACATGATCGTAGATCACTGACGAGCCTCTGAGAACCGGCTTCTTCAGCAGCCCGTCGGGATTGTTCGGCGAGGTCACGAACTCGATGAACTTGTTCGTCTTCGTATTCGCAAAGTTAGACGTAAGTCCTCGCCATTCCGCTTTTTTGGAATCAAATAACTTCGTCTGTGTCTTGTAGAGCTGCTTTGTTTGCAATACAAAAGCAATTAAAGACGAATCTATTTTGGTAATATGTAAATAAGATTAGCTAAAAAACGTCGAATTCTTCAGGAAAATTGGACAGGAACAAGCCTTGCCGGATAGTAGGGGACGGAGGCGACGACGTTGGCCGGAGAGGAGGAGTTGTCGGGGGAGAAGGCGTTGACGAGGGCGTTTAGTAGCTGGGTGGAGCCGGAGCCGAAGACAATGAATCGGTCGTCGACGACCGCATTGCCGACGAGACGGTGCAGAATACGGATGTGGCGCTCGAGCTCGACGGAGATGAAGTTGTCGCGCGTGGTCCGGTAGCTCATGCGGTGCCAACCCGACAGCACCACCGCACTGTCCGCAGAGTGCCTCATCCAGTATGGCTCTAAGAACAAAGGGTCCCCGCTGTGGAAGATTTGCATCAAGTTAATTAATTCCGATTATCATAATCTCATCATTTCTAATTGGAGATCACGCTCTAATACTAAAAGACAAAAATATTTTTAAAAAATGGTATTTATTTTTGGATTTATTTTTAGATTACCCTTAATATGGACGATATTCCTGTTCTTCATATTATCAAGAAATAAAAATGAAAAAAAAAAAAAGAATCCATGAAGAGTGATGAGTATTTTTTTCGTTCCTTTCATCAATCACCATCTTTTATTTTTTTGCTGCATTTTCATCGATTCATTATTGATAAAATCAACAAATCGTATCGATTTAAAAGTTTTTAAATTAATATTAAAGTTTTATTCTTAAAAATATTAAAATCGTAACGTTTGATTTGGGTTAAAAATTAAATTTTTCGTACCATTTCTAAATTAATTTTAAAGCAAATTTTAAATTAACATATTTATATAAATCGATATAATTTTGGTTCAACAAATTTTTATAAAATGTAAACTTGTAATCACAATTAATTTTTTAATTCTATAATAATTGAAAATTAAAATCGTAAACGATTTATTTTAAAAACTATTTTTTCGATTTTTTTTTTTTTACCCTAACAAAAGAGAAAAACGAAAGAAAGAAAAAATAAATAAAAATAACAAAGAAATAGCAAAAGAAGAAAAGCTCGATAAATAGATAGATAAATAAATGATTAAGACAGATAGGTAATACAGGGAGGAATGAGAAGAGCAAGCGACCTGTCGGCGTTGGCTGAGCAATTGGGCAGCGGCCGGGAGCAATCAGGGCCTCCATAGCAAGTGTTACACTCGCATACAGGCCGGCCGTCGGCGAGGACCCCATCGATGAAAGCCCGGCCATGGCCGGAGCAAGAGATGGCGGCGACGGCCTCGGCCTCCTCCGCGGCACTTCTGGCCCAGCTGAGCTCGTTCCTTCGACTTGGATAGAGGGAGAGGTAGCAGGCGAAGAAGATATTGAGGAAAAGGGAGGCGTAGAAGACGAGGAGCAGTTTGGACCCCTTCATTGAATCTAGGAATCTGAAAAAACCATTGCGCTTTATTCACCCTAGAATAGGGTGTGCACTATTCGGTTTTAACCGAATCGGACCGACCAACCGAAACCGAATAATCAATTCGGTTCGGTTTATACGGTTCTCGGTTCGGTTTCGGTTTTGAAAAAAAAAATTTTAAATTTCGGTTCGGTTTCGGTTTCTGATTTTCGAAAACCGTAAAAACCGAACCGAACCGAATTATATATATATATATCTATATACTGCGGTTTTGGTTTTGGTTTTGGTCTAATTGGCTCGAACAGACCGGACCGCCTATATAATCTCCGTTTTCAGCAGAGCGGTTCGCCAGTCGCCACTTCGCCGAGCCGACGCCTGCTGTTCTGCTAACCCTAACCCTAACCCTCTCGACGCTCTCGCTCTCGCTCTCGCCGCTTTCGCCGCTCTCGCTCTTACCGCTCTCGCTCTGGCTCTCGTTGCTGCAGACCTGCGGTGCTGCGCCTTAATCCCTCCAGCTTTCGTCCACCCTCGGACGCCCCTGGCCCTCCTCCTCTGAGGACTGAGGCTCTGAGTCCCGACGCGGCGACGCCTCTCTCTGGTCGACGCTCTGAGTTTCAATCTCTCATTTTTCTACGAGTCTACGACGGATTAAGCTGCAAGGTGAGGGTATTTAGGGTTGATTTTTTGTGAAATTAAATTAGGGTTTTTTGATTTCATACGATTTTATTGTTAATCCTTTCGTCCACGGTCCACCCCCGGACGGGCCGGACCACCCCCCTCCTCCTCTCCTCTGAGGCTCTGACTCTCAGTCCCAACCCCTCAATATCTCTCTGGTCGCGCTCTGAGCTTCAATCTCTCATTTTTCTACAACGGATTAAGCTGCAAGTTGAGAGTATTTCGGAAATTATGAAATTTAGGGTTGATTTTTTGTGAAATTAAATTAGGGTTTTGTGAAATTAGGGTTCTACAACGGCATCATCGGGATCAAATTGCAAGGTTAGGGTTGAATTTTGTGAAATTAAATTAGGGTTTTTTGATTTCATACAATTTAATATGTAATTCTGTATTTTTCTATTGACAGATGTTGAACCAGGATGACAGTCAGCAGCTTTCAAGCACAAATCCAGTTATTCCAAGTCCAATGCCAATTTCTGCCTCGCAGGAAAGATCTGCGCCTATGGCTATCGAAGTTGCAAATGAGGGCAATATATCTACGTCTACGTGCAGTACAAAGCCTCCAACTATTATTTTGCAGGAGCAGCCAAGCAGGTTGATGCCTGAGGGGAGACATCTTCGTTTTTGATGATGCATTAAAGCCATCTGAGCCTCTTGAATTTTTGCTTTTATTTGAGGTTTTTTTTTGTCTTTCGTGTTTTGACGCGGAGGTGTTCCAATGGTCCCCTACTCTGGTTCGGTTCGGTTCGGTTTTAACCGAATGCATACCCCTACTTGTAGCAATGGCATGGTTGTTTGGATGGCCTGTGAAGGCAACCACTACCTACCATTCGCTCACGGGGACAGCCAGAGAGGGAATATGACAGTATGACCCTCTTGGAATTGTTTTATGATTTTTTTAATAATATTTGTTGAATTTTTCATAAGCTGTTTGAGGCGATGAAGATGTTGAATCATTGGCTCATTGCCATATGCTATGCTCGCATATGGGCAAGTGACTGATTGGACGATTGTCTCATTCTTTGGCTTCACCCTAGTAATGTTATGCTGCTTGGAAGTTGGAACTTCTGGTTCTAGGCCTTCTGAGTTCTGATTTCTGTTTTGTTACTTCTGTACACAGGACTACAGGAGATTTCTCAAGCTTTTTTCTTAATGGATCATTTGGCATGATATAATCCTTCAAAGTTAAAATGCTAACTGATTACTGAATTGATCATATTTATTTTGAACCACATAATTACTGTTATTTATTCTGAACCACATAATTACAGTTGGTCATATTTATTCTAAACCACATAACTGTTGAAGTGTTCTGCAGCAGTGCAGCTTGCCAGCTTCTGATACTATACAATATACATGCTCCTGCTGCTGTGCTGCTCCTGCTCCTATGCTGCTCCTGCTGCTCTGCTGACTGCTGCTCCTGCGACTTGAAGTCTTGAACTGTCTTGTCACATGAATTTGAGTTGTTGAAGTGTTTTGCAGCTTGCCCGCTTCTGCTAGACTGCTAGTCTGCAACTATACATTGTCCTGCTGTTGCTGCTTAGCCTTCTCCTAGCCTCCTGCTGTGCTGCTCCTGGCTCCTGCTGTGTTGCTCCTGCTGCTGCTGTGTTGCTCCTGCTGTGTTGTTGTTGTTGCTGCTGCTCCTAGCCTCCTGCTTCTCCTGCTGTGTTGCTCACTTGCTCCTGCTGTGTTGCTCCTAGGGGTGCTGCTTCTAGCCTCCTGCTGCTCCTGCTGTGTTGCTCCTGCTCCTGCTGCTCCTGCTTCTAGCCTCCTGCTATGTGCTCCTGCTGTGTTGCTTGTTGGTTGCTGCTGCTCCTGCTGTGTTGATCACTTGCTGTTGCTCCTGTGCTGCTGATGCTCCTAGCCTCCTGCTGTGTTGTGCTCCTGCTCTGCTGTGTTGCTCCTGCTGTGTTGTTGTTGTTGCTGCTGCTCCTAGCCTCCTGCTGCTCCTGCTGTGTTGCTCCCTTGCTCCTGCTGTGTTGCTCCTAGGGGTGCTGCTCCTAGCCTCCTGCTGTGTTGCTCCTGCTGTGTTGTTGTTGTTGCTGCTGCTCCTGCTGTGTTGCTCACTTGCTCCTGTTGTATTGCTCCTGCTGGCTGCTGCTGCTGCTCCTAGCCTCCTGCTGTGTTGTTGTTGTTGCTGCTGCTCCTGCTGTGTTGCTCACTTGCTCCTGCTGTATTGCTCCTGTTGGCTACTGCTGCTGCTCCTAGCCTCCTGCTGCTCCTGCTGTGTTGCTCCTGCTGCTGCCTGCTCTTGCAAATATGACAATTATGTACATTATACTTCAAGTGCTGCTGCTGCTGCTGCTCCTAGCCTTCTGCTGTGTTGCTCCTGCTGCTGCTGTGTTACTCCTGTTGTGTTGTTGTTGTATATTTTGTATTAAATTTGTTTTCCCCCCTTAATCCCTTATGCAAATGACCAGATTCAAACCCTGTCAATTTCGGTTTTGCAATTCGGTTATAACCGAACCGAACCGAAATATTTCGGTTCGGTTTTGGTTTTCGAAAATTTCGGAAAATTCGGGGTCCACTCTTTCAATTTTGATTTCAGAGCTCGACTTAAATTTATATTATTTTATATATAAGACATATATATATATATATATATTAAGAATTTTAGATAAATATTTGCATGTTAATTTATTATATTAACGTTAAAATTTTTAGTTTTTATAAGAAAGCATATATCTTATAGTAAATTTATAAATAATTATATATTTTATTGCTATTAACAAAATTTCTTGCATTATGTTATAAATTTACAAAAAATTATTTTGATCAAAATATTTTTAAAAAATTCTATTTTAATTTATTTTTATGTTTTAAAATATAAAAAATAAATTATTCTCATTTGGTATTATTTTCTATAATCGATTCATAATTAACGGGCAACTAGTTTAATAAAATTATATTTTAAATTTTTAATTTCATAATACTGAACAGTCAGTCTTTCATAAAAATTTAAATAAAATAAGTTATTTCTTATATTAATTTAATAATTATCCGAATAAAATTAAATGAGGATAATTTAATTTTTATATCAATTTAATTAATAAAATTAAATTAAAATAGAATTTTTTTTGAATATTTTGATCAATATTATTTTGTATAAATTTATAGCATAAGTTGAGTGATTTTTTACTAATAGTGATAAAATTAATGATTTTTTATAAATTTACCATAAAGTAGATTATTTCTTTATAAAAATCCTACTTTTTTAAAAAAATTATTTTTAATATTAATTAACTAACGTAAAAAATTTTGGTGAATAACCAATGATTGTAGGAACAGAGTCAAATTTACTATGAATATACCAATTCGATGATATGACTAGTAAGTATCTTTCTTGATATAATTTGCCATTTAATTAAGTAGTTGTAGTTAATATTCTACTGTTGATAATTTGGTGAAAAATTATTTGGTGGTTTCAAAAGACGAAGTAATATAGTGCTTGTTGTCGATCATTCCTACTGTACAAGCATAAACAACTTAAAAAAATTATTACAAATGAGTTTTTTGAGTAAAAAAATATGAATAATATTGAGTAAAACGCTTAAAAAATTTTGGCACTTTACAAATTCATGAAAATAAAACTTCGTAAAAATTTTTTAAAAATATGAGACAAGAAGTTATTCAGACGTATCGCCACGTAGGCAAATATTAGTTAGCACTTGTGCTCGATTAGAGAGGTTTTTCCAGTAAACCAAACACCGGATCGTCCAATTTTCACGGATTTTAATTTTCCAAAAAAGAATTTACCTTCTGATCAAACATCAATATCCGTAGGGACTTTTGTAAAGCGACTTTTGGCATCTTGCTCGCGTGAATGCGGACGTAAACCTTTTCCACTGAAGGAATCTGTTATATAAAATTATTTTATTTTTTTAATCACACTAATTAATTTTAATTTAAATCAAATTAAATTAAAAATATAGTTTTAAAATAAATTTATTTTATTTTTTAGTCTCAAATTAAACTAAGCTTTCAAACTTGTGATATGCAAAACTAGCAACTTGAACAAACCACTAGGAGAGATTTAGGAGAAAATACTCCTGCTCTTGAAATCAAACATTTTGATTTGTCGAGCACAAACGAAAAAATAAGTTATTGATAGAGTCAAGCTCACTATCAATTTTGAAATTTTGATCTATTAGGTCGATTTACATCATGATCTACGTGACGCCCCTGACCCAGCACGATATTGTCCTTGGGCGTCTGTGGCTCACAATTCATTCAACCCCAGGATTTTGTTTTTCCTAATTTCTCGAGAAAAAGCCTCGTTATTAGGTCTACGGTAGTCATCATATTTAGCTTAGTCTCAACTCTAACACTTTGTCGATGTAGTACTGTTAGTTACAGGTCCACTGCCTGCCTACCGGCCCACCGACCCACCGACCCACCGAGTCTTACAATCTGCAAGATAAAAATACTGTAAGGAAGGATTAACAGAAGCTCTTCGACGGTAACCTTTCTAAAACTTAAGTTAATATCTTTTTTCAAAAAGAAAGAATAATAATATTCAAAACCTAAGAGCCTCCTCCTTAAAAAAATAGAGATATTTCTTTTTATACCTCATTGGTTATGGAAATACTTTAAAATAAAAAAAGTGATCACTAATGCCTTATTAGCTAATGAAAATACTTCAAACTAAAAAGTTATCACCAATATCTTATTGGCTAATGAAAATACTTTAAATCAAATAAAATTATTGCTAATGTCTTATTAGTTAATAGAAATATTTCAAACTCATGAAGTTATTACCTATGCCTTATTGGCTAACGAAAATACTTCAAACTTCTCTCATCTCCTTCGATGTCCTACTAGACTACGTTGTCAATATCTATCAAGATCAAGTCATGACCCATCTGAATCAGATGCCATGTGGTCCAACACAGGAGAGCGAGACAACATCATATATTAAAACTCCTTCTCCACTCCTTTCTCTTACTTTTTTTTTGTGTCTTTTATAATTCTATATTAAAATTTGTTATGCAGTGAGAGTATACCCTTACTTAAAATATGCACCATTTTTTAAAATCAATCAAATACTCTCTTTTTTGTGTCTCTATTTTATTAGGCAGATTTTTTATTTTAAGAGATTTCTGACAATTGTCTGAGTAATTAACAATAGAAACTTACGTCTGTTAGAAATTAATATTCCTACAATACCTGATAGTGCACTAAAATTAAAACACATTTTAATTTTTGTATCAAGGTTACTTCCCGGGATCTACGTTACTCTCAAGCTGCTGAAATCAATCCCATAAATGTGACTTGAATTGATGCATTTATTAAATGGGCCATATTCGGGTTATGACCTGACTCGATCCAAATTGAGCCAACCTATTTAACTAATAATAACAATTTTAACATATTTCAAATAATTAAAATAAAAAAAATATTAAAAAAATTATAATAATAAAATAATAATTTGAAAAATAATAAATAAAATTGTAAATAAAATATTAAATAACTACACAAATTTCACAAAGTTTTGAAAAATTGAAAATAGTGATTTAATAGCATATTACATCTTCAATAATTTAACAAATTATTATATTTTCAAGTCAAGAAAATATAAAGGTCATACTTATCTTTGGCTATATTAAAAGGGGATAATTACGGGTGACCCCCCGTAATTAGCCTTAATTACGGTAAACCCCCTGTAATTTCCGTAATTATCCCCACCCCTCAAATTCGCCCATATTTACCCACAGCCCCCTGATTGTTATTTAATCAAATTTTTGCCAAAAAATTTCGATTTTACCCCCGGCTATTTTACATATACCCCCCTAAAAACTTACTTTTTTATATTTAACCCCCCGGATTTTGCGTTTTTACAAATAACACCCCGAAAGAAATCAGATTTACAAAAAAGTCCTGAAAATTCGGATTTTTGCAAATAAACCCCCGGAAATTATTCCGATTTACAGAAAAGTCCCCGAAAATTCGGATTTTTGCAAATAACACCCCGAAAGAAATCAGATTTACAAACAAGTCCTCGAAATTCGACATTTTGCAAATAAACCCCTGAAATTATTCTGATTTACAGAAAAGTCCCCGAAATTCGGATTTTTGTAAATAACACCCCGTCGCGCGGGCGGGGACGGGGGGAGGCCGGCAGGTGGCGGGAGCGGAGGCGGCGGCCTGCGGCGGGAGCGGAGCCGGAGGCCGGACGGGCGAGAGCGGAGGCGGAGGCCGCCGGCTGGAGTGGAGCCTCCGTCCCCGGCACGCGGGGGCGGAACGGCCTCGGCCTTGGCCGTCCGCGCCCGCGTGCGGCCTTCGGCCTCCGTCCCCGTGCGGAGGCCGTTCGCGGCCGCGTGCCGGCGGGCCGTCCGGCGCGCCGCGGCCTCCGCGAGGGGGTGTTTTTGTAAAAATAGTTTTTTTAACAAATTAAGAATTATTTTTAAACAAAAATTTCAGGGTATTTTTTAATTTATAAATCTTAAATTTGTAATTATAAATATAAAAAAACACTAATGTCTTTTTTGTAAAATTTTATTTAACATATGATTAAAAATATCGACTTATTTATAAATAAAATATTGAAGGGGTCTATTTGTAAAATGTACAACATGAAACTTGTAATTTTAATTTAAGCGAGACTTATTTGTAAAAAAATTTATATAAAATAAATAATTTTGGACGTATTTATAAAGAAAAATATTAAAAGGTGGTCTATTTTTAAATGTAAACGATGTAAAACTTAGTTTAAAAAAAATTTAAGTAATTTTAAAAAAAATTAATATTTTTAATGTATAAGTATTAAATTTGTAATTATAAATAGAACAAAACACTAATGTCTTTTTTGTAAAAGTTTATATTTAAAATATACATTAAAAATATAGACTTATTTATAAATAAAAATATTGAAGGGGTCTATTTGTAAATGTACAACATGAAACTTGTAATTTTAAATTTTAAGCTTTGAACCCTTCGATGACTTATTTGTAAAATTTATTTATAAAATAAATAAATTTTGGACGTATTTATAAAGAAAAATATTAAAGGTGGTCGTCTATTTTTAAATGTAAAAAATAGTAAACTTGTACTTTGAAATTTGAAAAATTTAAACTTTCACTGTATTTTGCGTGAAATTTAATAGAAAAAATGATTAAAATATTGATTTATTTTAAAAAATATCAAGGAATCTATTTGTAAATGTACAATATGAAATTTGTATTTTTAAATTTTAAGTTTTGAAACCTTCAATGATTTATTTATAAAATTTACTTATAAAATAAATAAAATTTGGAGTTATTTATAAATAAAGCTACTTCCTAATTAATGACAATCATTCATGAGATTTTATAACATATAGCCTGTCTGAACAATAATAGAAACTTGCAGTTTACTAGAACAATATAGCCTAATCAGTAATCAGATAACAATAGCAGCTAGAAAGTTCAAGACACAAGACAATATAACAAGTTCTGCTGTTGTCCAACAAAAGCAAACCTTTAATATTCAACCAAAAAAAGGAAACATTCGATTATTCCTTATAAATCAAAATTTTTAAATACATTAATGAAACAAGTGTCATAAATAACACTCCTCATTTCTCATTCAACAAAAGAGAGGTGGATAATAAAAGATATGACAGTTCCTCCTGAATCGCTAATCCAAAACCTTGCCATCTAACTCTCCCCAGTCTATTTAGCAGAAATATGTACCTGCAAACAAAATGCACCAATAGTTATGATAACCAAGCAACATGACATCATCATCATTTTCGAGAAGACTGTTTACCCAATGAAAATTGATCCTAGAGATTTGACGAACTTTCTGCAAAAAAATACAGTCACATTTATTATTGTATTGTTTCAAAATCACATAAAATAAGAAAAACAATTGTCAAGTTTTTAAAAGAAAAACTCACATGGTAAATGCATACTAAAATTTGAAGTCATTACGGTAGACCTTCCTCTTCCTCTTCCCCTGCCACGTTCTCCAACATATTGGTTTCTCACTGATTGTTGAGTACTGCTAGATCCAGAAACATCAATTTGTTGTTGCAGTCCAAGAGGCTCTTTACACGCTCTCTTGTTGTGTCCTAGCTGACCACATCTACTGCAAGCATATATTGCTCTACTTGATGTTTCCATTGGATCTTTAATCCTTTTCTTCTTAGGCCTACCAGGTTGTCTTCTTGAACGTGGAGGAAGTACTTGCAAAGCATTTGGCACAGACACCCAAAGTTGCTTACTTGGCAATGGAGTGACAGGAACATCATATACTCTTTTGTATGTCTCCAGAGTATAGTAGTCATCAACAAAATCAATAGGATCAAGCCGAATATCAAGGAGAGCAACAATACCGTGAACGCAAGGCACTCCTGTCAGCTGCCATTGCCTACAATCACAAATCCTCTGCCTTATATCCACAATCCATCGGCCTGCAGGATCACTAACCTCTGAAATATCATCAGAAGACCTCCAAATACGGTATCCGCCCTGTGCCTGTGAAACTTTCCTAATAAAAGCTTCTATTCTTGGTACTAGCTTTCCAGACCAGTGGGATCCTTCATTTTTTCTTGTGGCAAATTTCACCATTATCTTCTGCCTGATGAAATCAAGTAATTCAAGAAAGGGAAGCTCCCTGCCATCTTGAATAAAACTGTTAAATGACTCAGAAATATTGTTAGTCACATAATGACATTTCACTAAATGATTAAAGTGACTTCTACTCCATGCAAAATCATTTATTTCTTTCATGTACTGCCAAGCTGGTATGGATAGCTGCTTAATCCTTTCCATGTATTTCACGAATTCAGTAGGCAAAAATGTATTTGAAGCATTAAAAACCAAATTTTTTAACCTTTTCCCAGGGTACGATCTTTTCAAATTTGCAATCACATGTCTGATACAAGCTCTATGCTCAGCATATGGGAAAATATTCTTCACAGCATCAGAAAGACCCTTCTGCCTATCCTATCTGAAATAATAGCCAAGCTATTCAAATTTTCAATAACCCATTGCAAGTTATGTAAAAACCATAACCAAGATTGGTATGTTTCTATTTCTGCAACTGCCCATGCAACTGGAATTATGCTATTCTCCCCATCAATTCCACAAGCTGAAAGCAATGTGCCTTTATATTTTCCTTTCAAGAAGCATCCATCAACTCCCAGTATAGGTCTGCATCCAGTAAGAAAAGCTCTCCTACAAGCATGTAATGACATAAAACATCTCTGAAAAGACATATCTGGACACTGAGCAATGTGCACAATATTATCAGGATGCCTCATCTCCAACTCTACCTTCAGCGAATGAAATAAATTAAAAGATTCTTCTTCATTACCTTGAATAATCCTGTAAGCATAATCTTTTCCCCTCCATGCCTGCATATAAGTCAGTCTGAGACTGTATTTCTCACTCATCATATTCTGTATTTGCTTGACTGTGATTTGCTTGTCAATACACATCCAATGCAAAACTTGATTGCCTACCCATTCAGCATTTGCCATTTTGTTTCCAGAAGTATTGATAGCAATACAAGTATGAGCTGATTCCATTTTTCTTATTTGAAAACCTGAACCATCAGATCTCTCTGAAGCATGAAGCCTCCATCGGCAATTCGCAGCAGCACATCTGACTGTTACTCTGTTACGCTCATTCTTCACAAACAAAGGCTGAAATCTGTGTACAATACAGTACTGTCTAAGAGTCAATCTGAATGCATGTACATCTTCAAATATATCTCCTATGTTCAAAACATTGGCATTCAAATTATCTTCAAGTAAAGGCAATAAATCATCTTCCGCTCTGTCTTCTACTCCTTCTTCTTCGCCTTGTCTTATATTTTCTTGATCCTGCTCAGCAACTAACTCATCATTATCATCATCATCCTCCTCATCTTCATCATCATCAGAAGAATACATCAAACTATGAAAACTAGAATCAGAAGGACAATCATCTAAATCTGAATCAATATATTCATCTCTTTGCACACTGTGATACACAGAAGATTCTCCTGTCAAAGGAGTCAGCCTTTGTGCAGACACCACTGATAAAGGATCACCTATGTCCTCCACTGATATATAGATATTGCTATATTTCAAGTCTTGAATTATTGTCCACATTGCTTCCAGCTGAATTTCACTGCTAATTGACATATAAATTGGAGGACTGCTGTTTGGATACAAATACTTGATCACAAGTAACTCATTTGTCCTTGCTTTGACCAATTTACAAGCTTCGGTCCATAATTCTGCAAATGTGTATTTTCTTGTATCAACCAGTAAAGATTTCTGCCTACCAAATACATATTTTCTTCTTTGAGTATGTTCAACTTCCTTCCAATATCCTCCATAATGGAGCACTAATTGTACCAGATTCTCTGAATTTGCCATCTGTAAATACACAATATCAAAAATTAGATATAAAAAATAGATAAAAAAATTGTAACAGGTGGCTTGGTGGAAAGGGTGGTGGGGGTTGGAGTGGTGGCGGGGAGGGGGATGTCGGAGCCGAGCCCGTCTGGGGGGTGGTGGTTGGCTGGTGTTGCCGCCCGTGAGGCCAAGGGAGGTAGGGCCCGTGAGGCCAAAGGGTGAGGGGCGTGGTGTCGGAAAGCCCCTCCATTGGGGCAGGGCAGGGGCAGGGGGTGGGGGCGGTGGGGCGGGCGGGTGCGGGGTGGCAGGGGGGGGGGGGGGGGTGGGGTGGGGGGGGATTGGGGTTGTGGGCGGGGGGGGCGGGTTGTGTTGGGTGTGCCGCCGCTGCGGCAAAGGGGGAGGGGCGGGGCTGCGGCTGTCCGGAGCCCGTCTAGGGGCAGGGGCAGGGGCAAGGGGCGGGGGCGGGGGGGAGGGGAGTTTGGGCGCGGGGGGGGGCGGGTGTGGTGGGGTGTGCGCCCGTGAGGCAAAGGGGGAGGGGCGGGGGTGTCGGAGCCCGTCTGGGGACAGGGACGAGGACAGGGACGGGGACAGGGACGGGGACAGGGGGGTGCAGGCGGGGACAAGGGTGCTAGTGAGGCAAAGGGGAAGGGGCGCCGGTGTCGGAGCCCGTCTGGGGGCAGGGGAGGGGGTGTCGGAGCCCGTCTGGGAGCAGGGGGGCGGCGGGCGGGGGGCGGGGGAGGGGCGGGGACAGGGGTGCCAGTGAGGCAAAGGGGGAGGGGCGGGGGTGTCGGAGCCCGTCTGGGAGCAGGGGCAGGGACGGGAGTGGTGGATGGGTTCGAGGCCGTCGAGCGGGGAGGAGGTGGAGGCGGGGCAACAACAAAGAACAAGATGGTGGCTTACTGAGGACGAAGGAGGGCAGCAGCAACGGGACGGCGGTGTTCTCGCCGGCGGGGCAGCAACGGCGCGAGGGCAGACGGCGACGGCGACGGCCACGTCGTGGGGGGCGCAGCGCAGAGCAGCGACGGCGTGGGTGGCGCAGGGCAGCGAGCTGACGGCGACGGCGAGCCGGCGGGGCAGCGACCGCAGCAGCTGCGCAGGACCGACGGCGGCAGCGGCAGAGCAGAGCGGCGGCAGCGGCGGCGCAGATACGTTTAGGGCTACAGGAAGAAGAGGATTTTATAAGAAAGTTCTGGACTTTTTTGTAATTCGGAATAATTTCGGGGTGTTATTTGCAAAAATCAAAATTTCGGGGACTTTTCTGTAAATTTGAATAATTTTGGGGTGTTATTTGCAAAAATCCCGTGCCCGCGTGCCGGGGAAGGAGGCGGAGGCCGGGGCGCCGGTGAGCCGGCGGCGGGAGCGGAGGCGGAGGCCGAGGCCGTTCCGTCCCCGCGTGCCAGGGACGGAGGCGGAGGCCGGCGCGCTGGCACGCCGGGGCGGACGGCCAAGGCCAAGGCCGTCCGTCCCCGGCACGCGGGCGCGCCGGCCTCGGCCTCCGTCCCCGGCACGCGGGGGCGGAACGGCCTCGGCCGTCGCCGTCCGCGCCCGCGTTTCGGCGCGCCGGCGCCCCGGCCTCCGGCTCCGCTCCAGCCACCGGCCTCCGGCTCCGCTCCCACCGCCGGCCGCCGCCTCCGCTCCCGCCGCCTGCCGGCCTCCCCCCGTCCCCGCCCGCGCGACGGGGTGTTATTTGCAAAAATCCGAATTTCGGGGACTTTTCTGTAAATCAGAATAATTTCAGGGGTTTATTTGCAAAAATTCTAATTTCGAGGACTTGTTTGTAAATCTGATTTCTTTCGGGGTGTTATTTGCAAAAATCCGAATTTTCGGGGACTTCTCTGTAAATCGGAATAATTTCCGGGGGTTTATTTGCAAAAATCCGAATTTTCAGGACTTTTTTGTAAATCTGATTTCTTTCGGGGTGTTATTTGTAAAAACGCAAAATCCGGGGGGTTAAATATAAAAAAGTAAGTTTTTAGGGGGGTATATGTAAAATAACCGGGGGTAAAATCGGAATTTTTTGGTAAAAATTTGATTAAATAACAATCAGGGGGCTGTGGGTAAATATGGGCGAATTTGAGGGGGTGGGGGTAATTACGGAAATTACGGGGGGTTTACCGTTAATTAAGGCTAATTACGGGGGGTCACCCGTAATTATCCCTATTATATATTTGATCTGCTCCAAATTTGACCGGTGGACTCAAATTGTCGGATCTAAATGTGCTACGATGATTAGACTATGGAGTTAAAATTGGGAGGCCTTACTTACGAATGGGCCGAAGATGCCCGGCCTTGTTAGGCCCGCAGATTCATGACACAAATTGGTGCTTCGGATTACAATATTATATTATTATTTTTTAAAAAAACTAGTTTCTTAATTAAAAAACACACCTAATTTCTCATTTCTAGGCTGGGCCGTGCAACCCACAGTGAGGTAACCAGTGGGGCCTGTTGGGCAATGGATTAAGGTTAGGGCAAGAAATTTTTTGAATTTTTTATTTTCTTTAAAAAGTAATCTTAATTATTTTACATAATTATTAAATTAAATAAGTATAAAATTTTAATTATTTTTTGAATTTTAAATCATGTAAGGCTAATTTTAATAGAAAAATATTAATTTATTAAAAAAAAAATTATTAGTTTTAATTTTAATTTTAGTCTTAATTTATTATTAAAGTGGTTGACTAATTTTAATTTTAATGTTAGTCCGAAAGTTCAGACAATAAACAGGCCAAGTTGTCGTTTCTTTGATAACGAACGAGCCCAAAAAACGATTCGGCCAGGCAGACAGACGTTTGTTAGCATCTGACCGTTCCTTCTTCGGGGACCTGCAACAATTAGCCTGATTGCTGCTGCTACAACAATCGGATCCGGTCGCTACAATATCACCACGGGAGCGGTTCTAAGGCGCACGCGATGATCTGGCGAGCCATTGAATAGCCACGACAGATTTGGTCAATTGGACATCATGAGCGGGTCATGGAGAACCCGAACCCGGTGACATGGCCGACGGATCCGGTTTCTTTGGTCAATTGGACATCATGAGCGGGTCATGGAGAACCCGAACCCGGTGACATGGCCGACGGATCCGGTTTCTTCAAGGATGGCATCGGGCGCCGGCCATTGAGACGAAGTAGTTGCTTCTTCATTGTCGCCCCGTCTTTATTTTCGTCGAGTCAATATCACGTTAATCGGTTGCCGAAAGGAAAAGCGAAAGTTCGTCACGCAGAATCTGCATGATGACAATTGAAGCCCGTGATGCAAAGCTCAACAAATATCGCAGGCTGCTGCAAAGTTAGCCACACAATTACAAGCATGACTCCAAAATACGTGTTGCTCACGAACAGACAGTGCTTGTGATTAGATCTAGCCAAATAGAAGGATTAAATTAACAAATTTCCTGACTCGTACATAGCAGGATTATAATGGCAGACTTAATGCCACAGACATACTAGTGTTCTGCTCTCACTACAACAAGAACAACAAATAGGTCTAGCAGGGATCATTGGAGGATGATCTCGCGGGACTCGGCGTACCACCGGGCATAGCATGACTCGAGGTTAGGCCAGTCGGAGTTCGGCGACGAGCTGAAGTGCTGCAGCCAGAGCGCCAGCACTTGCTCCTGCTCCTCCCAGCTCAGCTTCTCAATCGTCTCCGCCAGCACTCTCGCCGTCTCTGCCTTTTCGGCGCTGCTCAGGACGGGCGCGCCTGTTCCGTTGCTCGCGCAGCACAACAGCGGCAGCCAGGAGGTCAGCATTGCCATTCGCCGCCGTGCTACGGAACCCTCCTCCTCCTCTTCTTCTTCTTCTTCTTCTTCTTTTGCTCCTTGGGTCCTCCTGGCGTTCACATGCTTGAACAAGAATGCTGCAAGGAATATCCTCGTGTTAGACATGCAAAAAATTATGGATTTTCTTTTGGAACAAAAATGAGAAATAGAAGTAAGAGGGTTTCGCAAATACTGAAACAGTCAGTGATTTTCATCATAATATATCAACAATATTGGGAGTTATTTACTTTTAAAAAAACTTAAACATATTTTACGTACTGCGATATCAGAATTATCTCTAAGGCTACAACCTTGACATAAGATTTGGAGGTCTGATTAGTCGGCTGTTGACTATTAAATGCGCTGATAAATGCCAAAATTGATTTCGCGGATAGAACCTTCGGCCCAGTTCCCAGGGCTACACGGAAGACAGTTTGGGCCACATCCTAATTCTCCAACCACATTCTGCTTTGCCGCGAATTATAGCTCATAACAGCATGGACCAATGATGATATTTTTGCATCTGCTCCCTAAGAAATTTCTAAATTATAAGCACCCTTGTACTTAATTCTACGACCAAGAGTATTTGACGTTTTTCGTGTGCCTTGTTGTAAAAGATCCAAGTGAATATAGCAAGCTTTCAAACCGTTTTGGTTTTGGTCGAGAGATGAACCAACTGGACTTCAATTCTGGTCATCCATTCCATTGTGCTCATTGTCTGGCTTTATTTCTTGTCCGCTAAAATGCCAAACCCTGGAGATTTGCACCTTGGACTATAAATTATTTACGATGTTTTAGAGGGGGCATACGGCATAAAGGTAATTGCAGGTGATCTCATTCTTTCAGGGACAAATAGGTAAAAAGGAGGACGAGACCGAGGCCGACGGACACATGGCAATACCTGAGACGCGGACGAGGGCCACCTGAAGCCGCGGCTCTGCGTCCAGCGCGAGCCGCGCCAATCCCGCGGCGGCGCCCCACATCGCCACTGCCTCCGCCGCCGCGCAGCACTCGGCCATCTTGCCCGCCATCCACATCATTTCCGCCGTCACCTTCTCCGCCTCCAGCCCGCCGCCCCCGCCGCTTGGTTCCTTCTCCGACCACCTCCTCAACCCGGCTCTCAAAGCCCCGAAAAGATATCCATCGCCGGTGGGCGACGAAGAGGAGAAGAAGGCAGACTCGAGTCGGCGGAGCGAGGTGGAGAAGGCGGAGGAGAGGGCAGCCCGGTTGATTTCCGCGCCGCCGGCGAAACGGAGGTTCTCGTCGAGGAGGCGGTCGGCGAGGTCGCGGACGAAGTCGTACTTGCGGGACGAGACGGGGACGGCGGAGACGAGGGCGAGGATGCAGAAGAGGGCGCGGGCGGTGGGGGAGGAGGGTTTGGGGGGAGAGGAGGGGTTGGAGATCGGGTATTTAGGGGTTTGGAAGGAGGAGAGGAAGGAGAGTAGGGAGAGGAGGAAGCGGAGGAGGGCATGGAGGAAGACGAGGAGGAGGCGGCGGAGGAGGTGGCGAGCATGGGAGGCTGAGGATCGCGTCGGGAATGGCGGGAGATTGCCGGAAATCGCCGCCGTGGCGGCGGCGGCCGCGAGGTGCTCCATCGTGACCTAGACTGAATATTCTCTGCGGACTGGAAAATTTAGGATTTTTTTATTTTGTTTTCACTCGAGTCTGCGCCCGCGGCAGAAAATAAATTTGAGTCCATAAGTAAGGGCTTTACGGACTAGATCAAGACCTAACGTGGCTATGCTTCATTGGCGGGAAAGCAGCGCGGTACGGCAGACCCGTGATTCACGTGCCCGTTAACGGGTCGGACTTGTATCGAATCGTTATCCAAACCCGATAAAGGATGGAAGAATCTCCATATCAGCAAATGAAGAGGCGATCCACATTTCGCATTAAGAAGAACATTAACCTATTGGATCGCTCATCGTTGTTGCGCCATTCTATAACATACTTCACATCTTTTTACCACGTCTTGGATTTACCTGCTAACTAACAATTTTTTATGATGAGAAAAATGGGTAACTGATGAAAATTTTCAATCACAGCTAACCATCAATTTTTTTCTGAAATACAGAGGGCCAAATAGCAAATAGAATATGCAAATTATATGCTAACATTAACTGGCATAGCTGAGTATAGCACTCAATAGCAGTATCGCTCTTTTTCTGGGAGTTCGGGGTCTCCTGCATCTGGTTGGTCCAAATTTGAAATGAAACCTGAAAATGCAGAATTCGTCCACAAAAGGATATGAAAACAAGGTTTCATTGCGCAGCAGTGTCTTCAATATCCCACAAAAGGATATGAATACAATCACAAATTCTAACAAGTGGGAGAAAAAGGCATCCATTGTCCGCATGAATATTCGTCCGAACAAAAAAAAAAAAAAAAAAAACTCAATATATTCGTCTACAAAAACAAAACATAGTAGTGTCTTTGAAGAATGACAACCATGAGATTTGCATTTACTGAGAAGTCATGAAAACCAGATGAGAGCACAAACCTCATTTAGTGCACCCGACCACCATCATCTTTATATCCCATTTTTTCCAAATATATCCTGTATAACTATTAGATCCATTCTGAAACAAGCATTGCCTAGTGGAGAAAGATAATGATTCTAATGTGTATTCTCCACCACCACCTTACATGTCCATCTAAGACATAAGAAGGATCCTGCAGAAATCATAAAGCTGTAATTTTCCAGTATGTTTCACCTAGAAACAGTTATAACCAAGCATTTCAACAGAACAGCTATGATTTCCTTGATAGCTTGGTCATCATGTTTCCATACTCCTCCATAACATCACTGCAGGTTTGAAAAATAAAAATAATGTTTTGCAATGAAACACGAATGCTTGCCCACATGATGTAACATGATGTCCATGACATAGAAAGACTAATGCACTAACCAAAATTCAGTATTAAGAGTGTTCAAAGGGGACAACAGTTGAACTCTTACCTGAGGCAAGACGGTTCGGGACAGAAATCTGGAGGCTTTCAAAACACGGAGACGCTATAAAATGCAGATTGTAGGTTTTGATGGCAGAAGAGGGTCGCGACTTCATGTTCTTGTCGTATTCATGCATTACTTCTGTTTCAGTTTCACGTGAGTAAAAGCATGCTAATTTTGCAGAAAATAGAGGATGCAAAGTAGAAACTTAGTTCATATGTAGCCGCCAATTCTCCAAATTCTCATAAGACAAGCCAGTTCATGCAGATCTAATTTAGGAAGGGACAGAGATAGTATATTGCATGGTCTCAGCTGAATAATGGTCAGACGTGCTGTCATCGATAAAAATAATAACAAAAAGTTTTTTAGTTTCATCCTGTCGAATCATGAAAGCTATTAAATTCAAGCAGTAATCCATGGATAATGTGTAGAGACTAACTCACAAAGCTTAATTTTGTTATATCGAAACATATCTGATGTTGATTCAATCTTGTGCTCAAAGCTTAATGAATCTAAGATGTCAGATGAGAACAAATATATCATATCTGTGTCGAGAAGAAAAAGTATAAAGCCATACATTTGTTTTGCAACATGAGATTTTGAGTTTGACAAGTGAGATATCGAAGGAAATGAAACATCAGAATAATATGGAGAGCATTAAGTGTTGTTTGGTTTTATTCCATGGCTGTGAATTGGCCGAAATCAAAAAAGTGGGGGCCTAATTTCAGAATTCGGATGTTTGGTTACACCTTAAAATTCCAAATTAGCTGGAATTCTCCAATTCTAGCAATTCTCAAATCTGGATTCGTTTTCTCGGTTAAGAGAGGGAAAACCACAAATACGAAAACTGTATTCAGTGGGATCCAGCAACACGTGAATAACTGGAAGCCTGCTTTTACAAATGTTTTGCGCAGGCTTTTACCGATGGAATCCTGCTTTTGTCTTTTTTCTTGATGAGATCACTGACTTCTTCTTCCCCTTTGGATGTGATGTGGTGATCCTGCATCGACTTTTCCTCCTCTATGATCCTCCCTTTGGCCCGCTCCTCCAATGAGATCACCGTCTTTCTCGTATTCTTTGTCGTGATTTGGTGATCCCTGACTAGCTTTCGGTCTTCCGTGATTTGACCTTCTCCTTGGCGAAGATAATGGTCTTCCCCACCGTCTTCGACTGAGATCTTGTGATCTTAAGGTGGCGGCTTCTCCTCCATGATTATTTGTTCAGCTTCTTCCTCGAGGAGATCATTGTCTTTACTATCTTCTTGGCCGTAATATGGTGAGCCCACAGCGTGGCAGTTGCTCCTCTATAATCCTTGTTAGCCGTTGCTCCCCACTCTCCTCTTTCTTTTCAGACCTGAGGTCTTCCGCATGGTTCGTAAATAACTCTGTTTCACTTTTTTTTTGAGCTATATTACTATCAATTTGGTTGAAAATATTGGCAGATATCTTATATTCACCTTTTGATTTATTTGTGGATGGTTGATTCATTACCCGGAGCTCTCGAATTAGTTTATCTAGTTTGATTGTCCTTGATTTAAGAAAAATGACTTGAATTGTGTCTACGGACTAGCATGGGTTCTATTTTCAATTTTGATTTGTTGATATTTGAGCATTTTTTTTATTTTTTTAGCATATGTATTTTCTTAGCGCATTGCAAATATTTTCATAGTATATGTATTTTGCTCAAAATTAATAAATCTTATTAATTTCATTCCAAAATTAAAATAATAAAATTACGAAATCGAGAAATTTCGAATTATCCTATTCCCAAAAAACATCTTTTCAAATACTAGATTTCTCAATTTTTTTTAATTTTTGAAATTTTTAAAATTCACAGATTCCTTGATTTTAGAGTCAGAATTGAAATAAACGCCACATGAACTTCACGAAGTGCGACACCGCCGCCAAGCGCCGCCGCTGGTCGTGCTCTGGCGAGGGATCGTCGGCTTTAAATGGGGCAACGGTTTCTTCTCCCGCCCGGCCCGTTTAAATGGACGGTTAAGATCCGTTCGATCGTCGGCGATAGATCATCCCAAATTCGAATCCAACAAGTCCCTCTTTCTCCCCTTTCCTCCTCCTAACCCTAACCCTAACCCTAACCCTAGAAAATGGATGCCTCCTCAGTCCTCCCCCATCGCCATCACCACCGCGCCCGCAGCGGCAGGGACCTGGTGCCCAAGTCTCCTTCTTCTCCGTCACCTATCTCCGGCCCCGTGTCACCATCCTCTCCGGCTCCCACGACTCCCTCCACCTTCCCGGCTCCCCTTTCTTACCCGATGGCTTCCTGGATTACGTCGAGGAGAACCGGATCGTCGTCCTCGGGATCCGCTACGGAATGTAGCTCCCCGTCCATAAGCTCGGCGGCGCGGTCACCGCAGGAGAAAAGCAGGAGTACGGAAAGATGGAGGTCGAGGTCGAGGTCCTCGGACAATCGGAGCTGGGACGTACCAGACGGTGTGGATGAGTCATGGGGATGAGGTGGTACGCCTACCGGAAGGATTCTTAGTTGCCAGGTGTGTGCAAGGGTCTGGCCGTTATCGAGGTCGTCCTAAGAAGTTGTATGGGCTTCATTTCCATCCGGCTGTGGCAATTGAAGATGGAGTAAATTACATATAACTCCTTACAAACTAATTAATTTGCGTATTAATTCTTCTAATTTTAAAAAAAGTACATATAATTTTTTTTCATTATATATAACCTTGTAAATGGCTTTTCTGATTTAAAATTTTAGTTAAAAAATTGAACATCCGTTAAATATTTGTTTGGACCGTGTTCATTGGCAGGTAAAATATCGGAAATACTCATCTATTAAATTTAAGAAATTCTTAAGCTTAATTATAACTTAAAAACTTGATTAAGCAAATATTAAAATTTGTTTTAATAAATTTAGTTTTAAACGGTCGAAAATTTAAAATTTAAGTGTTGAGACAACTCAAAAAGTCTGTTTGTATTTACAAGGGTCCCAATGCTTTTGGTTTAAGCTTAGTGAATAACAACTTGTATATTAAAGTTTAAACCTTGTTAATAGCGTTTTAATATATGTGTTTGCATTAATTTTCGATTAGAGATGATTTCTAATTAGTTTTCATTTGTTCTGAAGCCTGTTTCCTATTTAGGAGGTCCGCGAGGAGGTAATTGAGAATATAGGAGATCCACGAAGGAGATCATTAGCAGAAAAAAAAAATCCTAAAATAGATTTTGAAAAATGAATTATACAAAAATACTGAGTAGGCCTCATATTTAGGGGCAATTTTTTTTTCACATTTAAGATTAAAATTTAATCCTAAATATGAAACCGACATAGACAAGAACGGCCTATTTACACTAACCATAAATTTAAAAAAGAATTACATATAATATTTTACATTGGGTGAGTTTATATGTAATTTGGTTAGTTGACAGGGAGGTATATGTAATTTACCATCGAGATATGTTTTGACTCCAATCTCAGTGATTGACGAACGAATTAATGAAAAAAAAATGCAATCCGTTTTTAGTAAAATGTTAAAAGTTATGTGACTAGTGTTACTAAATATAATAATTATTTTTTATTCGTTTTCAATCACAAAAACTGGAGTAATTGTATTTAATCACATTACTTAACTAATTTTAATATTTTATCAAACAAAAACTATGACATTTGGAACATAATCTAAGTGCTCTCTCATTACTTAATTGTTGGCAAAATTGCCCTCAAAAGATTATAATAATGAGATTTAATCACATTACATAATCAACTTCAATACTTGATCAAACGAAGTTTATAGTATTTGAATCATTAAGTGTATCACGAGTCTCGAAGCATATTAGAATAGACTTTCTCTTATGTGATCTGTTGGACGGAAAGGGGCAATTTTCTCCACAATTATTTGCTTTAGGCTCTGAAATTTTGGTCCTTCTTGATTAAGAGTCTCAAGTTATTTTTGTGATTGTTTCACGACAATGAAATGGAAGTCATTTTCTACGTAATGTTGGTCCTTTCCGAAATATAAATATTAAGATTGATTAATTAATATATCTGAATGTAGTTATTATATTTTTTAAAGTTGAAATTAAATAATAATAATAATAATTGTATTTATTCAACTAATTTTAATATTTTTACTAAACGAGGAGCCAATAGAATAACACAATGGGTCTCCGAGACATTTGAGATTTAAACCTGATGGGTACATACGAGTCATGACATTTTATGTTCCCACACAAATTTTAACAATTTAGTTATCCTAGAAGTTACCGCAATTAAAGCAAATTTTTTGGGTAAATAAAATTGAAAGAAATGTTCAGTAGATGTTTAATTACAATAATTTATATAATTTCCTCCCCATCAAAGAGCCGTCCTAGCTCAGTGGTAGAGCGCGTGGCTTTTAACCACGTGGTCGTGGGTTCGATCCCCACGGACGGCGCTTTTTTCTTTAAAAAAAATTCCATTTATTTAGACAGCAATTGTCGATTTCGCGGCTGGCAGTTACTTGATAGGGCGCTAATTAATTCGAATTATAAAATATAATAGCTACAAAAATTGGTTTTCATAATCGGCAGCGTTGTATCCAGAATCCAGTAGGAAAAGTGAAACATGGACGAACCATCTTTTTTTGAGGGAAAGCACAAGAACAGCAGAAATTGTAACTCCTCGAAGACATGTTCAAGTTTCTGTGCATCGAGCATGGGAAAACACAAGTTCCCCACGGATTCAACAAACGATTGTCTGAAGACCCGGTATCAGTTAAGTCACCATGTACATTCAGCAAGCAAATCACAGCAACCGTTCCAAGTAGTGATTCACGGGTAGCAATCACAGCAGCGGCTTTGGCTCTCTGAGGTCTCCTTCTGCTCAGTCATATGCTTAATGGGACTCCATGTGTCCACAAATGTTTGCTGCTGCAGTACACCAACTCCTCTTCTTTTTCATAATGTCCAGAATCTTCTCCAGGATCAGCTTAAAGGCTCTCAGCATCCATTGCTGATGTCTCCATGAAATTATAAATTCCCTTCTGATAAGCAAATTCCATGCCTTCTTTGAATGTCGCATCCCAATTCTACACGAGATCACTCCTGTCTCCGACTAGCACGATCGCAATGTCCTTCTCATTGGATTTTTTGTGCAGTTCCTGCAGCCCGTGAGTCTCGTGTTTGAAGCTTTCACGGTTGGTTATGTCATAGACCACCATGGCCCCAATAACGTGGGTGTAGTATAATCTGAAAGTACCAATCAAAGTTGTTGAGGAAGCATGGAGTCATATTAAACATATATAATTATAAATGAATTAAAACATTTCACATATGGTGTGAAGTAGTAAGAGCAAAACATCAGTTATATGAAGTTGAAGAACCCCAAAGAGAATGAAGAATAACTCAGTGAGCTGAAACTCAATGATATGTGAGGCAGTACTGCATATTAGCTTGGTAAATTATGGTGGTTTTCTTTCCAAAACCAAAGAAAGATCACAAAATTATTGCGTGATTGCAAAGATTGGCAACTTTCCAAATGCATCTGCTCTTTCACCAATACATTTGCTGTGACTTGTAAACAACAGTTCACAGTTTAAAAAGAATTTGGGCATTAGGTAACTGATTCACATCAACCCTAAAGAATGATATTGGATAGCAGCAATAGTCAACATATTACCACTATGTACATTGAATGCCAGGGTGGTTATTCCATTGAACACTGTACCATAAGCAGCCTAATTGAATATGACAGCTGCAAACACATCTGGTTTAAATCTTAATCTGTGTACCAAACATTCCTCTGCTAACCGACCACTTTGGCTATGATTCTTTCAAGCTAAGTTGAGTTTCCATAGTTACAAACGAAAAAAAAAAACATTACTTGCAAAATCAAAACCAGAGTCTACTAACATTACTTGAAAGATCAAGCACAGTTAAATTGACCTACACATGCTATTAATCCACAAGATAAGAACAAAAGTGTCTCAAATAAGATTTCACCAATACATTGAGTCCTTGCGAGTTTGGTCACTTAGCTCACATAAAGAATCAGCCATATCTCAAAACTTGACTATTACCAAACTTACTAGATTTGATCCAATAACACCGATATATCAGCCAACAAATCTACAGCTTCTTTAAGGATCAATTCTGAGGAATTCGGGATTTATCTCTCATTTACAGGAAAAAATTAACAAAACAATTACTCGAGATCACAGGATCTGAATACACCATTGGAGAGCGGATTTGATTTAAGCCTCGGAGTGACCGCCATTGGTGAGTTTCTAGCATTTTTTTATAATTTTTTTTTTTGTACAGATTGAAGGAAAGATAACTAGTGGATCGAGATCTCAAAGAATTTCCTAGATCTAAACCGATGGTGAATTCAACGGTGGTGTTTTTATTGAAATTTATTTTATCATTTTTTCTTTTAGGTTCCAAAGAATTCTGATGGTTCTCCCACCATGCCTTTTAGAGCAGTGTTGCCATCATCATCAAAAAATCTTCCTGGGAGGCAGATGACTTCGATACTGATAGAATCGCATGATTCATCCGACGGACCAAGTGAGCTAGCCCCCCGCTAGACTAACTCTGTGGTTGAGATGTCATAACAACATCGGGTGCCCCCTCTCCAAATGATACCCAAAATAGCACCGGGACCTTTCAATTCGGTGAGTCATCAGGAATTTCAAATCTTGGTGACAGTAGTCCAACAGATGGCTCAACTTCTCAAGGCTCAAATACAAGCAATGCAGAATGTTCAGGCTTAAGCATTGCAGGGTCAATCAACCTCGAACCTATTGCCTCGTTATGCTCAGTAGCCAATTCATGCCCTAGCATCGAGCCTGGGTATCGCACCAAACTGGCGAGGCAAGTTATCACATCATCCTGCACCAAGTCCTTCACTGCTCTGCAAACATCTATGTCAAGGTCAATGTAACCCCTAGACCACAATCTCGCTAGAAATTGTTGCTTTTGTACTCCGAATGACTACGGAAAAGCTACTGTTGTAGCTAGATTCGCCAGTTTGCTTTTTTTGTTTTCCATCTACTTTGGTTGGAATGCTGATCTCATGGTTGGACTGGTATTCAGAAAGAAGACTCCGTTCTTGAACTCCTTTTTTAAATTCACTGCAAATTGTTTTGTTTCTCGTTCTTGGATATGTTTTCTTACAGTAAGTCATTTGATTTTACAACTTGAATATACATGACTAGAAATGTATATATGTAAGTAAAAAAGGATTTCCTAGCATTCTATGTTCTCGATATGCGGATGAAAAGGAAGCAAGAGACAGACTTGCTTTCGTGTATCGTTCTGGTATAATTGTTCATGACAAATGGAGGCATCACAGCAAATCTCACGTTGAAGAAAGCCATGAATGTAAATACTAGAAACAGAGGCCCTAGTGTTGCTGTCAGATGATAGAGAAGATATATGTTTAGGATTTTTCTTGATGTTTAATTCCTAGCAGCACTGTGAATGAGAACTAAATAACTTAATTACATGGCGTTTTGTCACTAGTTAAATATGTTTAGTTGTTAATGTTCTCACGTTTTGGATTAATAGCACGTACAGATCAGTTTAGTTGTGCTCGATCTTGGAACTTCCAGCCTTTTTGAAAAATTTAGTTACCTTTGATATAAATTTACATGCTCTTTTGGCTTCTTTGACTTTCATACAAGACGAGTGATGTTTTTGCTCGTAGCACTTCAAACCATGTGTAAAATGATTTGATTCATAAACATTATGTTCGATATGACGGTTCCATGCTTGCTTGCTTACTGTGCTTGGCACTTTCAGATTATACCACAGGTGCTATTGGGATCACGGTGATCTATGACATAACCAACCAGGAAAGCTTCGATCACGTAAGACACTGGCTGAAGGAACTGCGCCAGAATTCCAATGAAGGACATTGAGATCATGCTGGTCGGAAACAAGAATGACCTCGAGCAGAATCGGGTCGTGACCTTCGAAGAAGGCTTCAAATTTGCTCTCGAGGTGGAAATTCTAATTTCATTGAGACATCGACACTGGATACTCGAAGCGTTACTGCAGTCTGCAGCAGCCTTTATGCTGGTGCTGCAAAGGATGCTGAACCTTTGGTCAAGAAGAGCATGGCTTCAGATCCAGGGGCTAGCTAGCAGCACTGCACTGGCAAATCTCTGGACAATGGATTGCTTGATCTTGCACCGCACAGAAAGAGAACACAGCCGGCTAGAAGTCGCAAAACCGCTGCACAGGGAGAACCCTCACAGAGCCATCACGTTGTGAATTGCGACTTGAACAGTATCTGTCACTGCTTCCTGTACCTGGAAAGTGGGAGGATTTCGCCGAAACTTTTCGATTGTTTGCAGCTGAGTTACTGAAGTTGTTTCCATGTCACATATGTAAAGAAACTCCAAAAGTTCTTCAAAGAGATATAATTTCTCTGGATGTTTTTCCAAATTGGATTGCATTTTTGCCAATCCACTATTTTACTATTGTTTTGGATTAAAGGGATAGAATTAAGATAGATAAAACACTTGGATGATATTAATTGGCGAATCTTTATAACGTCTAGACTGATCATCTAATAGTCCATACAAAGACCTAAATAATTTTATTATAAAATTATAAAAAATTATTTTTTATATTATAGAATTAAAATATTAGTTATTAAAATAGTGTTTATGTAATTAAATGGCCGTATAAAAAAACGACAAATAGATGGTCAGATAGACGTCTAAATGGCATTTAAATGACTAGATAATTGTTTGACATCAACACAACTGATTATTAAAATATAGACGGTCAATTTTCGTTGAATACTCATGTAATTGTCTTTGATTACATTGATACATACTGCAGTCCTAAACCTTGCTTGTCAAGGAATGTCCCTTCAAAATTTTGATGTCTTAAAGGTGGTTATCTGCAAAAACCACACCACATCACAACTGACAAGTATTAACGCTGCGAGGGTATTTATGTCCTTTCATCTCATCCCCCTCCGGCCTAGCCCGCGAGGGAACAGCCAATCTCGAGTTCGCCGCACTTAAAATCATTTATTCCAGGTTACTTGTGCTGTTCTCCTATAATGTTGTCCATACAAGAATTCTGAGCATCAAAGACCAGTTTTAGCAGGGTCATTCCACGATCCAGAATTCCCCTGATGCAAATGGGCCATTTAGGCAGAAATAAATGCAATAAAACATTGAATAATTTCTAAATGAAAATAGACATTACTCAAAATTCCCTCAAACACAATAAAAAAAATCAACAATTATAGGCCTCATTAACCCAGCAGTTACTGAGCAGCAACAGATGGTTTAGAGGCAGCAGAGAGCTTCGATCTTCTCTTGGCAAGAGACTCGCTCCTGCGCTCTCGTTGCTCCTTGAGCCTGGTGGCAAGAAGCTTCTGGTACTCTGCCGCTTCAGCCTTGGCCTTCGCAATCCTTTTCTTTTTCTCCCCAATCCTTGCACGCTTCCTCTGCAGGGTCAAGGGAGTAACCAGCCTCTGGATCTTCGGTGCTTTGCTAATCTTCTTTCCTGCAAACAGAAACAATTGTTAAAGAAAAAACTATAAATCTTGGTGAAGATTTCCTTCTATGATCATACAGAAGTGCAATGCACAAAACCATTAAACCTGACACGAGATATGCAAGAAGCCGAATGGCATTAAAGGTGTAAATGCACATACAGTGTCATATGATACTAGAGTAGTGTTTTGCCACAAAAATAACACACCATTCAGATTTAGTTCATCCTTCGCTTTAGACTTGTTAATGGCTGCATAGTATTTTAGGTTTAGTATTTCGCTTCCAGCATTTCTACATTGGGTTCATTTTTCAGTTTCTGAAGATTGCACATCAGGAATTAACTACAAATAGAATCCATGAATTTTAATAGGAAGCAAATATGCACAATATAGCAACTCCATGCTATAAATCCTGAAAGGCTAAAAGCTGTGAAGTGTTTAGTGGCTAAATGGATAGAACAAACCAGATTTGGTAGTGAAAGTGCGGCGATAAGTGTTCACATATTTGCGAACATCATCCTCCTTGGAGAGGTTGAACAATTTCCTGATCTTAGATGCCCTCTTTGGCCCTCTCATTCTTGGCTTCTCCATATCAGTCAACCCAGGGAGATCATTCTCACCCTTCTTAACAATGACCAGATTCAGGACTGAAAGATCAGGACTCACTATGCAACCTCGAACAGACTTCCTCCTCCGCTCACCATTACGCCTGCCATATCCACGGAAGCAAGGAGTGCCTACAAGGAAAACCAGATTAAGACCAATAGACAACTGAGCCTAAAAAAAGGAGCAATAACACTCCACAACTAAAATTTGCCTCCAAATACCGGCCACGTGGATTACATGGCAGCATGCTGACTTACATAAAAATCAGAGGTCAGTAATATAACACAACAAAAGTTACACTCACCTCTGTGGAGCAGGAGGCGAACACGACCAGGAGTCAGCACACCTTGCTTCATGGGGAAACCTTGTTTGTCACAT
Organism: Trichopus zeylanicus subsp. travancoricus; assembly: GCA_005019695.1. Taxonomy (NCBI): domain Eukaryota; kingdom Viridiplantae; phylum Streptophyta; class Magnoliopsida; order Dioscoreales; family Dioscoreaceae; genus Trichopus; species Trichopus zeylanicus. Next base: position 73,302 of record RXID01014859.1, on the reverse strand, counting down.
CCTCCCATGATCTTAAATACATATCCTTTGAATTCCTAAAAGATAACAACACAAGAAAGTGCATAGCCAATTCAGGAAATCAAAGACATCTTAAAGTTGACATATAAAAAAGTTCACAAATGTCAAGAAAAGACTCAACATACCTCACCCAGAGCATCTCCATTAACTTCCTGTGAGATCCTCTTGTCAAAAAATGCTCGGCTATATAATTAGGAAGGAAATTTGAAGTCAAACACAAAATGAAATTCAAATGGTCTAGACAAAAAAAAGGTACTGGCTACCAAATTTTCAGACTACTAAATTAGTTAATTGTGACAAGAGTGGTTCATTTCTAGGCTATGACAATTCAACCTTATGTTACTTCAGTTACATAATAAACACCAAATTAGATCAAAAATCATTACTAGAATATGTTAGATGTGACACGTGCTTAAAATTTATGTCACATAGGCATAAACTGCTTCTATGTAGACCAGATATAAAAATGAAGAAGTTATTACTGATGCAAGAAAATATATTAACAAAAATAACTATCTACTAACACAATTAACCATTAGTACTAAGACAAATGTTATAATGTCAGGTGTGATGAATTAATCCCATATCGGATATGAGATAAATAATGTTCAATATATATAGTGAAAAAATCTCATATTCCATGAGTTTAAGTTTTTGTGATGGTTTGGTGTTCGACCAACTATATTATTCTGATTCGACACTCTTTTGACCCCCCCAACAAATGGTATCAGAGTTTTAGATCCGAAATTGTACAAACTCTTAAAACCGAAATTACCGTGATGGTGCGATTGAATTGAATCATATATTAGTTTCTCTCTAAAAAAATCAAAAGAATGATACAAAAACCCATTGGTATGGATTACACAGTGGAATTAGTTGAATAAAAGAATTTTTGATTAAAAATGTTAAAATTGATGTGGTCAAATCACACCTGAAGAGGGAGATTATTATAATGTCAGATATGATAAATTAGTCTCAATCGGATATTGGATAGATAGTGTTTAATATATATAATGAAAAAGTCTCATATCCCATGAACTTAAGATTTTGAAATAATTTGGTATCCAGCCCACTATATTATTCCAGTTCGACACTCTTTTGACTCCTGCAACAAACAGAATGCTATTCCAACTTCTACAACAAGGCCAACGACAGTTCATCCACAAAATATAAATTCTAAAAAATTCAAATGGAAAAAATCCTTTTCTTCCGGTACACTAATGCACTAATGCACAACAATTTCAATGTGTAACCTTAACCAGAATGTAGATTACCTACAAAAAAAAACTTAATCCTCAACGAAGTCATCTAGTAACACTGCGAATGCTATAAATCATGTGATTCTTTCTAACCTGACTCTCTCCATGCTAGCATAATTCATCTTAAGTGGCTTAAAAAACTATTACTGAATGGAAAAGATGCAGAAATCATGTCCTTTAACCCGACCACCGCCCAACTTAAAGACCATAATGGTTTGAACAACAAATTTCCATCGTAATTACCAGTCATTCAAAAGCTAAAAAAGTAATCATTAACATATTGCATTAAGGTAGCCAAAAAACTAAACACCAAAACAGCACATTCTGAGAAGAAGGCGCGTTTCTAAACAAAAAAACATCTTCCTAAATTGCAGAGGCAACAGACTAAGATTCGTCTAAAACTCATCACTCACGACATAATCCCACAACGATCAGAAACATGAAAACTCAAATGCATATATAATAAATCAACCAAAGAGCACAAACTCTCATCAAAAGGCGTATTTTTCAGATGGATAACATCAACAAAGATTCAAAGTAAAAATACTCACAGTTTCTGGTCATCATCGATCTCCAACTTCTTCTGGCATCCCGTAGTCGGGTTCGCGATGTTGAACTGCAAAAGAATTCACATCGAAAAGAAAAAATCAACCATAGAGCCAAAATCGACACGGAAACCATAAAACAAAAAACCACAAAAAATATATATAACAAAAAACATTTTTGATCCAATTTAGGGTTCTGAGAAGTCGATGGATCACCTTCATCTTGGAAAGAGAAGCACCACCGAGCCACGGAGAGATTCAGCAAAAGAGTGCAGCAGCCGCTAGGGTTTTATCTCTTTCAAAAAGAGTCTAAGTGATGGGTTTGGCTAGTTATATCGAGAAGCCGTTGGATCTGTTGATCCTGACCGTACATAACCTGATCGGCTAAATCGACGGTTCCATTTCCGGGTAGACGGATTTCCGCATTCCGGGCCCGCTGGGCCGGGAACGTGTTGCGCTTGATAATGTCAGGGTGTAAAATGAACTACAATAGGGGTATATTTGCGAATCTAGGGTCTGTTTGGAACGGGATCAGGGTCAAGGTCAAGTTCAAGACTAATGAACCATTTTTGTAAACTAATATCTTTTTATCAAAATTAAGACTTCAATAATTTAAAGCTCAAAAAACTATTACGTGGGTTACAATTTAAAAATAATTTTCTAAAATTATCCCATCATCATATTAGCTTCTTCTTCCTTAGCACATTTTCTACTCCTCCAACTCTATTTTCCATCATAAAATTTATCCATTTTTTCTTCATTTATATTGGACTCATTTGAAATACATTCTAACCTAAAATAACATCATTTAATTTTTACCTGTTTTTATTTGAAATTTTAATATAAGTTAACTATAATCTTAGTCTTACTTTTTAGTATTTTTTATACACATTGAGGAATATTTTAATACTTTTTGAATGTACTCTCTAATATTTATCCATATAACTATATATTTGTAGCAATTGAGGTTGTAAATGAGCCAAGTTGACCCTAACACAGCTTGGCTTGGCTCCACTGAGCTCTTAAGCTTAAACGAGCTGAGCTTAGCACAAAATTAAAATTTATTAAATTTTAACTAATTTATATTAAAATATTTTTTAAAAAAATTTAATATTAAAATGATGAATTAACGTGATAACATCTAAATATAAAAAATTATATCAAATACACTATTTTTTATAATTAAATAATTAAATAATATAATATATTTGTATGTTATATAATATTTTTAAAATTTTATATTTATATATTAAAAAATAAATAAGCTTTCAAGCTAGAATCGAGTGAGTCAAGCTACTCGCGAGTCAAGAAAAAAATGAGCTATTAGGAAAACAAGTCAAGCTCAAGTTACGAGTCAAATTGACACCCTTAATAACAATTATTATTAATTTTAATCTCTTCACAAATGATAGTAATCGTGGCATTAAACATGCAAAAAAAACAAAGGACAGTAAGGATAATGATAGTGATCAAATTTTTGTATTTATTCATTTAATTTGTACCTTTTTAAAAATTTTCATACAAGTTAACTATAGTATTTCTCGAGTTTGGTATTATTCATACACATTGAAGATATATTTTAATACTTTTTTAGTACTCTCCAATATTTATTTGTGTAACTATATTTTTTATTGTTTACTTTAACATCTTTACAAATAATCATAATAAGTTGTATCAAATAAGTGAAAAAAGTAAAAGGCAATAAAGAGAATGATGGTGATCAATTTTTTGTATTTATTTATTTAACTTTTATGTATTTTTTGTTTGAAATTTTTATGTAAATTAACTATAATATTACTCTCTAGTTTGGTATTGTTCATACACATTTAGAATATATTTTAATATACTCTTCAATATTTATTCATATAATTGTATATATTTAATAATTATTATTAATTTTAATATACTTCACAAATAATCGAAATGGTGTCACCAAATAGGTGGAAAAAGACAAAGGGCAATGAGGATAACTGTGTTGATTATTTTTTATATTTATTCATTTAACTTTTATCTATTTTTATTATAAATTTTCATAGAAGTCAACTATAGCATTACTCTCAAGTCTAATATTATTCATGTATATTGAAGATATATTTTAATTCATTTGAGAGCAGTCTTAAATATTGATCTATTTAACTATATTTTTTCTTTATGAATCTTCAGTCCTAATGACTCTACCTATTTTTTATTTACCTCTCTTTATTTAAACTCGAAAACTTTTAGCTTCTTGATTTATTTTAGGTTTTTTTAAAAAATTTTGTTAGAGATAAAAATACTCTTAGTGTTGTTTATCTATATTTGTATATTATTTAACTGTATGAGATAATATCTCGATCTAGTATTTTATTAAATACCCTCCGTATAATCTCAATATTTCCAATCTTGCAATAGATATTGATAGTAATGTTTTAAGATTATACATTCGTTTATGGGGGGGCGCAAAGAGCAAAATATTTTAAGAAGCACAGTCATGACCAAGAAGAATTAGGAGTGACGGGTCTTAACGACAATGACTCGACAGTGGAATCTGGCAAAAAAAAAAAGCGGAGAACAAAAGCAGAGCAGAGGGTGAGAACGAGGGAGAAGCGATCGCAGGTGATGGAATGACGATGCATAAGGACGAAAGCGTTCGATTGTGATAAGCGATTGAAGGTTTTAAATTATACGTTCGTTTTTTTTTTCCATAAAACAGTCAAATTCTCAGAATTGATTTGTTTTCCCGCAAGGCGCCATTTTTGCCGTATATCGTCCAAAAATAATTTCAGAAATTTTCAGCTGATAAATCAGAACACTCAGAATGCCAACTCGAGACACTCTTTTCATTAAAAAGAAAACTCGGATCCTATTTGTTTAGAAAAAATTAATGTGAAATTTAGATTTATGATAAGCAGCTCATCTAACTTCGGTTTCATGAGACAAATCATAGAACACGTGATAACAAAATCAAGTTCACAAAGACGTAATCCGACAAAATCTTTTTCACAAACTACATGATCAAACAGTCTTCTACAAACTGTAGAGAATAAAGGCTTACAAGCAACAATAACTTGTTTCACTGTACAGCAGCAACTGATTTTCGTCTCTCCAACCCAAAAATTCACAAATTCAACAACATATTAATAAAAAAATGAATGCCGGATATGCATCGATGATTGGCAAGCAAACCATAATGCTCACATTGCACATACAAAATCCTTGCTACCATCATTCTCATCTACATCCTCGATATCACGGTCAGCACTGCCCCAACCAAGTGCCCTCCCCGAGGCTTGGGGTCCTCTACCATCATTCAAGCCTCCTGAAGTATGGCCAGCATTCAAGTCAGCGTGCAGAGTATTCTGATACCCATCAGTTAGGTCTAGAGGCAGGTTCCTTTGAAAACATGGGTGATTCTTGATCCCTTCGATAATTATTCTCTGGAATAAAACAGAAGCAAACATGAAGTTATTGCTAAGGTGAGTATACTGCTCTGCTTCAGACCAAAATCCATTTTAAGACAATTTAATACCTTTTCTGGATTGGCTACAGATATCCGAGATAGAAGATGTCTGCATTATTGCATCGATACCCGAACATAGTCTGGACTAGAGTAGTGAACACGACGATGTATCCTCTGCAAAATGTGTGTATTTTGGTGAAGTGAATTCTTTCAAAGGCTAACTAAACAGTAAAATGACCACCCAGTGAAGGACATAATATGTGTTATGGAGCTACTGCGTATATGCTTGTAGTTGTATAAACTCCCAGACAAACCTCAGAAATTTGCACTCCTGCTCTTAAACTGAGTCATTGGCAATATCAAGAACATAAAACAGGTAGTCTAAAATGACAAAACATCCCTACACTGGTGTTCAAAATCTCTCCTCGGAAATATTAAATGGGTTATGCTAATTTTGAAGATCACGTCAAGTGCATATTGGTCCTTATATATCTTCCTCATGACTTTATACCAAGATAAAGATGGAACATGTAATTTTTTTATGTTTATGGTCAATATAATATGGTTCATCTATATAATTAGACATTTCACAAGGCTAAACATACCAGAAACCCTCATAATAAACCCAGGATCACTCTGTGGATAAACTCTTAATAATAAGCCAAGGTCATCTACATCATTAGGCTATTTTTGCAGGTATACATATGCAAAAACACCCTTAGGATATGTCAATTATCATTCGAGCAAGAAATTACTTAATCATTTGAATATGTCAATTATGGATGATATGTACTCAACCCAATTGTCTTTCTGAAATTCCTAGGATCCTCCGGGTTTCAAATGGATATGACCCAACTAGCATCACATATAATGTCACTCCACACGACCAAATGTCAGCAATCTAAAATATTCAAAACTGTTTTGATGACTCTCATTATTGGGCTCCTCGATCAAAATTAATATGCAAAAGCTTGCCTTTCTATTGTATTCCTTTCTGGATAGAACCACCAGCACAACTTAAGCAGGTTTGCCAACAGTAGACGTAGGTTGACAATGCAACACTGTGGACTACCAACGAAGAAACAATTTATTCTTAAGTGAGTGGTTTTCAAAGTGAAGAATTAGGTTCTTTTATGTGGATCCTACATTGAAATATCTGAAATCACATATTTTGAGGCGAGATGCTGTGTTTCCATTAAGTGAGTGTTCTCCAGCTTAGAGATCCCTGTGACATATGTGCTGCAACAAAAGTTGAAGATTTATTCAATATGAAGATATTCTGACCTGATTATAATGATCATGGATCCTTGGTTGTCATAGCTTCACATTGGACATTTCACCTGACAGGTCAAATCTTGAAACCATGTCAATTGTCAAACATCTTTCCCCACGAAATCAAACATAAAAAACTAAAATGAGAAAAGTAAGAAGTGTGATTTCATGGCCAGGTAAAATCTTGAAACCATATCAACTATCAAACATCTTTCCCCACAAAATCAAATATTAAAACTAAAATGAAATCAAACCAAATGAGAAACAGTAAGAAGTGGTTCACAAGCTGAAACTTTAACAGATTCACATCGCAGATATTGAACGAATAGAAGCAGAATTAACAAACTAAATGGCTCAGCTCGATAGAAATTGCAGAAATAGAATGCAGATATCGTGCAAGTTCCCTAGTATCATCAAAAGAATGAGCAGATTGAATTCACATTGGAATTAGGCTCTGTCATCTGTGGAAGGGAAACCATGTAGAAGAAAAAACTCATTGACAAATCAGAGGGCTTTCCATCATTGCAGAATTAAAATTTACTTAGTTGAAACAGAGTTTAAAAAAGCTGGAATTAGAAATGCTACGAAATCAGATCATCAAAGATTGATCTGCAACCGTGTATTGCCTGTTCCACGACTTAAATTAAAGAAAAGAAAAGGCATTGACCAACATATACAGCATTTGTAACAGAAAAGCAATAAAACCTGCAGCTGAAAACCATCAACCAGAAGCATTTCATCAGAGGCATATGTAACCAGACAAAGACTAGAGACAATTTTCAAGGATCATGTAGATCTATGATACAAAAACACCAATTCTGATGACATTTATGATAAATAATGGCAACACTTATCCCATAAGCAGAAATGAGTGCTAAAGAAAAATATGAAAATATGAACCAAAAAAGTTGATTATAATGCAGGAATATGCAAACCATAAATTTAAGCATGATAAAGGAGTGAAGAAACATAAATCAACATCATGAAAAAAAAATTCCTGCATAACAAAAACTTATTGAGAACAGACGAAAAAAAAAGAGAACCACCAAAGTTTCAAGAAACAAGCATAAAACCAAATAAGAGAAAACAGGATTATTAGGCAAACAAAGAGGGCGAAACCACAGTTTAACCAAAAACTTATGGCAACAAAAAATTTTCTAAGCATAAGCTAAAAGTACTGAAGATATGCATAGGAACAGAATTAGAATTAATAAACTAAATGGCTCAGTTCTACAAAATTGCAGAAATTGTACGAGTTCCATATGGTAGCATCAAAAGCATGAGCAGATCAAATTCATATTGAGGAATTAGGATATGTAATTTCTGAATGGACAGCCATGTAGAAAAACAACCAATTGACATATCAAAGGGCTTTCCATCGTTGCAGACACTAATTAAAAATACTTAGCTGAAACATATTTGAAAGATGCTGGAAATAGAAATGATATGAAATCAGATTACCAAAGAACGATTATGAAGCTGAGTATTACCTGTTACATAACCTGGACCAACAAAAAGCAAAAGCACTAGACAAAATATCCAGCATTAATCAGAAAACAGAAAAAAAAAAACCTGCAGTTGAAAACCATCAACCAGAAGTGTTTCATGCAAAAGCCATAACAAGTATATAGACATACAGATAATTTGAACTATTGATAGATGAAACTACTTTCAAGTCTAAATCAGTTTCCATCTGACCTCGCAATTACATTCCAAAATCATCACGCATCTGACTTTTGGCTTTCCCAACGTGCGATATTTCTTTGACTTGTCTACCTCCTGCAACAAAAATTTCAAACCATTCAACGCGATCATATTATACGAATACACTCGGGATTACATTTTTCGTAAAAAATTCTCACATTAAGGAATGGGAGCTTCCGTTTTGGAGTGCCAAGGAAGAAAACTTTGAGATCCTTCCCCGACTTTTTCCCAAGCCTACTGACCACAAAATTAGACCAAACCTCGGAATCTCTAGTATTTGGCAGACTGAAAACATATAAAAGAACAAACATAATACCTCATCACCCACCAAATCAGAACGAAATCCAGATCACATGGCAAGAAAAAAAATCAACAAAAATCAAGACTTATGATATCATACTCACTTTCGCGAGACCAAGTAGGCATTCTGAATCCAAAATTTGCTTCATGAACTGCATGTTCCACTCCGTCAAGTTCACCTCCGGAGACTTCCCTGCGAGATGGGTCGCATGCTTGATAATGAACTCTGTTCCCTGGCATAGACTTGCTGCGGAAAGTGGAATACTCTTCTTTTCCACAGAAAGAAGCGATCTTCATGCGGTTGTCGATAACCACACGCTGAAAGTAACTCTTCAAAGTTCCCAGCATCAGCTCGAGCATCCAACGAGGGGCTGAGTACCGGGAACCGTCGAGGGCGTCGAGGTGAACACATTGGTCTCCCCCTGGGTGAGGGTTCGCGTTGGGCGGGATAGGTTACGTGCTGTAAAATGAACTTCCGTAGGGTATATTTGCAAATATAGCTCTAGTTTTTTGACGCTACAATTGCAAAAAAATTTCCACGGATATGAGGACATTTTTGTAAAATTATTGTTTTTTTCTTTTTCATTTTTTCTCCGGTCGAATCAGTTCTTTTAGTTGTACATTAACTTATAAAAAAAATGTGATATGCTTCTGCAAGCCTACTTAAGCGAATTATCATTTTAGGTTTGCATTATTGATTTGACTCTGCTTTTAAATCATAAAACACAAAAAAAAAAAAAAAAAAACTTCACAGAGAAATAATCCTATGAAAACTTTTCACAAACTATCTGATCAAACAGAGTCTTCTACAAACAGTAAAGAGCAAAGCTTACAAGAAACAGTAACTTAGTTCCACTCTACGCCAACAATAAATTTTCATCTATCAAACTCAAAAAAATGAATGCATCCATCGATGATTGGCAAGCAAGCCATAATAGTCATATTGCACATACAAAATCCTCGCTTGCATCATTCTCATCCATGTCCTCAACATCCATGTCATCAAGGTCAGCGCTGCCACCCACGAAGTGCCTGCCACCAGGATTAGGGCCCTCAACTAGCTTTCGAGCCTCCTGAAGTATGGCAGCTATATCGTCCATACTCTGGAATGGTGGGTTCAAGTCGGTGTGCAAAGTACTCTGATACCCATCAGTTAACTCTAGAGGCAGGTTTCTTAGAAACCAAGGGTGGTTCTTGATCTCTGGAATAGTTATTCTCTGGAATAAAACAGTAGCGAAATGAAATTATTTCTAAGGTGAGTATACTCCTCTTCTGCAGACCAGAACACCTTTTTTAAGACAATGTACTACCTTTTCTGGATCGGCTACAAATATCCGAGATAGAAGATGTCTGCATTCCATTGATACTCGAACATAGTCTGGAATAGAGTAGTGAACGCCAAATATCCTCTGAAAAATGTGTACATTTTGGCGAAGTGAATTCTTTTAATACTAGAGTGGTTGTAAAATGATCACCTAGTTTGGGATATAATGCATGCTGTAAAAAGATTTGTGTACATGTTGTAACTGTACACACCCAGACAAAACATCTGTACTTCGTGTTCATTATCTCCCCCTTGACATATTAAATCAGTTGTGATAATTTTGCAGATCACATCAAGTGCATCTTGGTCCTTCAATATTTTCCTCCTAACTTTGTAGCAAGGTAAACATGGAACAGTCAATTTTTTGATGTTTTTGGTAGATATATTTATATATAATATACGGATCATCTATGGTATGAGACATTTTACAGGGTATACATGCGAAAAGCCATTGTAATAAACTCAGGATCACTCTCTGTGGTATGAGGCAAATAACTCAGATATGAGGTCATCTAAATAATTAGGCTATTTTTGCAGGTGCACCTAAATGCCAAAAAAAAAAAAACAACAACAACAACTTAGGAAAAAGAGTTGTTCATCTTTTCTGCAAGAAAATACTTGATCATTGTATTTCAATTATGGATGATACGTACTCACCCCAATTGTTTTTCTGAAATTCCTTGGATCCCCTGGGTCTTCAAATGGATATGATCCAACTAGCATCACATATAATGTCACTCCAGATGACCAAACATCAGCAATCTAAGATATTCAAAACTATATTGGTGACTCATTATTGAACTCCTCCAACAAAATTAATATACAAAAGCTTACCTTTCCATCATATTCCTTTCTGGAAAGAACCTCTGGGGCAATGTAAGCAGGTGTGCCAACAGTGGACTTAGGCTGAGAATGCAACACTGCAGACTACCAATAAACAAACAATTTATTCTCAAGTGAGTGGTTTTCACAGTTAAGAATTAGGTTGTTATATGTGGATCTTACCTTGGAGTATCCAAAATCACATATTTTAAGGCGAGGTGCTGTGCTCCCATCTAAGAGAGTGTTCTCTAGCTTGAGATCCCTGTGACATATTTGCTGTGACAATAGGTGAAGATTTATTCAATTTGAAGACATTGTTTTCTTAAGATAGATGATATAACGATCATGATGCAAACTAGTAAAATAGATTTTTGTACACATACCATGGAATGACAGTAACTGACTCCTGATATTAATTGTTGAAAAAAGAACCTAGCCTGCTTTAGATTTCACGAATGACTTCTGTTAGCCACGGGCAAGAGAAACTAAAATGCCTGAATCCTGGCAATGAAGATGAGCACCATTTGGGAATTACCTCATCCTCACTAAATCTCCCTGCATTGCAAATCCTCTCAAAAAGCTCGCCACCAGAAGCGTACTCCATAACTATGGCTAGATGTGTTGGTGTTAGCAAGACCTGAGGAAAGGCACATGCTTCTTTTCGTCAGTCTATAATAGAGTAAAACTATGCACCACTCAAAAGCTTAACTTAAATAATGTTAATATTTTTTGTACACCAAGACTAGAGCAAACACTACCTAAAGAAGTTTTTACCTCAAGCAAATAGATTTAAGCATGAAAACAACGAATTACACTCATCTGCCAATTCATACATTAGATGTTTAAAGCATTTTGGGAACAAGGTTAAAACATGGATCAGGCATATATTGTACAAAGCACATGCAGTTTGCAAAAAACTTATGAAATAAAACTAGCCAAGAACCATGAAACCTGAATATTATGGCAATATATTTGTTCAGGAATACAGAATGCAGAAAAGCTACCACTTCTCTCTTAGTGGCCTCTCTCGCTACAACTTGAATGTTAGCTATGACATAAGATAAACAAGAAAAGCACAGACTTGTGATTATGTGGATCATGGTTTCAAGACAGTAACTAAACATAATTGAGAAGAAGCAAACAAGTTCTTTCTTATACCACAAGACAATGTAATCTGAACCCTCTTTTCAAAAAAGCAAGCAGAATATGTCAGCATGTTGATACCTCTTTAAATCTGACAATATTTGGGTGTTTCAATGACCTGTGGTTCATGATCTCTCTTTGAACATGCTCATCAATCTAGAAAATCATTAATAAAAAATAGGTTAGATAGCGAAAGAGGCTAAATTGAAGACTGCCATAAGGCAGAAATTTGGAAAAAAGAACGATGTAACCAGAAGAAGACTAGATATAGATTTCAAGGATTAAATAGAACTAAGATAAAAAAAAACAATTTGATGACATTTAGAATAAATAATGGCAACACATATTTTGTAAGGGAAAAAAAAAAAGAAAAAGGAAAACATGAGCCAAAAAAGTCAATCAGAATGCAGGAATATGCAAACCTTAAATTTAAGCAAGGTAAAATAAGAAGTGAAAAAAGAAAAATCAACATCATGAAGAAAAAAATTTCAGCATTACCAAAGCTTATTGATAAAAATGAGGACTGAAGCAACAAAAATCAACACTATGAGAAAAACTAAACTTCCAGCATTACCAAAACTCATTGAAGAATAAACAAAATACAAAAGAGGACGATAATCAACAATTCCAGAAATAAGGATCAAATCAAATGAAACAAAGACAGTCTGCAGAACAGATACACACACATGCGTGCACACAGAATCTAACAAAAAAATTAAATGGCAAATCTTAATTTCTAGGCATAAACTTAAAGCAATAAATGGACGAATAGGAGGAAAGAAAACACTAATAAGAATACCCCAAGCAATAAGACCAAGCAGTCTTAAAAAGGACTGGAATTAACTAATATGAGCCACATACTCAGACTAAATTTTTCAACCAGAATCTAGAACCAGGATTGATTCCGAACAAGTGTTAAATAAAAAGTTTCTAAAAGATCCAAATTAAAAATGAAAAGGCCCTTAGATTACCCATCTTAGCCACATGTAGATAGTAAGGCCTTGTTTTTCAAGCATAAGCTAAAAATAATCTTCCTTGAAACATACAAAACAATATAAAGCCTGAAAGGATCACCAATGAATCAAAAGCAGCCATAAAAGCCACATAAGCAAATTCTGCTTGTTTTCAAGAAGAATCATAAACAAAATGGCAAACAATAAGCAAAAGCTTCAAATTTCAAGCATAAGCATGCACAAAATGATTCTGAACAACAAACCTAACAAGATCAAGGCCTAAGTTTAACCAGTGAACACAAGAAGCAACATGTATATTTAAATGGCAAACCAGACCAAAAACTACAGCAATAGAGAAAAAAAATAAATAAATAATTGATTTTTCTCGAACCTTTTGGCCTCTCTCAATGAACTTGACAGCAAAGAGCTCCCTGGTCAAGACATCCCTCACAAGCTTTGCCACCCCAAAGTTCCCAGACCCAATATCCTTCAAGACCTCGTACCTCTCCATCCCAAACCGGCAAACCCTGACTCCTGCTTCTTCTTCTCCACACGGGATCATTACCACCAAACCCTTGTTTTTAAGTCTACCTTTTGGTTTTGGTCCTTTCTCCTTCGCATGCAAAGGAAGAGGACAAATGGAAGGAAGGATAACCGGATAAGTCTTCTATTTCCCTCTTTTTTTTCATCTCTAAGGAAGACCTTTCTGCTTGTTGAATTGCTGAATGGAGCATCTGTGGAAGTCAACAAAAATTAAGACCCTAAAAACAATAGTTAGAGTAAAATGACAAGCGCAAACCTTGTTACTTGGCGCTTTGCTAGGTTTACAGCAGGATGAAATTTATTATGTTTCTGGGAAATGACTGGGGTTTTGATTATTATATTTTCTGGAATTGGTTTATATTATATTGTTCTCTTCTCCACAGTTGGATAAAAGTCCTCTGCTTTAGCTTTGTTTATAGTCCAAACTCCAAACCAAACACACTTTGTTGTTGTCTGTGCATATTTTTGTCAACCTCCACCGACTTCAGAAACATTGCTTCGACCGACTTCAGAAACATTGCTTTTTTTGCACCCGCAACAATAGTAATCAACAGAGGTAGCGCTAGGGGCAAATTTATTAGATCAAAAGATTTATCCACAACAGATGCCAACAAGGATCCTGAACCCATTCAAACAATCCAGCCACCGAAGGAATTATCTCTAACCGAGGAAAGCACAAAAAGCATAATATCAAGACAGGCAAACGCAATCCACCAACACATGGTAGAGAACAATCCACTGATACAGAGGCTGAAAGAACAGCGCTAGACAGCAGTTAAATTTATCGCTAGAACAACCGAGTCACAATCATTATATCAATACCCTATTCTGTCTTTTACTAAGACATGCCAATGAAGGCAGTTTGTCTTAAATTCTTTCCATAAACACAGAGCTCTGAAATCCTATTAGAAGTGGCAGAATGAGTCAGGCCCAAAAGAAAACAGTAACAGAGCTCAGGCCCTCTCGCCCCGGATCCTCCGGGCCAGCTGAATATCCTTCGGCATGATAGTCACCCGCTTGGCATGGATGGCACACAGGTTGGTGTCTTCGAACAGACCCACAAGGTATGCCTCCGCAGCCTCCTGCAGAGCAAGCACAGCATGGCTCTGGAAACGCAGATCAGTCTTGAAGTCCTGAGCAATCTCCCTCACAAGCCTTTGGAATGGCAGCTTCCTGATCAGCAGCTCGGTGCTCTTCTGGTACTTGCGAATCTCACTGTCCAATATACCAACCAAGAAACAATCAGGAAGATGCATAGTAGAAGAATTCAAATAAAATTAAGCAGACAATGCAAGGTTATATACCGAAGTGCAACAGTCCCAGGACGATAGCGGTGAGGCTTCTTCACACCACCAGTTGTGGGGGCAGACTTCCGAGCAGCCTACAGACACGCATTGCAAATTGAACCAAGGAACTCAACAGAGAATAGCATAACAAGAAACATATAAGGTAAAGATGCAAATTATGGCCCAACCTTGGTAGCAAGCTGCTTTCTAGGAGCCTTCCCTCCAGTTGACTTGCGAGCAGTTTGCTTGGTACGGGCCATCTGAAGAAATTATAACTGTAAAAGGATTTCATAACCATAATACACACACAAAACGACTATACATATAGCAAAACTGCTGCTTTACAAATTAAAAGAAACTGTTGCCACAAGGTATGACTAGCCCAATTCTCGATCCACAAATTAACACAAATCATATCAATTATTTCAAAAGAAACGAGAAAGAGCAGTAACAATGCACAATTCCAGCACACAATTGCAACGAACAACTATAGAAAACACCCTATAAAATCACAAACATAATATACCACACAAATTCTAAATTATCTTCTGTCATCAAATTCACCAACAAAAGCAGATCATCACCTGTTCAAACTATTTTGCATATGATGGAACAAAACATAAAATACTCCAAATGAAAGACATCAACAACAATTTGTGTGCCCCCGATAAATCTACACCAGGCAAAGAATGAAAAACTCGACAGGAATAACCACGCAACATTGTCCATATTAAAGGCCCACCAAATTCTAACAAAAATTCATTATCAGCTAAATTCAATCGAAACGGGAGGGAAAAATATTAAATTTACTCTCCGCTTACAATAATTATATCTTTGCAAGAATTCGCTACAATATAGCAAAAGTTTACAAACATTCTCAATTGAAGCCATGGCAGCGGGAAGAAAGTGATAAAGACAGACAAAAAATAGCGGTCAAAAAACTACAAAAGTCAAGAATTACCATAAAAACCGTAGATATATAGCAGAATTCCAGACGAAACAGAACAAGAAACCCTAAAATCAGATCCTTAACACCATCCGCCTCAATAATCTACCGCAATCCGTCAAAACCCTAGCATTCGAACCAAAAACACGCAAAATCAAGTAACTGGGCTACGTATCGCATCACCCAAACCCTATCATCAGCGTCATCCACAATTCGAACAAATTTGAACAAAATCAAGCAGAAGAACCTTAGATCGCTACAATCACCTGTCAATGGTTCAAACCCTAAAAGAAAGTTATCACAGAAAATAAATCCAAAGAAACTAGGAGATTTCTTCTTACCCTTTGCTCCTCTCTTCTCGCAGAGAAGCAAAGAGACACAACAGCTCCGACCGAGGAGGAAACAAATGTTCTCTGCAGGCGGAAACCAATTAATAATATTGGCGACCTCCTGGTCGCTGATGCCGGAGTAGATTTCACGATCCAACGGCCAGGAACGAGTCTTGTGTGTTTTCTCGACGATCAGGGTGGACGGCCCTGATCTGTTCCCTGTGTGCTTTTTGACAGACGGGCGAACGGGTGGGACACCGTATCGTTCGGATCGCCGCGATGGCATCCGATGTTGCTATTGGTTGAAGTTGGACAGAATACCGCGGTCATTTGGATAAATTATTATAATTTTTTTATAAAATTTTGAGTTGCATGCGATCCTTTTTTTTTATAAAAAAAAATCTTAAAATTGATGCAGTGAAGATATTAATAATAGATAGAAAAGAAAAGAAAAACCAACAAGATCGAACACGAAGACCATATAAATATCCCAAATGCTAAATAAGAACTCATCGTATAAACTAAGATATTCATTGAAGCTACAATCGCATCAAAACAGCCTTCGAAGTGATATTTACAAACCCTAATATTGCTGCAAAAACAGCTGTCAAATATGTTATAAATAGAATGATGCATACACAGAATACCATGTTTTTCATAGCACCATGGCTTCACCTCCTCTGCCCTGCACCACCCAACAACAACCAAGACCAAAAATCTCCCTTCTTCTTCTGCTTCTTCTTCGTCACCCTCTTCTCCCTTCCTTCTTCCTTCGCGTCGCCTTCGCCAATCACGAGAGCCAGCGATCGGCTTTTCCTCAGCTGCCCTCGCCGCCTTTCGGGAGACGATAAGTCGGAGATGGACAAGGAAGACGATGAGGATCGAGAGGAGGAGGAGGCATTCTTGGATGCAGCGGAGGAAGATGAGGCTGAGAGGTGAGACAGCTTATCTGTAAGGCAGTAAGGGCACACGCCCTTGGATTGCTTGTGCTCAGAGTGCCTTTTGCACCTCCTCTCTGGCTCCCTCCGCCCTATCATCTCTCCTTCTCTCTCTAGATCTTGATGATCTATCTCTAAAAGGTTTTTTATTGATGTCTATGGATTGGAATGGTTTGTTGTTTGTATTGGTTTATGGATGAAGAAATGGAAGTAGGACTTGGACTTCAGAGGTGGGAGGAATTTCTACGATTCTTCATGGGCCCTTCAATGTCATGATCCATAATCCCTAGAGCACACTAGACTCATTTTTTTAATATATAAATAAAAATATATAAATCGTAAAAAAATTATTAATAGATTATAACTTAGTTTGTTTATAAAAAAGTTTTGATTTATATATAAAAAAATCACATGTCGAATCAGGCCATACGTAGTCCAATCGTACCACGGGCTATGTTTGGTCCAAAAATTGCGAGTGGAATATCAGACACGATATATAAACCATGTTAAGTACGATCTAAGATTTCGAACTGTATTAATTACAGTCCATAATGAGTCATATTAGGCTGGCCGACAGACCAACAATCTGTTTTTACACCTCTATTGTATATTAAAATATATTAAAATTAGAAATATATATATATATATAATTTATACTAAAATAATAGTTTCAAAATTATCTAAAAAACATTATTTTATAAATAATATTGAACTTTTGAAATATTATTATATAAAATGTGAGTTTTAAAACTAATAATTTGAAATTTTAGTATACTAATTTTAGAACGGATTTAACATTAATTTAAATTTGACATCGAAAATCTAATTATCAACTCGATCGAATATGATTTCAATTCTAAGATCAAGAACCAAATTTTGATTTCAATTCTAAAAATCATATAACACTGCGGTTTTGATCATATTTCTACCTTCCTCCTTGACTTCTTCATAACATGTGTGATTAGTAATTACCTACTTAGTTTTAATTAAAATTTTAAGATTTGACTAAAATGTATTAGTTTGGATTTAATAGAACGCCTAAAAAATTATTTCAAAATTTTAAACAAATTTAAATGATTAAATATCTTAAATCGTCGGATGTGGTCGAAACTATTAACTGAAATTTGGTTTTAACATAACGTCTAAAACATGTATTCAGAATATTCATTAAAATAATATCAATTTAGATTTTCTTATTTTATTCATATTTTGTCTTAATTAAAATAAAAATTCTCTTTTCATCTGTGACCACAATAACGTTACAATTTTCAGTTTTAATTAAAAAAGTCAAAATCAATTTGGATTATCATCAAATAACTTTTGGTGTAACTTGTGCGGCTAAAAAACTTTTAGCTGTGCGATTAGTACAACATCCACCTGTAATTAGCCCTCCAAATAGTATAGATATTGTATGGAGGCAATTGCAAATTGCAATAACCAGCAAGGATGCCAAGGAACTACCAAAAAAAGGAAGCAAGGGTATGGCATACACATTATTCCAGTGGTCTGTATTCCGTAGGAGCATACAATGTGCACAATTAACCAAATTTTGAAGGACCTACACGCGAAAACCAACATTTTCAGAGGCTGGCAAAATTGCCTCGACCTATCGGCGAGTCCCGTGAGAAGGACGGCCGCACGTGCGAGAACGTTGGCCGCATACTTGTGTACACGTCCGTTACGTTGTATCGTTTTCGCGGGCCAAGCCCAAATGGATGTGTTGCCGCGGCCCGTCCTCTGTGATTCCCCTGCATACATTTTAGACAAACCTGGATCCGGTTGCAAGTGTTGCCCGTATCCAATGACAAATTACGAAGAAGCGTGTCTACAATTAAACATATAAATATCTCGATTAATTCATCATAACCCTGCGAACATCACAGCAAATTTTAAATCAGGGGTACCGCAGAACAAGCCTACCAGTCTCCAGATTGATGAGGCTAGTGGATTTAACAAAATGCGCTTAAATAACTGGTTTGGGAAAAAATAGACCTTGAGGTCAATTCGAAGGTGGATTGGCAGGCAAGGGGAACATAACTTAGATCACAGGCTCTTAGTCCGCCATCCATCAAAACTTGAGGGGTCATCAAAGGCAGAAAAATTGCTTAAAGGTGAGCTATGGATCACCAACAATTAGGAAACAACATAAAAATTCAGGACTCATATAATTAGTAGAGGCCCAGAAATCTCCACCAGAATGTTCCAACAAATCCCCATATTAAGGCATTAATCAATGCGGTAACAAATCCGAACTTGAATACATCAGAGAGCTCTATATAACCAGCTGCAAAGGAAAAAGGATGAACACTATCAATATCACTAAGACACATCAATGAACGGGGTTGATTAAACGCTTCTATTATCTTATATACCCCTTTCAAATATGTGAAATTCCACAAATAGACTTGCAGAAGGTGATCTTCCCATATGTAAACCTACAATCATAAAACTAGCATATATATAAACCCCCGGCATTAGATTCTATCTACTGTTATTGCTAATACAAAACTTTATGGTATTAACTAAAACCTCCAAAATTAAAATGACCATAGTGACCTCAGAGAGGTGGCATATTTTTGCATAACACATCAAAATTTAGACACCACTTAGCTAAATCATGACTGTATGAATGGATATTTAACTTTCATTTTTACTGTTCTGGTTGAGAACCGCATTGAAAAACTAATTCTCAAAGTAAACTAGTATAATTCCGATTCTTAATTTTGATAAAATCGAAAATTCAATTTTGATTCTATATTTTGTGAAAAACCGACATATCGAAACCGTATCGATTATTATATATATATATAATATAAAATTTTAAAATAAAATTTTTTATGTTATGTGTATTAATGTATTCAAAATTAAATTTTTATAAGATTATAATGAATAATGTAGGATTTTTGGGTAAATTGTGTATTAGTGTATTTAAAATTAAGTTTTTATAGGATTTTAATATAAAATAAAATATTTTAATATAAATAATTTAAAAATTAGTATACTGATTTTAGCATCAATCTAGAACTTGTTCAAAACTGGAATCAAAAAATCGATTCTTAACTCAAACAGATACAGTTTCGGTTCTCAATTTTTTAAAAACCAAAATTCGATTCCAAATCTAAAACATGTAAAACCGGTACGATAAACTGGTTTTACTCACCTTTAGTACTAGATGTTTTGTAGCAATAGAAGGTGATTTTTAGCTTACCAAAAAAAAAAAGGATTTGATGCATTTAAAGTCAAGGACTAGGCATGCAAATAATGTGGTTTTACATAAGTATATATATGCAAATATCATTCTCTTTTCAGGGCATATGTGCCATGTCTTATATTCACAAGATATATGCATCAAATTTCTTTTTTCAACTTTGGAGTTTTGCCTGATGGGTGCATACTAAGTGATCTGATGTTTTCCAGGATGTAAGTGAATTTTTGTGGCTTAGTCCAAAACTCCCATTCATGCTCAATAAATAAAATTGGAAAGTTCTAGCTACTAGAGAGACAAGAAACTACCTCCATAATATACAGCAGCCTGCCCACTGCTGTAATGTGTTATTGCACCAAAAAGATTTGTATTATATGCCAAGGCAAATGCTGCCAAAACACCAGGGACTCCAGCTGCTAAATGCATAGCGAGGAATGCTGAGAACAAGGCTCCTACATGTCCAGTCTGGCTTGCAAATAAATAATGTATGAAGAAATAGGAGGTTTGCAGAACACAGAATGCTGCTGGCCAGCTCAATGAGAAGGACTGAAGAACCTTCGCAACACAACTGGACATCCACGACACAATTCCAAGGCTTGTAAGTTGGCCAGCCATGCCAACCAGAATTGCAAACCAAGCCAACGTGTCCCATGCAGACTTTTCGCTTAAGCAATCATCCCAATCTAGGACACCTAAAAGGAGGAGGATGGATAAACCAAGCATAGCTGCAACAACACTCGGCACCCCAATAGCATCTCTGAGCATAATCCAATAAATTGTCAATGATATCTCACCAAAGCAGGCAGTAAAGAAAAAATAGACGAATGAATGTCTGATTTCTAAGATATATAGACATGAGAGTGCAAGTCTTCGTGGGCAATTTGACATAATTATCTTTATTACTTTGGGAATAATATCATCTAGTATGCAAAGCTAACCAAAGAAACAAAAGAAGTTTGCCAATGATAAATTGACATTGGGCATCACCTACAGCAATCTTTCACCCAAATTGCTTCAAGCAAATGAGTTACATTTTGCCTGAAATTCAGAATCTAAAGTGCTCTCATTTTGCTTTGTCAAAATGATTGCATTGCAGTTGTGCATGGAAAATCCACGTCTTGAAAAAAATAAACTTAAATGTACCAATTATCAACTGTCAATTTCTTTCTCTATCTAGACTCTTCTCAAATACAGTGAAACTTTAGTGTGCTTCCATGCACCAATACCAACTAAACCCTAGTTTCTATAGTCACCAAATTGTGCTTAATTTCTCATGGTAAGCCCCTAAAGTTGCTGGTTCTGGATAAAAAATGATGACCTAAGCAGATGAGTAGAAAACCAAAAGCTTTTTTGCTATAAAAAATGTCAAACAGATCACGTGAGCCACCACCATCATTTTTCCCGATAAATGATACAAAAAAATAGGTTCTCTCAGGAAGCTAGAAGAGATACATACCCAAAGACCCATAACGACACAGCAAGAAGCATGGTGCCAACCATAACCCATTCATTTCTTGTAACAGGTCCCATCTGTTCCAGCTTTTTTGTTGCCAGAGCAGGTGCATCTGGTGTGTCTTTTGTTTCTGGTGGGAAGATCTTATAAAGAAGATATGGAGTAGCCAGAAGAGAAATAATAGCAGGTAAACTTGCAGCCTTAAACCAGGAGACCCATGGGCTTGCTATCTTTATCCCAAGTTCTTCTGCTAGTTTAAGGCAAAGGAGGTTTTGAGCTGCGGCAGTTAGGAAAAGAGCACTTGAGTTACCAGATGACTGCCATGCACCAAACAAGAGCAAGAAATAAGCAAAATGTATTTCAGATAAATGATTCAACAAAAAGGGTAATAATACTGTATGAAACATTTCACTGATATGCATGCACAAAGCAAGAGAAGCACTAAAGCAACATAAATTGATGCTAAGTTAGACAAATATGATGTTTTCTTGCAAAATGTATATAAGTGGATCACCAGATCAACAAAAACATGTGATTTGTACCAAACACTCAAACTACTGAAACAGTACAAAAAAGGACAAACCCAATTTTAATGTGGAATCAGCACAAGTCAAAGTTACAATGGTTACTAATAGATCTGCTATAATCTTATTCAGCAACATGAGGTTTCAAGGCATTGTCTTGCGTCCAACTCAAAACCAGTCATTTTATAGATTTCAATGTCTTCAACCAAGGGCTGAATAGTGTTCTCACAGACACAGTGTCAGCTTTCAGGCAGATGGACCTGGATTAATTTAGGGCCAGAACTAAGACTGAGAACATGTACAGCTCTGCAGCACGTGCGGATTTACTCGATACTATTTAAAGGCTTCACTTCTTCTTTTCTTTCTTCTAAAATTATGTGAATTAGATAACTATCATTACAAGTTAAGCACCTAAACCTTCATCAGCTGAAGATCAACAGCATAGCAAAAAAAAAAACAGAACGCAATTCCCTCAATCTATTCAAGATGAAAATTTTCACAAACATAATATGGGACCTAATTTATCTACTTAAAAGCATGATTTCTAATTATATCCACTCCAGACCGTCTCCTTTTCGTACACTACACATCATAATTGGCATTTCAAATGAGATAGTAAATGGCAAAACTGATGCATTACACCAATTTTCAAATGTCAATAAAATAGCATAAGATGAATCAAGCTGCCGACAAAATACATAAATAAAAGAACTTTCGATCAATTATCCAAAAACAACCACGAAAGGAACAGAAGGGAATCAGAGAAGAGATCCACTCTAACCTGGAATTGCGACATCACAAGATACGATCCGACCTTACGCGCAGACGGCTCCCCGGGCCGGCTCCTGGAGGAGAGCGCTAGCGACTTAATAATCGGCAAGAAGACGCCACCGGCTCTAGCCGTCGTGCTGGGCATCGCCGGGGCAATGAGGGCCTCACTAACCGTGAGCCCATACGACAGCCCCAGCGTGCTCCTCCCCATCCACTTCACAAAATACGTCGCGATCCGATCCCCGAGCCCCGTCTTCACAAATCCCCGCGCAAAGAAGAAGGAAATCACGATCAACCAGATCACCTCATTCGTGAACGCACCAAAGGCCGCGGTGAAGGAAAGCGTGCGAGTGAGGACGGAAGTGGTGAGGCCGAGGAAGGCCCAGGCTCCGACGGGGAGCGGGCCGAGGACGAGGCCAGAGATGGTGGAGAGGAAAATGGCGAGGAGCTGCCACGCCTGCGGGGAGACGGCGGCGGGGCGGGGGACGAGGAAGCGGACGGCGAGGCCGACGGCGAGGGAGATGGCGAGGGGGAGGGGCTTCGCGCCGGCGGCGACGGAGGAGGACGGAGGAGAGGGTGGAGATGAGGTGGGGCTAGGTTTAGCTTCAGGGTTAGGGTTCTGGGAGGAGGAAGCGCGGAGAGGGCGGAGATGGGGGAGGGAGGAAGAGCGCAGGGAGGGGAGGGAGCGGGGAAGGGGGAAGAGGGGAAAGGTCGACGACGGCGAACTGAAGAAGAGGCGGCGACGGAGGGCGGAAGGGGCCGGAGAGAAGAGGCGGAGGAGGTTGGTACTCTCCATGGAAACTGGGCGGAGGAAGCGAAGGAGATGACACGGGGGAACCAGAAGATGTGGTGTGGAGGTTATGGAAGTGATGCCGTGTGGCCACCTCTTGGTGAGTGTAAGGTGAGACTTGGAGTTTTTGTTGAACCGGGTTGGAATCCAGCATACGGGAGGCCGACGTGGTGGGTCCTGATTGGTCCACGTTGTGAAGAAAGGTCCGCGAATTTACCGATTTGGACTTTGTGGCAGACGCAGATTATCTGCATTTTGTGGCAGGTTTAGATGCGGCGCGACAGGCAGCGGGGCGTTGCGCCGATTTGTGCATATAACCCCCTACAATTTTGCAAAGTCTGCGGAAAACACCCTCTGTCATCAATATCGTCGAAAGACGCCCTATATATTTTGCAAAACCCTCCTCGTTTTATCGTCTTTTATGTTTGAGTTTTTCTTTCCACCGTTGTCCTTGCAACTCTAGGGTGCGTTTGGTACGGAATCAGGGCTAAGTTGAACCCGTTCAGACCAAATTATCTTATCAACACTAAAAATTTAACTACACTAACATTATTTTATTTATTTAAATTTTAATCATATTTTGACTAAAATACCCTCACTTGATTTGAACCGTCGGATCGATCTCGATCCAACGGCTTAGATCGGGGAACAGCTTTTCTCCCGTAACTTGATATGAGCCGTCGGATCTCGATCCAACGGTTCAGATCGGATAACAACCGAATACCGTCACTTGATCTGAACCGTTGGATCTCGATCCGACGACTCAGATCGATGAACAGTAAGCGAACACCGCGGCGGAGCTGCCCCCGGAGCTCGGCCGGCAAGCTCGGGCGAGCTCGGGTGCCCGAGCTCCGCGGGCGAGCTCAGGCGGCGGGCTCCGCGCGCGAGCTCGGGCGAGCTCGGGCGCCCGGGCTCCGCAGGCAAGCTCGGCCGGCGAGCTCCGCGGGCGAGCTCGGTCGGGGGGCTTCTCGGGTGACCTCAGGCGAGCTCGGGCGCCCAGCCTCCGGGGGCAAGCTCTCGCGGCGAGCGAGCTCGGGCGCCCGGGCTCCGCGGCTGAGCTCGGCCGGCGAGCTCGGTCGGGGGGCTCCGCGGGTGACCTCAGGCGAGCTCGGGCGCCCAGCCTCCGGGGGCGAGCTCTCGCGGCGAGCGAGCTCGGGCGCCCGGGCTCCGCGGCCGAGCTCGAGCGGTTGGCTCCGGGCGCGAGCTCGGGCGGCCGGCTTCGTGCGCGATCTCCGCCGGAGAGGAAGATGAACAGTAGTATGTACAGTACTCAACCGAGGGCATTTTAGTCAACAAAAAAATTTTAACCATCTGTTAAACAGATCAAAGATCAAACAGGATTTACTTGACCGTATTAGCGTTTTACATTTTATTTTTTTTTTAATCTTGATTTTAACCTTGATCCCGTACCAAACGGCCCCTCCTGTTATTCTTTCTCGGGCCTCAGTGGCATAAGTAGTACAGGAGTTTTGCGTCGAACCAAACGTTCCCTCAATGCTTTCGCGGCGTACGAAAGAAATCACATGATGTATGCCATGGAAGAGCAAGAACCCGAGTACCGAAGATGCATCACACAAGGCGCGCTTGCATCGAGTACATGCTGGGCTCAAAACTCATGCCGAATGCACGATCCACACGTTAAATACTTAAATGAGAACTCAAACTTTGCTTTGAACGACATGTAGATCACTTCGCTTTGAATGTGTTGATTTCAAGGTCATTTTTTTCAATCTCAATTAAAATTGATATATTTTGATCGAAATTTAAAATTTTGTTGATTTCGTATTTGTCATGACCTATCACTGTATTATGCAACTAACACCCGATATAAATTATTGCAAAAAAAAAAGAAGAATCTGCCTGCAGTCACTTAGATTGGGACCAGAACAATGCAGTCATAAGCGATTGTCTTACGAGCCCAAGTATTTGCTAGAATTGGTTTAACAATCTAAAAGATCATATTGTCGTCTAAATATTCGTCTAGTTATCGCTTCTTAATCTAGACGACCGCCTAAAAATATAAATCATATAATAAAATTATTTTATGAGATGCATAAATTTAATATTTTTCTTACAAAAATTCTAAATATGTTGGGGTCTGTTTGTTTTGTGAATAATAAATGTGATCATTACGAAATATACGACGAACTCTCTCTATGTTAATCGTATTATTCAAAATGGTCGTGTTTGCTACGCAAAAACAAAAGAATTTCCGAACAATCTGCCACTGTTTCAACCTTTTCGCTATTTGGGTCAGTCCACCAGAATGGTCTCCTTTAGGGGCTTCTGAAAGTATGGACGGGCCCGTGTATTCTCTTGGGCCGTACTGGAGCTGGCATGGAATAGGCCCAGCCCGTTTACCGCCTTGTGTGCCCCTCCATTTCAGCGATTTCTCTCGCTCCCTCCCAATCGAATCCGTTGGACCTCTTCTTCGTCTCAGTTCTCCGGCGGAACAGAAGAAGGAGATCCAAAAATGGCTCCTTTGGCCGCCTCCTCCTTCATCCTCGGCGTCACTCACCCTAGGTATGCTTCCTTATCTCTGTTTTCTCCCAATTACGGTTGTGTTTTGCGTTTTCTATCGGTTTTTCTAGTACGATGATAAATTGGAGGGAAGACAGAAGGAACGTGATGGATTTCAGAAATATATTGTAGAGAATTTTTAGGACGTGATTCTGAGAGTAATTTGTAGCTTCTATTTCTTGTCCCGCTGTGATCCTCTAGTAACAATTAAGTTAATGTTTTTTTTTGTTCAAATTTTACATTTTTGTTGGTCTTGGAATGCCTGATATTGTCGTCTTTGTGATTTTGCAGTTTAAGAGCCTAAATTGTGATGTATTGTGTGTTTGGGGACACATTTTGCATGTCAAATTGGGAAGAGTTTAGGTCTATTTTATCTAATGGAGAAGCAGATGGAACGCGCAGGCACTTTGTGCCCTGTGATTTGCCATTTTTTGTCAATAAGTGTGAGAAGACACCTAAAACCAATGAAGGGTTTATGACTTACGGATTAAAATACTACTCGGATCATGAACATTCGTATCTTTTTTGAGCAAAACATCTAAATTATGTTGTAGAAACTCTTTTCAAGGTCTTTATATACTGATAAATGGTATAGTCATCTATATATTCTTCCACTAACTTAATGCATCTTCTGTAGGAGTTGCAATGACCTAAAGAAATTCAGAGTGCTGCAGTTTATCAATCCACAAAGAGGGAGTAGTAACTATATGAGTTTGCAATTCGAAAATCTCCAACAAGATTCATTCTTTTATCTAAAAGGATGGCGCAGTCTTCAGGCTGTGTCAACCTCTGCTGAATTGCATTATTGTACTGATAGTACTAGTTGAACAGAATAATACTACTGAACCAGATCACTTAACTAGGAAGGCCTCCCTTCAAAGTGATGCTGTGGCCCTAGGAACAATTGCAGCAGATATTGCTCCTGCAAGGGATGAGTTCTTTGCCAAAAATGATGAATGGGATTTAGATTTGCCAATGGAAGGGTTCTCCTCCATCCAAGAGGCCATTCATGACATTCGTCGAGGCAAGGTTGGTCATGTTTGCTAGTAATTGTTTTATCCATGTTTCTCAAGCTATTTATCCGGAATGTCACTGAAATGGACTAGTCTTTCAGTTTGTGATTGTTGTAGATGATGAAGACAGAGAAAACGAAGGAGCTCTTGTAATGGCTGCATCGTTGTTAACACCTGATGCCATGGCTTTTATTGTTAGGCATGGGACTGGAGTCGTTTGTGTGAGCATGAAAGGAGAGGATCTTGAGAGGTTACAACTCCTTTTAATGGTTACAGACAAACACTTATGTATACATGTTCGAAGAGAGTGTTTGTCTATTGTTGAAAGTCACATGCTTTGTGTTAAATTTAGTAGAAGGTGAAAAAAAATGCTTTATATGATATATACAAGCCCTTGTACTTTGATGTATATGAGGTAGACAATGACCTGAATAAAGAGTATTTAATGTGTAGCTCGTTAAGATTCCGCATCAACTACAAAGGATCAGTCGATAACAGTTATGTTTAGTTAGTAAGAAAGGAATTACAACTTGTAAATCAGCAATTTTCTAACGATAGGGGTGTTAGCTCCTCCTGAGGCCTCAAAAAGAAGGAAGCCACAATATCAAGTAATGTAACAATTCGTCGGTAAGCTAGATGAGCATTCATGCGAGAATTCGCTGACAAATAGACTACAGTTAAGCACCGGTGCCACCTGTAATAGGTTGTGTTCAACTAAATCAGTTCTCCCTGTAAAAATGCACATGATGTTTATTACATAAGAATGATAGAAGACATTAGTCTCATTTGTACCTTTTACTGAATTTAGCACAAAACAGGTGATTTTCAACAAAAGACAAACACTTCATTCGAACATGTACACATAAGTGTTGTGTATTTAGAGCAATAACGAGAACTGCATAGATGAAAATTTACTATTATACTGAAGAATTACAAATAAGGAATTCACAAAAAATTTAATAAAAGTAAAATACTTCAAAAATATATATAAAGGAAATAAACATGTTAGATATCTTGATCATTATTGACTAAGCCAAAACTCCCACAACGAAAACTAAGTCTGTACGGATGAGACTAATGTCTGCCATCATTCTTATGTAACAAACGTCCTATATATTTTTACAGGGAGAACTGACTTAGTTGAACATAATTTGTTGCAGATGCCACTGATGTTTAGCTATAGTTTGTTTGCCGGCGATTTCTCTCATGGGTGCCTGTCGAGCCTACCTACGAATTGTTACATTACTTGAAATTATCGCTTCCTTCTTTTCAAGGCCTCAGGAGGAACAGACATTCCTATCGTTAGAAAATTACTGGTTCACAAACTGTGCTTTCTTCATTCCTAACTAAACATAACCGGTATCGACCGACCCTCTGTTGTCGATGGGAAATTTTAACACGCTGCATGTTAAGTACTTCTCATTGAAGTCATCATCTACCTCATCTACATTAAAGTGAGAAATTGTATAGGTCATATGAATAATCTTTTTCACCTTCTATTGAATTTCGCACAAAATAGACAACTCTCAACAAAAGACAAACATTCTCTTCGAACATATACATATAAGTATTGTGTGTATAGAGCAATAACGAGAACTAAGTTTGCATAGATGAAAATCTACTATTATACTGAAGAATCACAAACAAAAAATTCAGAAAAATTTAATGAAAGTAAACTACTTTAACAAAATATGTAAAGTAGATAAACTTGTTAGATGCTATGATTATTATTGACTAACTCAAAACTCTCACAATGAGAACTAAGTCTGCACAGATGAGACTAATGTCCGCTATCATTCTTATGTAACAAGCGTCATGTACATTTTTACGAAGAAAACTGACTGACTTTATTCAATTCATCATCTACCTCATTTATATCAAAGTGGAAGGAATTATATAAGTCATAAAACATCTTTTTCACTTTCTACTAAATTTAGCACAAAACAGATATCTCTCAATAAAAGACAAATACTCTCTTCAAACATGTACACATAAGTGTTGTGTATTTAAAGTAACAACGAGAATTGCACAGATAAAAATCTACTATTATACTGAAGAATTACAAATACGGAATTCATAAAAAATTTAATGAAACTAAAATACTTCAACAAAATATATAAAATAAATAAATATGTTAGATGCCATGATCTATTATTGATTAAGCCAAAATTTCTACAACGAGAATTAAATCTGCAGGGATGAAACTAATGCCCTCCATCATTCTTATATAACAAACGTCCTATACATTTTTACAGGGAGAACTGATTTAGTTGAACACAACTTATTGCAGATGTCACTGGTGCTTAGCTGCAGTTTGTTTGTCAGTGATTTCTCGCATGAGTGCTCGTCTAGCTTACCTACGAATTGTTACATTACTTGAAATTATCACTTCCTTCTTTTCAAGGTCTCAGGAGGAGCAAACATCCCTATCGTCAGAAAATTGCTGGTTTACAGAGTGTGCTTCCTTTCTTTCTAAATAACATAACCGTTATTAACCAACCTTATGTTGTCGATGCGAAATCTTAACGAGCTGCACATTAAGTATTTTTTATTGAAGTCATCGTCTACCTCATCTACATCAAAGTGAAAGACATTAAATAGGTCATATAAAGAATTTTTTTCACATTCTACTAAATTTTGCACAAAATAGGCAACCCTCAACAAAAGATAAACACTCTTTTCGAATATGTACACATAAGTATTGTGTATTTAGAACAACAACGAGAACTAAGTTTGCATAGATAAAATCCTATTATTATACTGAAGAATTGCAAACAAAAAATTCAGAAAAATTTAATAAAAGTAAACTACTTCAACAAAATATGTAAAGTAGATAAATATGTTAGATGTCATGATTATTATTGATTAAGTCAAAACTCCCACAACGAGAACTAAGTCTGCACAGATGAGACTAATGCTCATCATCATTTTTATATAACAAGCATCCTGTACATTTTTACAAAGAAAACTGACTCAGATGAACATAACCTGTTACAAGTGCTACCGGTGCTTGGCTGCTGTTTGTTTGTCGGCGACTTCTCGCATGAGTACTCGTTTAGCTTACTTATCAATTATTACATTACTTGAAATTATCGCTTCCTTCTTTTTAAGGTCTTAGGAGGAGTCAACACTTCTATCGTTAGAAAATTGCTGGTTTACAGGTTGTGTTTCCTTCCTTCTTAAGTAAACATAATCGTTATTGACTGACCCTCTGTTGCTGATGCGGAATCTTATCGAGCTGCACATTAAATACTTTTCATTCAAGTTATCGTCTACTTCATCTACATCAAAGTAGAAGAAATTGTATAGGCCATATAAAACATCTTTTTCACTTTCTACTGAATTTAGCACAAAACAGATAACTTTCAATAAGAGATAAATACTCTCTTCAAACATGTACACATAAGTGTTGTGTATTTAGAGTAACAACGAGAACTGCACAGATGAGAATCTACTATTATACTGAAGCATTATAAACAAGAAATTCACAAAAAAATTAATGAAACTAAAATACTTCAGAAAAAATATATAAAGTAAATAAATATGTTAGATGTCATGATCATTATTGACTAAGCCAAAACTCTCATAACGAAAACTAAGTCTACACGAATGAGACTAATGTTCGCCATCATTCTTATATAACAAACATCCTATACATTTTTACAGGAAGAACGGATTTAGTTGAACACAACATGTTATAGGTGCCACCGGTGCTTAGCTGTCGCCTATTTGTCATCAACTTTTCGCATGAGTGCTCGTCTAGCTTACCTGCGAATTGTCATATTACTCGAAATTATCGTTTTCTTTTTTTTAAGGCCTCAGGAGGAGTTAACACCCCTATCGTCAGAAAATTGTTGGTTTACAGGCTGTGCTTCTTTCCTTCCTAACTAAACATAATCGTTATTGATTGACCCTCTGTTGTCGATGCAGAATCTTATCGAGCTGCACATTAAATATTTTTCATTCAAGTTATCGTCTACCTTATTTACATCAAAGTGGAAGGAACTGTATAGGTCATATAAAGCATATTTTTCATTTTCTGCTGAATTTGGCACAAAACAGATGATTTTCAACAAGAGGCAAATACTCTCTTTAAACATGTACACATAAGTGTTGTGTATATATAGTAACAACAAGAACTGCACAAATGAGAATCTACTATTATACTGAAGAATTATAAATAAGGAATTCACAAAAAATTTAATAAAACTAAAATACTTCAGAAAAATATATAAAGTAAATAAATATATTAGATGTCATGATCATTGTTGACCAAGGCAAAACTCCCACAACGAGAACTAAGTCTGCACGGATGAGACTAATGTCCGCCATCATTTTTTAACAAACATCCTATATATTTTTACAGAGAGAACTGACTTAGTTGAACACAACATGTTACAGGTGCCACCGGTGCTTAGTTGCAGTCTATTTGTCATCGACTTCTCGCATGAGTACTCGTCTAGCTTATCTACGAATTGTTGTGTTATTTGAAATTATCGCTTCCTTCTTTTTAAGGTCTCAAGAGAAGTCAACACCCCTATTGTTAGAAAATTGTTGGTTCACAAGTTGTGCTTCCTTTTTTTTAACTAAACATAACCGTTATTGATCGACCCTCTGCTGTCGATGCAAAATTTTAATGAGTTGCGCATTAAATACTATTCATTCAAATTATCATCTACCTCATCTACATCAAAGTGGAAGGAGTTGTATATGTCATATAAAACATCTTGTTCACCTTCTACTGAATTTGGCACAAAACATGCAACTCTTAATAAGAGACAAACATTCTATTTGAACATATATACATAAGTATTGTGTATTTAGAACAACAACGAGAATTAAGTCTGCATAGATGAGAATCTACTATTATACTGAAGAATCACAAATACAAAATTTAGAAAAATTTAATGAAATTAAAATTCTTCAGCAAAATATATAAAGTATGTAAACATGTTAGATATCATGATCATTATTAATTAAGCTAAAGTTCCCATAACGAGAACTAAGTTTGCACAGATAAGACTAATGTCCGCGCCATCATTAAGGAGAATTACGGACCGCATTTACAATCTCAGTGGTATGTTTGTTTTTTATTTGTTAATTGAGATATTATAACTGGAACCGTAAATGTCAATGTCAAAAAATTTCTGGTGGTATATACTACTTTGTGTAACTTAGTTTCAAAAATAAATAAATAAATACAACTATCTCCTTTTAAGTTTTTAACTGTGCCCAAAAACTTGTCTGAAATAGTGCAATTACGTCATTCACTTCAACTTTGCTGATAATGCAATATAGTTTTTCTTACAATAGCTGGAGTCTTTATGCACATCAAGCTGTTAGGATTCCTCCTTGGAACTTAAATGATTTGTGTCAAAAATGCATCTTTTGCTTTGTCTGCATCAAGCATTCAACTCATCCACGCATGCATCTGTAGCAAATAAATGATCTAGGTTTTTGATCTGGTATTGCTGGCTTTTGTAGGATGCTAAACAGGGCGCAACCACTGGTGTTTCTGCTAAAGATAGGGCAAGAACAATTTTGGCACTTGCATCGCCTGACGTAGGGCCTGAAGACTTCAACCATCTCGGTCATATTTTTCTGCTGAACTACAGGGAAGGTGGTGTCTTGAAAAGAGCTGGGCATACAGAAGCATCTGTTGACCTTGCTATGCTAGCTGGGTTGCCTCCTGTGGCGGTCCTTTGTGAGATAGTGAATGATGATGGTTCCATGGCTCATTTACCTAAATTTTGCGAATTTGCAAAGAGGGAGAATTTGACAATCATTTCAATAGCAGACTTAATCAGGTTTCTCCCCCTCTTATTCCTTGCATACTTAGAGCACCTATTCACTGCATAACTTTCTCTTTTTTGTAGATTATTTTTTATATATATTGGAGAACCTAGAAACAAGATCTCTAGTTTGACAATGAGGGAAATGTTCCATTCTATCCGATACGTTCTGATGGCATGAGATTTTTGTTACTCATCCCACTGCTAGAGCTTTCATGTGTAGAGATATGGAGTGCCATTTGATTAGTCATTTCAAGTACTTGCCAGATATTCTTCCCCTGGTTTGACATTTTCTGGACTTTCCTACTTATTACATAATGTTGAACATGCAAATTAAGGAATATCTGGGTAAAGAGATCTACTGAAAGGTGATTGTGTGAAGATAATTAACTTTTAGTTACATCTTACACAAAAGAAAATGGATTGTATTTAACTTGCTGCAATTTAGTAATCGTGTTATTCTTGTACTTATATAGCAGAACCACCTATAGTGGCAAAGAGAGCCATATCAGGCCAAACGGACAGGGAGCTTTTGTAGTAAAGGATTTACTAAAAAAGATGGACAGTAGTTTTCTTTGAAAAATGATGTCAAACTGTTTGTGTTATTATGGGCTGGAGGGTAGCTTGCCACAAAACATTGAGTTTATTTGACTAGCAATAGACTCTACCTTATTTGCAGCCCACCTCAACCATTTAAATTCCTTGTATTATTAAAGGTCCTCTTTAAGTAGGTATTTCTTAGAGAGGTTACATTATCTCTCTGGCTGAGTTGTAATCCTAGGCAATTATTTGTTTCCAGCTAGGCCAATGATGCCTCTCCCCATCCTTTATGCAATTTGGAGTTTGGAGTTGTAGTACTCCCAAAAAATGCTTTTATAGTTTTAGAATATACATCAGTGTGCATTGATATTGCTGTTCTTCAACATTATGTAACTTGCAGTATATTCCATCTTCATCTATTAAGATTTTCAGTCTGAATCCAAATCCAAGACATAGACAAGGAAGTGCTCTGCAGTAACTGCTTCCTCGGTATATTGTGTTTCTGAGTCTGCCTTCATCAAGCTCTTCTAAGACGCACAGAAGATTCATTAAGTGCTCTGTAATTCTTGACTCTTCCAACTTTCTAAATTGTTGCTCTTGAATGGAAACAACTTTTATGCAAATTGGACAACCATTGTTGGGTGACACCTCATGCTTATATTTGTTCATGTCCAAGAAACCCTTTTTCTTACATTCAAAAAATTGCCCACCTCATGCAACTTCTGATCCTGACAGTCTTTACCCTTCCCTTGACACGGTTGACTTGGATTGAGGGAATAAAATTGTGATCAATAAGGTCCAGTTCTGTAACCCAGCCATCATCTACTGTCTTTCTAGTTCCTTCCCTTATAGATCTTTCAGCAATTTGATTCGAACATGTATATGTTTACATTACTCTCCATGTCAACTTGGTTTTGCTCCCCACTATTATGGGAAATGGATTGATTGCTTGTGGAAATACTATACATAAATTGTTGATGAATCTAGATTTAATAAGCCCTTCTATGAGTATTGGGTTGCATGACTCCAATGGTAGCTTCTAATATACATCCCCTATTTCTTAAAGTCAATGATATGTACTTTAGAATGGGCACAAAGAAAAGTGTAAAGATAAAGTGCTCTTGTGATTTTGGTCATCCATTCTTCTTGCCTTACACTTGGTGCTGCTATTTTCCCAAACTATGGGCCAGTTTTATCCATTGTTGGCATATTTTCGGGTCATTATAGCATGAACGTAATTTCATGATTATTGTGGGTGATGCTATCTATATAGTCATTTTGTTTTTATGCCACTAGTTTTAAGTTGATTAATTGCCTTTTAACAAAGTAAATTCGGATTCAGTACAGATTAGATTTAATTATGCAGATACAGGACAATAAGAGACGGGTTGGTGGAATGTGCTTCTGTGGCAAGTATACCATTGGGCTGGGGTGTTTTTCAAGCTTACTGCTACCGATCAGTGCTTGATGGGATGGAGCATATTTCCATGGTTAAAATAAATATCCTCTCCTGAATTTGACAGTTCTGATACTTACGAATTGGCAATTGGTTTGCATCTTTGAAAAAAAATAAAAATAAAATTTGGCTAGACAGTTTTGATGATTTTGTTGATAGGGTGATATTGCAGACGGGCAAGAAATCCTTGTGAGGGTGCCTCACAAGAGACAATTTGGGTCAGCTAGGTGTGATTGTGGTAATCAACTAGCTTTGGCAATGTAACAAATTGTAAAAGCTGGCAGGGGAGTATTAATTTACCATTGTGGCCATGTGGGAAGAGGCATTGGCCTTGGTCACAAGCTTCATGCTTATAATTTACAGGATCATGGGCATGACACTGTTGAGGCAAATGAAGAA
Source organism: Trichopus zeylanicus subsp. travancoricus (assembly GCA_005019695.1). NCBI lineage: Eukaryota > Viridiplantae > Streptophyta > Magnoliopsida > Dioscoreales > Dioscoreaceae > Trichopus > Trichopus zeylanicus. The sequence continues at coordinate 38,018 of RXID01014859.1, read as the reverse complement.
CTAGGACTGCCTGTGGATTCATGTGAGCATGGGATTGGAGCACAGGTATGCTAAGAGGACTTCCACGGACTTCTTTTAAGCTCTTCCAATGCAAGTCCTTTATTTTGATATTTTATATGTTATCGGTCTTTAATATCAAATTATTTTGGGGAATGAAGTTAATTAAGTATTTAATAGTTGATTGTCTATAGGGTCAACTTTTTAAGTAATAAATATGAGTTACCTAAGCCTTGCCAAAAAATAAGAATAGTTATGTCAATTAATAGCCTATGGCCCTATACTGATTAATAGGTACCTATTGGACAATATGTGTGGCTGTACTTGATATCTGGCTTGATTCCATGGGCTTCTAATGGGGCAACAAAGATCTTTAAACTTGTAATAGCAGCCAGTCTAATATTCATTTTCATACAAACACCAAATAGTTTAAGTTTTGACTGTGCTTAAAGTTGGTAAACTCCTGGTTTATATCATGTAAAATTTGATATTTAGGGAATAAATTTAAACCATTTGGTTCATTGGAAGTGAACTGCTCAGTGCCGTCTTTCAATATGCAAATGGCAATCAGAAACTTTGTAGTTTGGAGAATATTACTTAACAAAACTCTGTTTGAAGTTTATTAATCATTTGGTTCATTGGAAGTAAACAATGTTGTACCATCATCATAGCTTTACTTTCCAGTAAATGGAAAGTTCATCTAATTTTTTTCAACTATTTAGCTAGAACAATTTCCTTTTACTTGAACTTCTCAATTTCTTCTTTGGGATCACATTGAAGAATTTGATGCTGAAATTTGCTATTTGCAGATTCTTCAAGATCTAGGTGTTCGGACCATGAGGTTGGTGGCTAATAACCCTGCAAAGTATGTAGGTCTCAAAGGGTATGGTCTTAGTATTGCAGGAAGAGTGCCCTTGTTGACTCCAATTATGAAGTAACAAGAGGTACTTGGAGACCAAGAGGTTGAAGATGGAACATGTCTATAATCCTGAATTTAATGGTTGTTTGACAGATCCAGACGAAAAAATTGCCAGAGATGGACTGTCTCATGCCTCATGAGGCTTGTCTTAGGTATTCCTTCAGTTTTCTTTGATTTTTTTTCTCTATAATTTTTTTCGTAGTTTTATTTGATGCAATGCTGTTTGCAGTTTGTTTGTTGGGTTATTCATGGTTTGTTCGAATGCCTTAGAACACAGTTTCAAACTAAAGAATTCCACATCTAGGTCCAAATTTTGAATGCTCAAAAAACATTGAAATATGATATACTCTTTCTAACTGAACCAAAAAATTCTTAACATCAAAGATTTCAATGACTCCAAGTTTCTATTATCAGCTAATATTCAAACTGGTTGCTTTTCCCCCCACTTTCATATGAGAAGGTTGAGATCCTTTGGTTTACACTGTTAAACAGTAGAGAGTACAAAAAAGGAAATCAACAGCATATTGAGAACAAAAATATATGCTATAACAAACACTGAAACACATGAAAAAAGGATTAGTAACTTCCAATGTTGTCAGAACCAGCGTCTGCAGTCTGGAACTTGGAAAACAATCTGTCATTGTATGGAGAAAACTTCGCTGTTGAAAATGGGCTCGGGGGAAGGGAGCACAGCTTGCAGAGATGTCAATACCAGCCACATCCATGGCATTGCAAACCCATTCAGGGACATCACCCTTGGGGAACTATAACAAGAAACCACACTATTCACCAATGCAAAAAACCTGTATAACATATAATGGATCTTGTTTTGTCTGCATTAGCTTTGTTTGGTGATTAGTGCTTTTGTAACAAGCCCCTCTTTTGACTAGTCGAGTGTATATGAAGAAAATGGATGCATGAGTTAGATTTGGAACATGGCATGAATGTACTACTTAGTTTTTCAAGAGAACAGAAAAATCATTGACGGCAGTTTGAATGGCTCTCAATCTAGGCCTAAGGTGTCTTTGTGTAGGAAAATAACAGTGGAGTTTGATCTGCAGACACGTGGCCATTAAATTTTGGCATACTAGTGGAAGTAATAGACTAATTCATACAAGCTCCAAACTGTGAAATGTTGATTGGCTGAAGTTGTCTGAAGTCAGAGCAGATAAAACCAGTTGAACATGTTCAACTGGGGATAGACAGAAACAAGATCTTATATCTTTGGTAAATGGCAACCATTGATTTAGTTGCAAATTATACAGGTCTGGATGGGATTTTTCATTCATAGTCATCAAACACTAAAAATCATGGGTAAACTAAGGTACAGGAGTCCATGTGGAATTCAGCAAAACAGAATAACAAGAGAAATTCAGTAACAGTAATACAGTTTTCCATGATAATTTTCAGTTTTAATTATGCTGCAAAATGAAGAGAGAAGAACAGAATAAACAATAAGAACTAGGTCAGAAGCTTAAAATTCTTTTGCAATTGCAATACAAGGAGTTTGACTGGTAAATTCAAAGAAGAGGAAGAATGGAGGGGATAAAGAAACCACAAAATATTTCTTAAGTAGATAATGCAATGTTCACCTGTGCCTGCAAAAAATTTTGCACAAACCTGCATAAAAAAGTTGAAACCAGAAGAGAATTAGCTGCAACAGTCACCCATCTGTGACAATTCTATTCTTACACAAGGTTTCATGTTGCACATAATACTCTGATAGATAAATTATAGACAAAATATGGCATACCCTGGAAATCGTCCCTCGCTTTCTAGACATGTGTAGGTCGCTACTGAGCTGCAATGAGAAAAAACCCGTAAGTCACAACCATATGTTTTCACTGCTAACCCTGGAAATCATATTGAAGTGTCACCTTACCCTCATCATTTGTGATAAATTATGATATGACAGAAGTTGAGAGAATCCATGGCATCTCTAGTGACAAGACAATGAATGTAAGCTCGAGTATAATTCTTGCATACCTACAGATAGATATATACAACAAATAGTAACTCATCAACATAGCTGGAAAAAATCACGTCATAAATGGGCTATTGTATTAAAGGCTTACCATGCAAGGGCATGTAGAATCAATTGGGCGTTCATGATCAGTAGCCATGGGCTTGTGTTTCAGCTTCAGTACTCCCTTAGAAAATAGAAGGGAAAAAAATGAATGAGAGGAGTCAACAGGGAAAACAAATGGACCCCCCCGATTAACAAAAGACACAATGCACATGCAACCTACAAAGCATTTTTATTATGGTAAACTGGCAAAATTTTACAAATGTACAATAAGAGAAAATAAGAAAAAAAATAGTTGGATCATTGGATAAAGTCTTGCCGAATCAGTTAGTGTAGCATCCTCCAAAGCCTGCCTCAAATTGTTTCAACAGAAATTCAGAAGAATTTTTTTTCATGTCAATACATACAGTCCTACAGAAAACACGATTGCTCTTCCAGTTCCATCATTTTTATAAACACTCAGCATGTTTTTGTCGAAGGCAAGTTAAAGGGATTGGCCTTTCAGTTGTTCCATTCTCATGACATCCCTTACCACACTCACTAATGAAACTGACAAAATAAGCGCACTGTTTCAGTAGCAAGAATGTCAGCAGTATTCAAAATAAAATTGTTCTGCTAATTTTCATTAATTTCCATGGTGGTTTCTGTTCCTTGTTCTTTTGTCTGACAATAAACCTTCAAACTGCACATAATTTTCAGCATGACCCTTTGGTAGTAGCAATTTTCCAACAACTTGACAAATCTAAAACATTGCCCAAAATACTGCCAATGAAAAGCGAAGAATGAATCAGTAGATGATCACTAAAAGAGTCAACCTTCGTCATAGCAAATTGCAGAAATTGCTTATTAGACCCCTTACTTTTCAATTGGTCCTTGTTGAACTTCTCTTTCGTATACACTGGAAGCATGTAATATTCTAGTAAGACAGTCCTCCCCTTCTCAAAACTTGTTTTTGACACTTGCATTGGTGCCGCTGCCCCTTGTGAGATCTGAAGAATGGTAAGGTGCTGGCTGGTGGGTACAATTTTTTCAGAGTACTAAAGACTGAAAGGACTTGGAAGATCACCCCTAAAATCCCATTATGAAAATTATTATGCAAAAACCTGCATTTGCTTTTGGTGAATAGACTGGGATAACAGCGGCAAGAAAAATTCACATTGAGGCCAAATCATCAACTTTCAAAATCCTGGAGTTTATTATACGTCGACACATAAGTTTACCAAGTTAACCATATTAAGAACATCTTCTGAAAACCGCATGAACAGCACTAGCATTGAAACTAGTGGTAAAAAATAGGAAACCATGAATGGATGGTAACCTCAGGAACCAGTGCTGTGCCAAAGCGAGCAGTTCGCATGGGTAAACAGAGTCATACATGCCAGCACCCAAAGCACTGCAAACAACAATATCAAGTAGATAACCAACACCCTGCAATAGTAAGTACTAACACTAAGGTTTTATGATGCGATTTCGGTTTCGGTTTCGGCCGAAAGATTTTTTTAAATTATTAATTGGGTGTTAACCAGAGTTTGACTGTATTTTGACTGTACTTTGACTTCAAATTAAAAATACGATAAAATATTAAAAAAATTTGAAAAAATTTGAAAAATTAGGAATAAATTTATATTTAATTTTATCATAATATTAAATATTATTTTAGTTAATTAAAATTAATTTTGATAGTTAGTCACTGATATAGTCTACTTTTAATATATATTAGTGTATTAAAAAAACATACAAGAAATAATATGAATATGATTAAAAGTTAAAAATTAACATAAACATATTTAACTTTTCATTAAAATTTACTTCACACATACATAATTTATAAATTCTAATATAAGACAATTAATCATCATAATCATCATCAGTTGAGTTTGGAAATAATATATGAGAAATAATATGAATATGATTAAAAAAATAAAAATTAACATAAATAAATTTAACTTATTATTAGAATATAATTGATATATACATAATTTATTAAATATAATGTAATACAATTAATCATCATCATCATTGGTTGAGTTTAAAACATCTGAATGTAGAATTATTAATTCAGTACCTGAACGATCCAGATGAACATTTATAGACATACGAAAACAACTAGCTCTGCACAATCTCGTGACAGCGATTCACATGGGGGTAAGACCGACATAATTTTTTTTTACCTTTACTTTTGGTGGAACGACCATTCACACATGCACGTAAACAAAAAAATCAACATGTTTCGATCAAAATCATTTTCATTTCAGTTTCAACCAAAAATTTTTTTTTAATTATATTTTGACTAAAATTTAACTTTATTTAAATTATTTTTTAACTTCAAATTAAAAAATTATAATATGTTTAATAATTCTTAAAAATAATGGAGAATCAGCTTCTTCATTATCAGTCTCTTCCTGTAATCTAGCTCATGCATATTCTTGATTCTGACATTGAATATATATCCGATAAATAATTATATTATTCTTTTTTTTATAAAAAATATATAATTTGTAAAATTTTGAAGAAATTATATGCAATTGATCTCTTTTGAGCACCATGTTGACTAGTTCTACATTTTTTGGGCACCATTTTGAAGAAGGCCTTAGTTGTGTCCAACATTAATTTTCAATAAAGTTACACCACAAAGGTCCGCATAAATCATTGATTGTTTTTTTGCAGGACCACGTAAATAATTTTCTAACCAAATAAAGCGAGAAGCTGGTTCATGCTAGTTGTGGTCCTCATCCAAACCACCATCAGAAGTGTAAATTAATTAATTTGGCTTAAGCCCTAAATTATGGGAAAATAACGATTTAGTAGACTTGAGTTCGGATTATAGTCTAACTAGAGATGTCAAATTATCTGGTCATGTCATCAGTAGCACCACCCGATATCCTTTTCCATAGTTAAAAAAAAAAAATTAAAAATGAATTTATCCTAAAAGAAAATTGATTTTTGGAAAAGATCAACAACATATAGTCCATTTGGTTACTTGAAAGATTATTTTCTAGCAAAGCTATTAAGATATATTTTACGTATATTGTTGCTTTGTTTGTTTTCTAACATTTTTTTTAAGTAAGAAACACCATGAGTTGGTAGGAGATTGCGAAAAATTACTTTGCTCATCAATTTTTAGTAAAAAATTACTTATATTATAGTAAAATTCTATAAATAACCACCTACTAGTTAATATAATTTTTTTAAATTCGAGTTTTAATATTTAATTTAATGTGAAAAAAATTATATTTCTTATTTTTAAATTTAAGTATAAAAATTATTCTTCCCAAATTTTTTTTTCTTCTGAAGCACAAGAATATTGAATACCCGAATATTATATTTTTCTGTCACCAATTAATAAAATTAAATGGAAGATGATTTGGAGTTTTTTATATCATAGAAAAGAGTAGACGAAAATTTGGAGAGAATAAAATTTTCAATTTGAGGTTTAAAAGGCTGGAGAAAAATAATATTTTTATATTAAATTAAGTATTAAAACCAAAAAAAAAAGTTGACAAAGCTACGATTGTTTATAAATTTTCACCATAATTAGAATAATTTTTTATTAATAATAACACAGAGTTTGTTTTTCACAAATTTATTATATCGTGGTTCTTCGTTAAAACTTACTTTTTTTAACAAACGTTCCCGTATGAAAAAAAATTCTGAGGATTATTTATGGTATATAGATAAATTTCGAAGGAAATTTTGTGAAAATATACTGGGGCTTCTGTATACCCGAGGCTTGTAAGACAGGTGTAGAAACCCATGCTGGTCGGTCACCACAAGATGGGATAGGTATATAATCGCTGTTCCTCGAAGAGTTTTTCGTCTCTCTCGAATTCTCTGACCATTTGCTTCCATTCCAGCGGCTCTACGGACGCCACGACGAAGCTACCACGCCCCACGCTACCCCTACACCCCCCTCCCCCGCCCCATCTCTCTCTCTCTCTCTCTCTCTCTCTCGCGCACGGGTTTCAGAACCGGGATTTCCTCCCCACAAGTTGAGCTATATAGTCCATGGCGACGGCCTCAAACCACATCGCTCCCCGGAGTCCCGCCTGGAAGAGCATCTCCCAGCCGATCACCAGGTCGAGCTGAATCCTTCTCTCTTTTGTTTTTCTTCTTATTTTCTGGGATTTGTTCCGGTGTTTGATTAGTTTCAGCTGTTTGAATGTTTGCTGGTTCGTGGGATTTTGAGTTTGGGACTTGCATTTTTGCGATTTGGTGGCTGAGAAATTGAAGGTGATCGAGGTTTTTTGAACCTGAGTTTTGGATAATGGAGATTTTATGTTTGGATTGGCAAAAGGGCAACGCACTTGTTGCTGCTAGAATCTGAAATGAATTGATTCTTTTTTCCTTTTCTGTGGGAAAGGAGGATAATGTCTGAAATTTATAGTTCATTTGGATAAAACTTCATCTAGTCTTCACATGATACCACCATGACTTAGTGAAGAAATTCATTTTTATCAAAAATTCACTTTTGAGCGTTGTTATCCCGTGGCAATTGACACTATGAGAATTGGCTGTGTGAGTTTTGTTTTTTCTTATAATATTTCATGGAGAGGATCTAGTCCTATTATTTCTCATAGTTCATCCTATTTACATGGGTAGCACGTGCATATTTTGGCTGTTAACCCACCCATTTGTGTGTTTGCAGCAGCTCAAAGGTATGTCTATCACACAAATATGGAGAAATCAGTTTTATCTACAAGAATGTGGTTGATCTAAGCCAGAGCTTGTGTGGCCATGGTGCATCCAAGGGAAGATTCTGCTTAAGGCGTGCAATATTAACCTATGACAAGCAGACTCTTTGTAGCAGGTCACTGGAAATTAAAAAACACAGGCCACTCTATCATAAAGGCAGAAGATTGGTGCACGCCATTCCATTGGCTTCTTCTGATGATGGTGTGATAGTCAATGGAACTCCACAGGCAAGTTCTGGCTCTGATATGGAGGAGATGAGGCTGAAGTTAAATCAATCTTTACAAGGAGAAGATCTTAGTGGTGGACTTGTGCAATCCATTCATGATGCAGCGAGGTCTATTGAATTGGCCATTCAAGAACATAGCTCGTTATCCAAAATCTCTTGGTTATCAAGGGTATGGCTAGGTATAGACAAACATGCTTGGATTAAGGCACTATCTTATCAGGTTTGAGTTTAGACATCCCCTGTAATCTTCTGTTTTGTTTGAGATTGAGGTTACAGAACTGTTCATGACCATACTATATTTACATAGTCTCCATCAAATACTTTTATGGTCCTGATGGATCTTTATGTAGATTTATTGTAATCTTGTCAAGTACTTCTTTTCAGGCATCTGTGCATTCTTTCTTGCAAGCTGCTATTGAGATCTCATCACGAGGTGATGGACGGGACAGAGATGTTAACCATTTTGTGCAAAGAAGGTTCATGATGCTCCATAATTGGTTTTCTATCTTTGCTTAAATGGATTTTTTAAATTGTATCATATAGTGAGAGTTTTTTAGGGTGCCAATTATATTGCACAAAATTGGTATAGTTTCACTTTCATATCCTCTGAACTCCATATCAAGTCCACTTTCTAATAACTATACATATCTCCATTATTATGGAACTTTTCTCAGTGAGATTTACTTCAAGCAAGGTGGGGTTTTGTTTATTCTGTTCCTGCTGCATTGAGATGTTATCACATGGATGTGATTAAGAACTTGCTATTCACAATATCCTTTACAGTAACTGGCAACTTCTTCTTTGTCTCTTGTTAGTTTTTTATTACAAATGACCTTGCATTATACCTTTTGTTAATAAATGGTCTCAAAATTGCAGCTTGTTCCGACTATGTGCTCCCTTGGAGAGTACAATCCAAGAAGAATTGTGTGCCAAACAGCCTTCAGCCCATGAATGGTTTTGGTCCCACCAACATCCGATGGTTGTGACAACCTTTGTTGACCTTTTTGAAAGAGTCTCCTGGTTTAGTGGTGCCACAATGCTGTATGCCCTATTCCATAATTTTTCATTTAGAGGTCTTTTATTTCAATTCAAAAAATCACCAAGGATAAGAATCACATGTTACTGTCAGATGCTGGAAAGGAGACCTATCTGATTCAGCCTCTGAAAGTGATGTCTCACTTCTTATGCTCGCTCTAAGTTGCCTAGCTGCAATTACAAAGCTTGGATCAACAAAAGTTTCCTGTCAACAGTTTTTCTCCCTGGTCCCAGATATAACTGGCAGATTGATGGACAAGCTTCTTGATTTTGTCTCAATAAACAAGGCTCACTTGTGTATGAAAGATATTGGTCTAAATCAAGAATTTCTTTTCCATTTTGGCCCTCAAGTTGCTAGAGGGGATTTTAGAGCTGATCATGGAGTTGAAGAAAGAAAATTTTGGATTGATCTTGTACAAAAACAGTTGCAACAAGCTATTGATAGGGAAAGAATATGGTCAAGACTGACTACATGTGAAAGCATTGAGGTATGAACTGGAACCCCCTCCCAACAAAAGCATTACTCTTTTGTCATGATAGTTGTTATATTCTACTTGCATATAGTCCATTTCTTATGCTGGAATTTCCTCTGCTTTGGTTTACTTCTTTTTCTTCTTTCAGCACTCAGTAGTTACCATCTTTATTTAATTACAAGGTCCATAAAACAATACCTAATAATGATATATAATCTTTCATTTATAGTGATAAGCTGGATTTCAGCACCCCTCCAGTTTTGGGATTCTGAGTAGTCATCATTAGGAGTGACTGAATATCTTACTGCAATTGTGACTATTTGATCTTCAACATTATTTTCTTCTCTTTTCTTGATTTCTCTTCGCATATTTTTGAATTTAGGTTATGGATCTGTCAAGATTTTCTAGTCATCTATAGGCAGGCTTAACTTTTCCTGTGCATCATTCCTGAATTTTAGTGTTTTGCCCTGTGATAGTGTGTCCTTGAATTACTTCAGCTTCTGAGATTTCCTAGGCTTAAAATTTTTCCTTTCAGATATGGTTCATATAAGAAATGTTTCTTTAATCAGGACATTCTTTTCTTTGCAGAGGCAGGGGGCCCTTCTGCTTTATTGTTGACTGAAGTTAAAACCAGTCTCTCATTGATGATCATCAATTGCCATTCCTATGCATAGGCTTTTTCTTATACCATATAAATTGCAATACATATGGTCATTTTATTAAAAATTTCCTTTTTCTAAAATTTCTCTTTGATGATCATCAATTGCCATTTCTATGCATTGGCTTTTCTTATACCATATAAATTGCAATACATCTAGTCAATTTATTAAAATTTTCCTTTTTATAAACTTCTCTAACTGCTTTAAAGCCAACAATTACATCATACCTAGAATTGCATAGTCAAGAAACAGCTTACCAGGATAGACTCAGCTTTATTTCATCTTTCTTTGGAGCTTCTAGTGTCTCTTGGAGTTTACTCTACAATTCAATTTTTCAGAGGGACAGGGCTTTTTATTTGGTAGTGATCTTACCAGGTTGACCATTTTTCTCCGTCCAATTTCTAATACTTCCCTCCTGTAACACAGCAAAGGCAATGGCTTAGATTTAGGTGGTTTTTGATTTTCTGTTCATATCTGTTATCAAAGAAAATGCAATGCCATTTCAAGTTTTAGTTTTAATTGTGCTTTATGGCCATTGTTTTTATTTGTGCTACTCCTGATGATAGATATGTGGATCAACAGGTATTGGAAAAAGACTTGGCAATATTTGGCTTTTTTATTGCATTAGGAAGAAGTACCAAGTCTTTTTTATTGTCAAATGGCTGCTTTGATGTCATAGATGATCATATTGAAAGCCTCATAAGGTAAGCTTATGCTGCTTTAAATTTCTATCTCTCTTTCATTTAATAATTATGAAATCCTCTGCCAAAATTTGAAATTGTATCTGTATTCTTTTGTTGTTTCTATAAATCTAAAACCTGAAGCGTTTCAGGTATCTTATCGGGGGGAGTGTGTTATACTATCCTCAGCTGTCATCCATTAGTTCTTATCAGTTGTACGTCGAGGTCAGCATCTGAACAAATATAATCTCCAACTTAATCCGCTTAGTATTTATTTGATCAAGTGAAATGCTTTCTTTGATTTTAAAGGTTGTTTGTGAGGAGTTGGAATGGCTACCCTTCTATCAACTTGATGCAGCTGCTGTAAACCAGGCAGTTGGGCATAAGGTTAAAAAGGAAGGCATTTCTCAGGATGAAGCCATTTCCCAAGTACTAAGCATTTGCTCTTACTGGATGACAAACTTTATTAAATACAGTACATGGCTTGAGAATCCATCAAACATAAAAGCAGCAAGATTCCTTTCGCAAGGGTATAAATATCCTTCCCTTACTGTTTTAATTTTTTACTCGTGCATAAAAAATCATGTGGTGTTAGCTTGGTTGAGTGGGTTTAACCTATTTTAACCCCACACAATATGGAATTTGGTGTAGAATGTGGGGTTAACCTGGGGTGACACAAGTAACTCCATATCTTAATCCATTACCAAATACACCAAGAAGGGTTGTTTATAGATGTCTTACATCTGATCCATCATTTGTTTTTCCATCCTATTATGTTCAGGATAAAAATAAGCCACTAACATGTTGCATTTTTTTCCTATGTTTTAGACACAGAAAGCTAAGTGAATGTACACAGGAACTTGGAGTGCTAAAGTAAGTCCCATTCCGTTTCATACAAATTCTCTGTTTCCAATTTTAATTGTTGGAGTTCTGGTTGAATGTCTGAGGCCAACATGCTGAATTTAAGGTGCAGAAATTCAGGGAAGGGGACTATTTTCAAGGATCAAGTTTGGCAAGGATCTGGTTCTTTTCTTTCAAATGACAAGGGATTAACTTCTTTTGATAAGGTTTCTACTAGAGTAACTATCATATTGGATATTATCAGGCTTTTGGGTTTTTATAACATATGAGAATTTGCATCTATATAGTTACATTTACATATTTATTTTAGTATAAACATGTTTTTGTTTGTTTATTCCTTGATGTAATTGCTTGGGGACAATTTCCAGTTAATTCCCTGATGCAGGCGCTTGCAAGTGTTGAAGAAGCTCTGAATAGACTAGAGGATTTGTTGCAACAACTTCATCTAGCCAATTCAAACAATGGAAAAGAGCATCTTAAAGCTGCATGTTCTGACCTTGAGAGAATTAGAAAGCTTAAGAAAGAGGCCGAGTTCCTTGAAGCATCTTTTAGAGCAAAAGCTGCTTCATTTGAACAGGTTTATATTCCTTGCCTTTCTACCTGTTGTTCCTCTGAACTGCTGAGCACTGGGAATATAGTTGTACAACAGTTATTTGCAATAACTATTATCTAGATAGCGCATATGTATCAGGTAGGGGCTCTTTGCTCTTGATTTCCATTGCCTGATCCAGTGCATAAGTCTTGAAAATCATATCGTTTTACTTTCTGAATAATATGGATCTTCTATCTGACTTTGACAATAAGAAGCAGAGTTGTCTGAACAAATTTTTATCATGGTTTGGTATCTTAAAAAGAGTAGTCGTACATTTGTGGTTTCTCTTTTTGATAGAAGTTTGTTATATGTGTTATGTCATTTTTACTCCTCTTTCTGATGAAATATTATCTAACTAGGACGATGCTGAAGAGGATTCACAAACTTCTGCCAGTGAGCCTGGAAACTTTTCAAACATGAAGGCTGGAAAAGCTTCTAAAGAGAATGAAATAGATGGAAAACCTTCAGATAGGTCCGATTTCACTGTATTTAAGTGATGCATCCTGTTCATAGGAACTTACCACTGAAAGATAAATGGGGCTTCATATATTTCATAAGGGACTCTTATTGAACTAATTGAGACATTTTCCTTATTCTATTATTTTGTTTGATGAAGACTTCATTTTGCCAGGGAGGTTACTAAGCTTCGTGGTTTTTGGAGTTTCTTGGTGCGGAACTCCATGAGAAAATCTCAGACTGAAGTAACAGCAGTAGATGAAAATGTATGTCTTGATTTTTACTGCTTTTCTGTTCTGCTAATTTATTCAAATACTATTTCTGGCTATAACTTTTAATGTAGATGTTCTCTTTTTTTTTGATCCAGCTTATAGTTTAGATGTTTTCCTCTCTCTCACCCTTTGGAATTAACCAATACATAGCATTACTAAAGCAGCTATGCATGACAAATGGAGCTAAAAGTTTTAGTACAACATTTTCTAAACCTGAAATGTGATTATGCCTTATTCTGGATGGACATTGCCAACATGGACATATTATTACTGTTGCATGAGTTTCTTTTTTTAAAAACCGGCTTATAATTTTGATGTTTCCTCTCTCACACACACTCTCTCTATCTCTTTCTGAATTTAACCAATAAATTGCATTACTAGAGCAGGTAGGCATAACAAATGGAGCTAAAAAATTTAGTACAGTGTCCCTAAATCTGAGATGTGACTATGCTGTACTGTGGATAGACATTTACTAACATGGACATATTGCTACTTTTGCATGAGTTTTCTGCTTTTCATGTTGAGTTCATCTTTTTTGTGTCCTCAATGTAGAAACAATAGTTTACCATCCAAAGGTCAACTGATTTGTAGCATCTATCTATTGCTTCTACTCTAAATAAGGTTGAATGCATGTTGTTGAAGGTGATGAACTTGAAGGTGGTACAAAAACAATTTGGGTCACCAGAAAGTGCTCTACACCAAGCAACTAAGTTGAAATTTGAGTTTCCTGTGACAGTTCGAATGATGTTTGTAATTTAGACTGAGCAATAGTTGGATAATGCAAAATCACTTGCTTGACTGCATTGACATGAACCTACTGGGTCACAATGGGGCACCATTGCTGATGCACCAAATCCTGCTGTCTAGTTCTATAATACGAATACTTGTACAGTTTGAGACATGGCCTATTGATTATTGCATATTTACTAGTTAAAGCATAGAAGATGAGCAATAATGAAATTCTTGGACCCATATACAACTAAAAATGGCAGATGATGCAGCATTTGCTCTTAAATTTGCTGAGATTTTTTAGTTTCGAGTAAATGGACATTTCCATATTTAATGCGCTGGAGGTTGGTACTTGATTTTCTTGTCTGAAAACTGTCTTTATTTTGTTCAGGAGACTGGACATCCTACCCAGGTTGCCATTACCAAAATGGACAGTGGGGAACCAGAAACAAGTGAGATCCATCGCTTCGAACTTCTAAGGCATGAGTTACTTGAACTTGAGAAGCGAGTGCAAACAAGTACAAATGCCACACAGAATGAAGAGGTAATTTATCATGTTATAATCTAAATTTGTAACATTAATACTTACCAGCCAGTGAAAGGTAGCTTTTGCTTATTTGACATTCATTCAATTATAAACTATTGGTTTTGCTATTATTGAGCATACATAGTGGCTTTCTTATAAAAAGATCCCATTTTCTAATCATATGATTGGCCACCGTCTAATGATTTTATTCGATACCTGTTAAAAAAGGAGCAGTAATTCTCTCCAATTTCATCATGGTTTTTTAGTCTACTAATAGCATCCCATTCCACAGACCTTACATGGTGGTAGTCATGAATCAATGGGAAACTCAGGACTGAACTCTTCAGAGGACAATATGTGTTGGTTAAAGAAGTAACTAAATTATTTACTGTTTGTTTGTTACTTTTCTATCATCAAATAGTCCATGTAATATGGTTCCATGGAGTCATCTTCCCTTTTTTCTTTGGGAGAGGTGTAATTGTGCTACTCGTGGCAGAATGCTGACTGCACCCGGAGGATTTTACTCTCAAGTGTTTGAAAGTTACATATCAAGAAAAGAGGTTGTTTACTAGGGTTGGGATTTCATTTGTGAGGTTAATTTTCAGGGAAGTGGAACAAATTGTACTGGAGGTTTTCCTCTTTTTGTCACATAGAGGAAAAAGGGTAACAATTCTTTGCTCCCTTTTGTGGAGAGATTGGTAATTTGGCGGCAAAGCATTTTTGGCATGTCATCACGACAATGCCCAATAGATTTTGTTTTTGATGCTTAACTTTCCTTCCTGTGGTATGGCATTAATTCAAAACTCATGCTATGTAGTTGGTGGAGTCAATCTGCTCCTTCTATTTCTTTGTTCATTGATATATGTTTTATGGACTATCTTTTTTGACATTCAGGATCAATCATGTAGGAGTTATTGGTTTGATTGTGTTCATAGACATACATTTATTTTATTTTGATAATTGAACTAGATGTTTAGACATTTCAAATGCAAATATTTGATTCTTTGGATTGATGTGTTGTTTTCTGCAGTCATTTATATGAATTTGTCATTCTTCAGTTTTTGCAACATAACATTTTTCTTAACAATGTTGAGGTTTATGCCCTTTCCTCAGCAGTCCGATCTTATGGATGACAATGTTGAAGATGCTTCTGGTACAGTGCACCATGGATTAGTTAAAACGCAGAAGAAAGGAAGTCTCTTTGCCAAGTCAATAGACAAGATTCGGGAGACGAGCACTGTATGGTTTTTTGCGTAAATCATCTAGATAATTTCACTTTTTACATATTGATTTTTATCCAAACTGTCTACTCTCAGTTTCTTGTCATTCTTGTTTATAGCTGTGGATCGAGCAGCATGGTGAGTGGCTACCTACTTTTATGACCTTTAGTGTGAATATTTTCAGACTTAAAAAGTACTGATCTGTAAGTGTGGCTGCCAATGGTCTGGGCTGGTTCAGCTGTTAAAAATACGGTCTCAGCATAGGTTGTCAGATTGCACAGCAGGCTGGACCTGCATTTCTTTGAAAAGATGAATATGCTTAGGCCAGAATCCAGTCATTTATGGGTAGTGGTAGGCAATAAAATCTGTTAGGTGGATCTGAGTCGTGTTTTTCATATATGGCTCCTACTTATCTTTTTTTGGCCAAAATTGTCTTTTCTTTTGATTGTGCGGTTAAAAATGTGGGAATTTCTATGTTGCAATCTGCAGACATGTCAGGGAAGTGATTGTTCTGATTCTGATCTTATATAGGATGTCTGGCAAGGAACTCAGCTATTAGCAATTGATGTGGCAGCTGCCACGGTTTTGCTCAAAAGGGCAGTTACCAGAGATGATCTCACAGAGAAGGAAAAGAAGGCTCTTCGAAGAACTTTGACTGATTTGGCATCTGTTGTTCCTATTGGAATTCTCATGCTTCTTCCCGTAAGTCAATATGATGTTTCATGTTTGTTCTGTCCGTTTATTAATCTTTGTTACTACGTTGTCTTCTATACTGCCACATATTTCCTTGCCAAATAACTGCTGCTAAAAGAATCATTATTACCGTCAAAATTTCACTCTGCCACTAAAGGTTTAACCTTGTTGCTTGCACCAAAATCTTCCCTTGTCATCATGGTAGGTTACGGCAGTTGGGCATGCAGCCATGCTTGCTGCAATTCAAAGATATGTGCCTGCTTTGGTATGTACCCAGCTGCTATGTTCCCAGCTTTCATCTACTTCGACCATGTTTCCATATTGACACCAGCATATCCTTTGCAGATTCCCTCCACGTACGGACCAGAGAGACTAGATCTTCTGAGACAGCTAGAGAAGGTGAAGGAAATGGAGCCCCATGAGGTGAATTCTAGTGACGTAGAGGAAGTGAGCAGTAGCAGTCCAGATAATCCTTGATCCTGATGTTCAAAGTGATTTTCTTGTTTTACATGGTGCTTTTGTTTGATCCTTTGATAGCTCAGGTAAATTGAAGCTCCCTTTGCAATTTTTGCATTCAAAGAACACGATAGGTCACACTCTAGCATCAGGATGAGCCTTTGATTTATTTATTTTTTTGGTTTTCCCAGCAGAAAATAGGTTTTGTTTTTTATCTGCCTTTACATTGAATGTGTTTGGAACATCACTTTGTCACAAATGTTTAGATTTTGTAAATTCTCTGTAACTCGTGTCTGTTTATTGCACTGGCATTTGATTGAGAAGGGAAAAATATATGTTCTAAGACGCTTCCTGGAAGCTTGGTCGGTGTTGATTCTGACGCGCTTATTGCCTAAAACTAGCAACAGAATCTTCTCTGAAAATGTTGCTCCAGTTGTTTAAAATTGAAAGCTTATGCATTTCAATTCAATAGCTAGCCAGGGCAGTGTGGTTGGTGATATTTCCATGTTCTCTTCACGTTCTATTGCTTCTCCAAATCCCAAATTAGTATCAATTACACAGCCAATTAATCTCTTTAAATTACAGGAAAGAATGATTTGGACAAATAATTTCATATATCATATTCTCAAGATATAATTTTACATCAACCGACTAATTTTTTAATAAAAAATGATTATCTTCCTTGAAAGCAAAAATGGCACTATCATCGAATAAAATTATGTCATTCTTATAAATTTAGGAAGACTTGGGCTAAAACTTATTTATTTTTGAAAATTAAAAGTTCACAGGATTTGTATAATAAACTCAACCCAAGTTCATTATAGTCGGACAAATTCAATCAAATCTCGACAAGTCTAACTAGACCCTTAATTTTTTTAATTTTTTATTATTTAATAGTAAATTCAATGCTAATATGTGATGTCGTGACTAATTTAGACGCTATAGTTTGTTACCATCATTAATCCAGACTGGCCTTTAAAATTTCGAAAAATAAAAAAGTTGGAATTCAATTGTGGAAGACGTCCAATCAATCGTGGCGGCTCAGAACCATCACATCTTATTGAGTGGAGAACTGGTGCACTACATCTTAACAAAATCTTCTTACCTGGCATATTCCTAGTGCCATTATTCTTCCTATTATGAGCAATTAATCCACTTATTATTAGGAAAATCAAACTTGGAATCTTCATGTTTCCAATTGCCAGCTCATCAATCCACCTTGTTCCCCTATGAATCTTAAATCCTACATTATTGCCATAAAATTTTGATAATAGTTTTTTTGCGTGTTCTTTAATAATTAAACAAAAAAATGACACTATAAATCCCATAAAACTAGACCAAATGTTAATTAATTTGCTTTTAATTACTTCAACTCCACTAACCAAGAGATCTGCCGGCTATCAGCGTCCGGTCTTATTGTAGGTGTCCGTTCTGCTGCTCCCTTACACATGCTAGTTAATCTAATATCCAAACGCGGCATCCATCCACAATTTTACTTCTGCCAATAAAAAATCGCCACGGTACTGATTGTATGTTACCAACTCTCCTCCTCGCTATCCAAACCTCCACATCAGACTTTTCCACCCCTTTGTCCCCCCTATATAAATTCCTCCCCACCACCGTCTTACCCGGAAATTCTAACCCGCTTTCTGCTCTCCAAATGGCAAACCACTTCCCGATACTCGCCCTCGCGCTCGCCGTGCTCGCCGCCTCGGCCGCAGCCCAGGCTCCAGCGAAACCTCCTACCCCGGCTCCGGCCACTGCCCCCGTCAAGCCACCTACCACGGCTCCAGCTCCCGTCGTCAAGCCCCCTTCACCAGCTCCAGCTCCAGCCATCAAGCCCCCCTCGCCGGCTCCAGCTCCGGCGAAGACTTCGCCCACTCCCGCCCCCGCCGCTACACCGCCGAGCCCCACCGCCTCCCCGGTATCCTCCCCTCCTGCTCCTCCTCCCGCCGTCTCCGGCCCCTCCATCTCCAACCCCCCTTCGCCACCGCCTCCTAATGCTGCGGCCTCCTTCTCCATCTCCTTTGTCGCCTTCTCCGCGGCGGTTGCTGCTGTCGCCCTCGCGTTCTAGATTTACGGCCGGATCTGGATTTTTCTTCCCGTTTTGAGATCTGTTGTACTTTTTTATCTCATGATTTTCATTTATTTATTGTTGACTTTTATTCTCTGTACTTGATTTTTAATTTATTTTTTTGGAGCTTTTTTTTTTTGATATTTGTGGGTGAGTGATTGTATCAGCGGTGCTCTTCTTTCTGATCATTTTATTGTAAATTATTACTATCGTAATTTCCGTTATTTTACTCTAGTTTACGAATCTGCTTTCTGCTCTGGGTGATGTGCGAGGTTGCCTAGAGGGTAAGATGGGAAATTGAGCAGAAGCATGGGACAGGTGGTGGACCTGCGGAGTAGACAGTGTGGATTTTGTACGGAGTGCACGTGAAGGCCGGCAGGTGGTTTAATTGTAAGTGAAGGCGTGGTCGACAGCTGGGCCGGCGGAAGAGTCGGGATAATCCTAAACTGGAAGTTTGCCACGTGGAAGTTGATTTACGGCTGCGTGGTCGGAATAATTTTTTAAATAAATTTCCTCTGCAATTTTTCTGAAAAAAGAAGAGAAAAAAAAAATCTTTCCTCAGCATCAGATCTTAGGTGATGACCAGATTAATATTGAAATTTCATTAATCCGAAATTGAGCTGACTTGGGCGGTAAGTACCACGAAAGAGTCAAAATTCATTGCCGCAGTGTCCAGGGACACCGCAGATGAAGTAGTGGGTGCCGGCAGTATTAAGGGGGAAGGTGGCGGCGCCGCTGTTGTCGGTGGTGGCAGAATTGATGGACGAGCAGCTGTCGTAGTCGTCGGAGCTCAGCTCGGCGATGGTGTGCTGGCCAGCAGCATACTAGAACGCTAAGTAATTTTGTATCTTCTCCAATCTTCGGACCATATTTTCAACGTAGAAACATAAACTAACATGCATGTAAGGATCATACAGGAGAAACTGAAAGCTTTTGGGAAGAGAGTTTGCCAAGGGTGTCGCGACGGAGAAGGTCTTGCCGCTTGTCCAGGAAGAATAATCGAAGCCGAGGTTCCCTCCGCTCGAGTCGCCGACGACGTAGATGCCGGCGGCCGCCTGTGTTTCTTTTTCAACTCAACTTAAAGAGAGCAAGCTGACCATGAAGAAGCCCCAATGCCGGCGATGCCGAGGTTGCGATAACCTGAGCTAGCAGATCGGGATCTCCGGCGACTAGGATGAAGAACTCGATGACCGGGATGTCTTCGTCGAGGACCGGCGCTAGGTGGTCGGGGAGTTGGGATTGCAAGGAAGGGAGGGAGGAGAAGGCAGCGCCGGAGTTGCAGAGCGCCTTCACGGTGGTGGTCGGGAGGGGAACACGGCCGGAGCCATAACTGTGGCTGACGACTCAAACACAGAGAGAAAGAGAGACGAAGGTTCAGATGAGTACGATGATGGATGAGCTCCGGTTTCTTTAGTAGGGCTGTAATAGGGCCAGTCTTTCGCTCTTAGTCAGGCCAGCCCGACCCGTTGACAGCCCTATTTTGTCACAAGGGGTGATTTTGTGCAAATTCTCATAATGTGGGGTGGTTTTGTGCAATAAGAACAAAACACAAATGTCTTTTTGCAAAAATCCTTTAAACGAAATTTGTTATTCAATACTCGCCGATCACAAACAACTTTTTTTATCGATTCTTCGTGATGTGGTTGCGACTTGCGAGCCACGAGCTTTTGATGGTGACGTGAAGGGCCACTGAGATAGTTTTGTCTGAAACCAAAAACTGGAATTTTCTCCCGGGTGTTTCCATATTTACCCATGAAAATCCGCGCATATTTTTTTCAAAAAATTTACAAATCAATCCTAAAAATTTTTAGTTTATCAATAACTCCTTCTAATTTTAATTTTTTTATTCATTTTTATATGATAAATATTTTATTTTGACTATTATCGTTACTAATAATATTATGTAAAATTATAGCAATATTAAGTAATTATTATAATAATATTTTGAAAATAATAATAGTATTATAATTATTATAATAAACATCAATTCAATATAAATAGAAATAAAATAAAATTATCAAAACTAAGTATATATATTAAAAAATTATTATTATGATCAAAACTAGTAATATATAACTAAAAAGAATATATATATATTTATACTAATTTTTAAATATATATTATTATTATAGTACTGCTAAAATATTTATATACTATTATAATATTTTATAAACTATTATTCTATAATACTGTTATTGTATTTTTGAATTTTTTTATACTAACAATTGCTAACAAGGCGGGTTTTTGAGAATTTCAAAAAATAGAAAGGACAATTAATAAGCTGAAAATTTTTCAAGGTGTATCTGAAAATTTTCGTTTTTTTAGAAAATCACATTTGTTTTTATCAGATTCTCTGTGGAGACTGACTCCGTTAAGATTAAGTGGAGGATTATTCACATAAGATTTTTGTCAGTGAATTAGGAAATAAAATTATTATAACAAATAGCAGGATTAGACCCACACCCAGGTTTAATATCTTAAAATGAGTATCGCTATCGTTACCATTTAATACTTTTTTCTCATTAAAAAAATCAGAAAAAAGAAACAAGAAAACAAAGAAGAAAGAAAAAGTAAGAAAATCTTAAAATACACCTTATCAAGCAGGGGTTTTAAACTCGAGATTAATGTCAAGATCAAACTTAACATCAAAACTAAAATATAAAAAAATAATTAAATTAAATTTTTGATATTTAAATGCTAATTTAATTAGTGAATTATGTAAAAAAATTTTGAACTATTATACCTCGGTATATATAACTTATTGAAATTTAAGTAAAAACATCAGATAAAAATAATATGATAATTTAATTTTTAAAATAAAATAAATAATATAATATTAGTTTAATTGTTTTTTTTTGGTATTTGAATGTTAGTGAACCAAACGGGGCTGAGTGTTTTACATATAATTAGAGCTGCAATATTTCATGTCCATACAACAACAGCAACAACATATGAACATGAGATAAGATCTAAACAGTCAAGTAGATATCATTCGACTCGTGTATTTCTCAAGAGGTCCAAAACAGATTTCTCCTTGAGCCGGTTGCCCTGCTGGTGCTCCAAGTATTCTCTAAATTTCATGCTCTGATATGCCACGAAACCGCCATCCCGGGCCACCAGCTTGGGTGCTGGCGCCACCAAGGCGTCCATGGATGGTGCTATCCCACTTACAATCGACATCCTCGTGCTTTCGCCTCTCACTTCGGCCTGGTGCAGCACGCTCTTGTACCTCCCATTGCTTATTATCTGTCACCCCAAGAGAAGCTTCAGTTGTAACATCAAACTAGAAGCAAGGAGCGAAATTAACTGCAAGTCAAAATACTGAACTGTGATGCAAGTTAACATCCCTTTTTACTTCAAAACCAAGCAAAAGATTTGTTCACTCGCATGTCAGTAGACTTACAATATATCCACTTGCAGCGAACCAAAAAGTGAATCCATGCATAACATAGCAACTTTCACACATATATTTACTTGGATATTCTCATCCTTTTCATACAATCCCATTATGAGTTGAATGGATATCTTGATAATGTTTGATAAAAGAAAACTTTTCAACTACTAGATCATGACAGAAGAGAACAGCAAGAGCATTCTGCAATTTCATGTGAATCATAGGCATACCTCCAAGTGATCACCAGTATTGACAAGGAAGGAGTTGGGGATGGGGTGGATGCGGACCCAGTTGCCACCATGCCTGATCTGGAGGCCATCTACACCGTTTTGGAAAATCACAGTAAGGAGGCCAAAGTCAGAGTGAGGAGGGAAGCCAATGGCGAGCTCCGGCTGTGGACACCACGGGTAGAGATTTGCAGCAAAAATCTGGAAGCATGAGTCCATGCCCAGGGCCTGCTCCATCAGGTCTGTCTCCAGCTCCAGACTCTCCCATATCCCCTTTAGCAGTTCCTTCGCTACTTCTCTTATGCGTATAGTGTACTCCAGTGATGTCTCCCTGCAAAATTTCACCTAAATTGCATATTTGTGTGTGTGTCTAAATTTTGACATTGTAAGTCTGGCAGGTTGGCAAAACACTTTGTTATATTTGTCCCAACATTACGCTTTCATTTTCTCATCCTATATGTTGGTGGGTTGTACATATATAACTAGGAAGAATTCCATATTCATCATTGATTGAAAATATTTAAGATTTTGTTGGAGAAATCTTCTACCTGAAGCCTGCAGGCTTTGCTGGAGAATTGAAATCTGGGTGCACAAACACCTTGAGGAAGTCCCTCCAATACCTAATGTCCTCCACTGCTGTATTGAAACTAGTCCCGCATCGAACTGAATCCATGACATTCTTGCCGCTATACTCTCTTTTCTCCTCCTCCGTCAGATCAAAAAACCCTTTGCAGGCATCCAGCATCGCGTTCCTCAAGCTCTCTGGCACACCATGATTCACAACCTACATGCATAGTACTCAATAGGCAAACATACAGTGCATGTGGATTTACATGTATTTTAGCTTACAATCATTTCATTTTGATAGCATATATGTGAGTTTTGTTTAAGATAGGAAGAAGATATTATTGTAGAGAGCATTTATTTACCTTTTAATGAAGAAAACATCGCAAAAAATGTTAGCAAAAACCTTTTTAAAAAAGTGTCAATTAGAAAAGTAGAGCCCCTAAATTGACAAGTTGAGTAGTAATTCTGGCGAGTAATGCATCTAACAAATCCATGTGAAGGCTGCTCCAAGCTAATTATTGAACAGTTTCACATACTCTCCATGAATTTTCAAGAGATAATTATTTGAAGCACTAAAACAAAATTCAAGAAATATTCATCCATCCTATTCGTGAATTCAACACCTAAAATTGTGGAAATTAGAACTCAAATTATTTCTCTACACCAATTCCATAGTCCTATCCTCTTCTTTTCTCAATTCAAAATTTCTTCGATTTCTTCCAACTCAAAGCAACGAGAGCTAACCGACCATGAAGAAGCCCCAGTCGCGGCAGGCGTTGCCGAGGTCGCGAACGGCCCGGGCGCGGGCGCCGGGATCTCCAGCGACGAGGATGGAGAAGTCGACAACGGGGATGTCTGTGTCGAGGACGGGCTCGAGGAGGGCATCCGAGTTGGGTTTGCGGAAGACATAGTAGGAGGGGAGGGAGGAGGTGGCGGCACCGGAATCGCAGAGCTCCTTCACGGTGGTGGTCGCGAGGGGAAGCACGGCCGGAGACATAGCTGCCGCCACAGGGACAGCGAGCGAGCCGAGGGAGACGAGTGTACTGAAAATCCAAGGGTTTGCACGATGAAATGGATAAGCGAAAGCAGGTCCAGGACGCAGCGGAAACAGAGGGTGGACGAGAAACTAGCCAGGTTTTAAACGTCAGCCGAAACGTTTTGATTTTGATCAGCGGCGAAATGTGGGAGTTCGCGCGAGGAGATCATGCGGCTAAATTGCGCCGTGGCCGCGCCTGCACCCTCATGCGGACTTTGTGTTCGAGGCCGCGCCCTTGAGTTAACCTCAGGCGTTCACACCGTTATCAGCCTAGCGCTCACGCCTGCGTTCTCACTGGCCTAATCCCAGTGCGCTCGTTAGTCTACCATTGCTTTCTCACCCGTCTAGTCCGTGCTCCTACAAGCTGGCGTTGGCCTCATACCTGTGCCCACACTGTAGCTAGTCGAGCTCTGGCGCCCTTGCTGGCCTGACCTCCTGCTAGCACACTCACGCTCTCGTCGATGTTTGGCAAATATTGTTCACGCGAATGGAATTATTTCTGTGTATGAGTTTTCGATACATGATACTGTTCACTATTTCAAAAAATTTTAAACATATTATAATTTTTTAATTTGAAGTTGAAAAATAATTAAAATAAAGTTAAATTTTGGTCAAAATATAATTAATAAATGAAAAAAATTTTGGGTTGAAACTGAAATGAAAATGATTTTGATCAAAACACGCTAATTTCTTTGTTCACATGTATGCATGCATGACCATTACATTGAAAATAAAAGCCAAAAAATAATTGCATCGGTTCCACCTTCATGTGAACTGCTGTCATGAGATCACGCAAAACTAGTTGTTATGTCTCGTATGTCTATAAATGCTCATCTGGATTGTCCAGATACTAAATTCATAATTCCACACCCAAATATTCCAAATTCAACTGATGATGATGATAATGACTAGTTGTATTACGTTATAATTAATAAATTATGTATGTATCAAGTACATTTTAATAATAAATTAAATTTGCTTATGTTAATTTTTAATTTTTAATTATATTCATATTATTTCTCATATATTTTTTTATATAGTAATATATAAAAAATAGACTATATCAGTAATTAACTATCAAAATTAATTTTAATTAATTAAAATAATATTTAATATTATGCTAAAATTAATTATAAATTCTTTCATAATTTTTAAACTTTTATAAAAAAAATTTCAAAATTTTATCATATTTTTAATTTGAAATTAAAGTACAATCAAAATATAATCAAATTCTAATCAATACATAATTAATAACTAAAAAAAAATTTTAAACCGAAACCCAAGCTGCCATAACGGCCAAAATATATCGGTTTTATTGGGTGTCAAAACCGAAACCAAAATTAAAATTTAAAATATTGGTTGAAAGTGGACGTTTGTAGGGAAGCGCTGGTCTTCTTTCAAAACATAAAAATAAAAATAAAAATAAAAATTATTATTAAATAAAAATAGTTACATAATTTAGATTTTTTAAGAATGAAATTGACAGTTGGAGTAGCTACATGCAATCATCATTGAATTATCCGCATTTTTTTTTTCCAAAAGTCGCATCCATGCTTATACTAGGAAGTCGAGAAAAGATCAACAACAATAACATAAAAACCTCAGTAAAACCTGAATAAAAACAGATATGCTGAACCAAAATATTACCAAAAATATGACAAATAGCAAAACCAGGACTTCTTTGCATGAGTATTAATCATTTTTGGACAAACAACTTCAACTTTCCCATAAAGACTCGAAAAAAATGAAGCGTACATATTTCGCACGAGTATATGCATAAATAACAAATTCAACAAACGATGTCTATTTTGCATTTGGCCAAAAATGCATTGCCTATGGATTTAAATACACAAATATAGAATAAATATAAGAATTTGTAGTAAAGAGCAAGGTTTTGAATCTCAATTTTGGAATCGATTTCAATACCTACCGAAATCGATATATTTCGATCATTTAAATCTTGTTTCGAATTGTTTCGATTTCAGTTAAATAATTTTTAATTTTCTTTGACTAAAATTTAATTTTAAATTAAAAAATATTTAAAAAATTAAAAAGGAAAAGAATTAATATATTTGCAAGAACTAGGATTCAATCCTAGATCACATTGATTCAGCATCAAATCATTAACCATTAGGATAAATATGAGTTATGATATGATTATCACAAATAAATATAAAAGGTATATTTTTGCCAAAACATTTTAGTTTCGATCAAAATTTGAAACCTTAGTAAAGAATCATCTATTTTATTGCAAATTTATGAAAGATCACTTATCTTATTACCATTAACAAAAAAAATACTTACATTATATTATAAATTTACAAAAAATTATCTCGATTAAAATATTTAAAAAATATTTTAATTTAATTTAATTTTAATTTTAAAATTAATATAAAAAAAATAAAATTATTCTCATTTAATTTTAATTTAAATAACTATTAAATTAATAAAAAAATATTTTATCTTATTTTAGTTTTTATATAACATGGATGATTTGATTTCATAAAGTTGAGAATTTAAAATCTAATTTTGTGAGACATATTATTTGATAATTATGAATTGATTAGCTAAAATAAAACTCAATAAAAACCACATATTTTTATATTAATTTAATTGATAAAATTAAATTTAAAAAAAATATTTTTTTAATATTTTAATCTATGTTATTTTTTATAAAATTATAATATAAGGTGAGTAATTTTTTATTAATAATAATAAAATAGATGATTTTTCATAAATTTATAATAAAACAAATGGTTAATTACTAAAAACTGTAAATATAAAATAAATACCATCGCCGTACAGCAAAACTTAGATTTATTCACTGAAATATGATGTTCTGGACATGTATTCACAAATGCTATTTCTCGGACCAGAAAAGGAAGCAGAAAATGCTCAGATTCATAGTAGGCAGCAATTCAGAAACTCTAGATAGAAGACAAGAAATTTTTGAAGGAAATGAGACTAGTTCTTGGGAGGATGAACAAGCCCCGGCTGGAGAAAAGTTGCTTTGCCATAATAAATATTTTGAGTGATTAGTATGTTGGTTTAGTAAAAACAGTTGCATTCATTCTGAGTATTATCTTCTAAAAGCAATTAACTTGATGAACATGTTTAGTTACAATAAGGCTCTGCACATGCGAAAGAGACAGAAACAACAGACAGAAAAGGTGTGGAGACTGCATTTGTTGCAGCATATCATGAAAATGCAACTTAGTTCTAAGATATTGTTGATATATATATCAAGATATAAAAGAGAGGAACGTGAGTGTCAGAAAGCTAAGGATTTAAGAGATCAAACATCAAAAAGACAATCCAGAAAGTTCAGTCACGAGCTAAATAAAGCAATGACCTTATCTGATTATACACAAAGAGTTAAATAGGGCAACATGATTAGTAAAATACTGACTGATACCAGCAATATTTGTTAAAGAATTTGAAAGCAAGTGTAGCGACAGACCTCCAATTTCTTAGCATTCCATAAGAGAAACATCCATCTTGTCTATACCAAGAAGAATGCCTAATTGGGCATCAAAAATTTTAAATATCTGATCAGAATAACGAAGATATGCAACTCATACAAGACAGAATAATGATGACTCCATGTACACTGTACTGAATAATTCAATATATTGTGGAGAAAAAAGCAATTGGATTACAATTTAATTTAGAAAGCTTATCACTATAGAGCTAAAAATTTCAAACAAAAGGAAAAAAAAACCTTCATACTGGGAAAAGTAGTGTCCCAAACATTCAATAAGCAGGACTTTCAAGCAAGACAAATCATAGATGTGGATGAATTACTCATTACTCAAAACACCAAAATAAATCTATGGCCATTGTCCTCGTGCTTTTGGGATTGACCACAGGATGAGAAGCTTAATTTCCGTTGTGAATGTGGAATTGGTTAGTATAAAAATGGAAGAAAATGCAACCTCAGGCTCTACAAACTAAACAGGTTTAAAATTTGTATCATTTCAAGTTTCAGTAGTTCTTTGTTTACCTTTTCCAGCTTCTTTTCCAGTTGAGGTGGTAACTTATCGGTTGAATGAAAACTTTGCAGTATATTTGTCGTTAGTTGCATCCGGAACAGCTATCATCCATGATCAGAGAAACAAGATGAATAAAAATGATAACAAAGGAAGCAAAACGCATCTTCAAAAGCTTTTTTTCTCATTGATCAAAGTTGAACTACTGACAATTATTCCATATCACAAGATAATATATCCATGCATCAAGTTATATACGTACAACGCCCAAAACTGATTCCCATTCGTGCATACATACATATATAATTACTCACATAGAGGAAAGGTCGCATTTTTACCTCTCCTTCCAGCCCAGTCAACACAAGCAGCTCCCAGTTTGCCAAGAACCGCATAACTGGATCATTGCCATCATCATCTACACAGGAAGAGTCGAATTCCTTGGAGTTCGCCCACGCTTCGGCAAAGTTAACCAACTCCCACTGCTCGAAAGCGATCTCCCCATTCTCACAGTCCCCTTCCTCACCAAATCCCCTTTGGAATCCATCATCCCCTGCCTCCCCTTGTTCTTGGTCCCGCTTTCCTCCTCAAAGGTCCCATCTTTCTCCCTCTCCTGCTCCACACTGAGCAGCAGAGCCCCCATCGCCACCGCGTCCATGGACACCGACCTCCTCACCGGCTGAAACTCGCCAGAGACCCCGCTCCCCGAGATCGACCCCGGATAAACCGCCAGTTCCTCATCGTTCCCTTCATTTTCGACAGTTTGATCGCCGTCTGACAGATGGATTCGCGTCCCCGAATCTTCCAGGACGAGATCGGAAACCGGATCTGACGGTTTCGGCGCCGCGGCGAAGATGGGGGCGCGGCAGAGCGGGCAGGAGACGTGCGAACCAAGCCAGGTATCGATGCAGGAGACGTGGAAGGCGTGGGAGCACTTGGGCAGCAGCCGGAGATCCTCGCCGTGGCGGAACTCGGCCAGACAGACGGCACAGTCGGTGCCGTCGACGAGGCCATCGCGGGGGTCGTACTTGAGGAGGGCGATGGAGGCGATGGTGTCGGGGTCGAGGCCGACGGTGCGGATGTGCCAAACGTGGTGGTCAAAGGGATCGGGGAGGGAGTCATCGGCGGCGAGAGGGTCGCCGGGAGGGGGAGGAGGGGGAAGAGGGCCGCGGCGGCCGCGGCGGCGGCGGAGAGAGAGGAAGATGACGGCGAAGATGAGAATGGAGAAGGCAAGGAGGGAGAAGGCGACGATGAGCAGGTTCGTGAGGTGGTGGTTGGATCCGGATAAGTGGATCCGGACAGGGTCCGGCGAGGGCTCCGGAGGCGGAGGGCAGGGGAAGACGAAGCAGAGGGGATCCGATGAGCCGTTGGAGGTGGGGTAGACGCGGCGGGGAAGATCCATTGGCGGGGGAGAGGGGAAGCGGGGTTAGGGTGGAGGCTAAGGCGAGAGGAAGAAGAAGAAGAGCATGGTTTTGGTGTGGACTTTCAGAGACTTCATTTTTGAGGTGGGAGAATGGAGGGAGTGCAGGGAAGTCAAGGTTCCCCATTTGGCGATTTTTATTTGCTTATTTTCATACAACTCCTCCATTTCTTTCTATTTTGCAAATTGGTAGGTTGTTATATGCAAAAATGTCCCTGTCAAAAAATGGAATATGTTCAAGTTGAAAGTTTTGAACGTTTGCGTGAAAATAAATCATAGGAAAAGGATTATATTGCCATGAATGGGTTTCTCCCTGGTTTTAAAACTTAAATTCGGGCTCGAATGGAGTAACAAGTATTTTATGATTTAAAGGAGTCAACTCAGAAACTCGGACAAATTTTGACTTATTTTAACTTAAAAAAAATATGTTTATATATAATTTGATTCTCTAATCAAAATAAAAAAAACACGATTAACAATAAGATAGATATAAAATCAATAAATATGAAATAAATTAAGCTAAATTATATTATTATAAAATTTTTACGAGGTTAATCACAATGGGTAAAGTTAATTAATCCTAGTCATATTATTACTAATAGACTTCAATTAAATCATAATAAAATTATTAAATAAACAATAAATTCAAATTCATTTTTTTCTCAGCATTTGAAATCATTAGAAACAGAATTTAAGCAATCACTTATTGTTTTTTTATTAAAATTTTCTTTGTCATCATTTTCATATTTAATTTTTAAAATAAATCTAAACTATATAATAATTCAAATAACTCATTAATTTTGTCCTAACTCGAGTGGTCCAAGACATAAATCCACGAATTGCAGCCAATTTGAAGGTTGATTTTGTAAGAGATTCAAGAAATATGTCATAAACAATTCAGAAACATTCATATCAGATCATTTAGAAAAATAAAAAATATGGAAGCGTATCTGATTTCATTGGGTAGATTAAAGAAGACTGACACCCGATTAAGTCCACTGCGCTCCGGCGACCGGCAGTGGAGACGGCGGCGTGCGATGCGGCGGCGTGCGACGCTGGTGCGCGCAGGCGTCGTGCGCAGGCAGCACGGGACCTGGCGTCGACGCCGTTTCAGCGCGGGGTACGGGGTCGGGAACGGCCGGTGGCGTGCGCACGACTGCACAGGCCGGAGTCGGCCAGCATGCGGCTGCGCAGGCTGCTCGGGCTGCGGCGGCACCAGCTTCGGCCCGACGGCACGGGTTGACGACGATCGGAGGAGGCAGCGCGTGCGTACGACGCCGCCGCGCGCGAGATCCGCGGACCCAAGGCTAAGCTGAACTTCCCCGACGCCGTGGAGGCCTCGGTGTCGTCTCCGGCTGCGAAGAAGGCGAAGTCACCGGAGGCGGAGTCGGAGGCGGAGCTGAGGGAGAAGATGGCGGCGCTGGAGGAGTTAGGTTTTTGAAGGAGGTCTTCTGACTGTTTGGAATTTCACCACCGATGGATCTAGGGTTTCTTTTCCTTTTATATCAAATTCCACAGTCAGGGACCACACCCATAAATCTTAATGGGTTAATTGTTAATTAGTTCATCAATAATTAACAATTAAACCCCAGAAATTCTACACATTCACAATTTAGCCACCACACTTATATTTTAGATGACAAAGACCCTAAATTAAATAGATCACCTCAATTGGGTCCTTATAGCATATAATAGAAATATATATACAATAATTTCATGCAATACATGTATGTCTACATGTCCTTATGCATTAATGTACATGATTTATAGTCCAAATTCTAACAATCTCCCACTTGGACTATATATAACCATGTACATATAACTTCTATTGCATATACATCTCTACATCTTTAATGTGTACACAACTAGAAAAGTCATCTAAACCGATTCCGTCCATTAGTCTCACTAACACAAGGACCAAAGAGGCAGTCGTTGCTATTGTTTGCAACTAAACCCACATTAATCTCATGCATCAATTTAACTAAATGATATAAATCAAGTGTGGATGTGTAGCATGAAAATTATATGTAATGTGATCTGCACATGCCTATTTCCAACTGGTCCAACTTTAACCAAATGACATCAAAATTCAGAGTAAACAATGAAAACTGAAAATAACTGAATAATTTATTAATGTCA
Organism: Trichopus zeylanicus subsp. travancoricus; assembly: GCA_005019695.1. Classification (NCBI taxonomy): domain Eukaryota; kingdom Viridiplantae; phylum Streptophyta; class Magnoliopsida; order Dioscoreales; family Dioscoreaceae; genus Trichopus; species Trichopus zeylanicus. The sequence goes on along the minus strand of RXID01014859.1, from coordinate 6,663 downwards.
TGACATTAAGTACAGTACCAAGCATAAATCAAAACACAAACTCCCACTAAATCAAATGGCATCAAATGCAACAACCCCCTATTTGTAACATGATCATGAAAGGTCTTAGGTGCTAATGCCTTAGTGAGCGGATCTGCAATCATAGAGTTTGTTCCTACATGCTCAATACTAATTAACCCACTCTGAATTCTTTCCTTCACAACAAGGAACTTAATATCTATATGCTTAGATTTTGAAGAGCTCCTGTTGTTATTTGAGTACAAGACTGCTGCTCTACTGTCACAGTACAACTTAAGTGGCCTTTCAATACCATTAACTATTTGCAGTCCTGAAACAAAGTTTCGCAGCCACATAACTTGATTAGATGCCTCATGACAAGCTACAAATTCAGCCTCCATAGTGGAAGATGCAACGAGTGTTTGTTTGGCACTCTTCCATGAAACTGCACCTCCAGCTAGCAGAAAAAGATAGACAGATGTCGATTTACGACTGTCTTGGCATCCAGCAAAATCGGAATCAGAAAACCCAATGATGTCAAGTTTGTCCGACTTCCTATATGTGAGCATTAAATCCTTTGTGTTTTGTAAGTATCTGAAGACTCTTTTGGCTGCTACCCAATGTTCTCTTCCTGAATTAGCTTGATATCTACCAAGCATTCCAACAATATATGCGAGGTCAGGATGGGTGCAAACCTGCGCATACATAAAGCTCCCTACCACTGATGCGTAAGGAATATTTTCCATAAACTTGGAATCAATATCAGTTTTGGGACACTGGTTCAAACTAAATTTATCTCCTTTAGATACGGGGGTATCATGTGGCCTGCAATTTTGCATGCTAAATCGTTTTAATAGACTTTCAATGTAACCCTTCTGTGATAATCCTAAAACTCCTCGTGAATGATCATGATAAATTTGGATCCCTAATACGAAGGATGCTTCACCAAGATCTTTTATTTTAAATTGTTCCGAAAGAAATTTCTTGGTTTCTCGAAGCAGTTCTACATCACTACTAGCAAGCAAAATATCATCCACATATAAGATTAAGAAAATAAATCTACTCCCACTGAACTTATGGTATACACAATATTCAACAGGGTTCACTTTAAACCCAAATGAGAGAACAACCTGATGAAACTTTTGATACCATTGACGGGAAGCTTGCTTAAGCCCATAGATGGATTTCTTAAGTTTACAAACCAATTGGCTAGATTCGTTGGAATCCAACCCCTCCGGTTGTAACATATAAATTGTTTCCTCAATGTCTCCATTAAGAAAAGCGGTCTTTACATCCATCTGATGTAACTCAAGATCAAAATGCGCTACAAGTGTCATGATGATCCTAAAAGAGTCTTTCGAAGAAACTGGAGAGAAAGTCTCTTTATAGTCAATGCCTTCCTTTTGGGTGAATCCTTTGGCGACAAGACGAGCTTTATATCTTTCTACATTACCTTGTGAATCCCTTTTGGTTTTAAAAATCCATTTACAACCAATAGGTTTCACACCTTCAGGCAATGAAACAAGATCCCAAACGTCATTGTCTTTCATGGATTGCATTTCCTCACCCATGGCATTAATCCACTTTTGAGAGTTGGAACCATTGACTACTTCATGGAAGGTGAGTGGATCCTCTCCCTCTAAGCCAATGTTATTCTCATGTTCCTGAAGAAAAATAACATAATCATCTGAAATTGCTTTTCTCCTTTCTCTAGTGGATCTTCTTAAAGGCACAGACTCTTCTTGAATTTGAGTATGTTGAGTTTGATCCACATTTTCCTCATGAATAATGGTTTGAGGAATAACTGGATGATCTTGATGAGTTGGAAGTTCAGCATTGTCTTGGATTTGTACCGGATGTTGTTGAATCATGTTAGGAATGAAAGCTTGATCATGATCAACAACTACTGTAGGAAAAGGAATATTTTCCAACTCCTCCTCAAACACAAAACCTTTAACATTATCTTCCCCCCCAAACTCAACATCCTCAAAGAACCGAGCATTTCCCGTCTCAAAAAATGTTCTTGTTTTAGGATCGTAGAATTTAAATCCCCGTGATCTTTCAGCATATCCTACAAAATAACTACTAACAGTTCTTGCATCCAGTTTCTTTTCATTTGGCTTATAAGGCCTTGCTTCAGCTGGACATCCCCAAACTCGTAAGTGCTTTAAGACAGGTTTCTTACCCGTCCATAACTCATAAGGGGTTTTGTTAGCAGCTTTTGTAGGAACTCTATTGAGAATATACATTGCGGTCTTTAATGCATCTCCCCATAGTGAGTGAGGTAAAGTTGTACGACAAATCATACTTCGTACCATATCCTTAAGGGTTCTATTTCGTCTCTCAGCTACACCATTCATGTTCGGAGAACCCGGCATGGTGTATTGAGGAACGATCTCACACTCACTAAGAAATCTAGCAAATGGACCTGGACGTTGTTCACCTGATCCATCGTACCTTCCGTAGTATTCACCACCACGATCAGATCTTATAGCCTTAATTGATATACCATGTTGGTTTTCAACTTCGGCTTTGAACAACTTAAAAACATCAAATGCTTGTGATTTCTCATGAATTAAATATAGGTAGCCATATTGAGAGTAATCATCTATGAATGTGATAAAATATTATTGACCATTCCAAGAAGCTATAGGGAACAGTCCACAAATATCTGTATGTATCAAGTCTAAGACTTCCTTAGCTCTCTCAGCTCCTACTTTGCTCTTATTTGTAGTTTTTCCCTTTATACACTCAACACAAATATTATGATATGAATCATCAAGTTTTTCAAGAATTCCTTCTGACACAAGTATGTCAATTCTCCTTTTAGAGATATGACCCAAACGCTTATGCCATAATTTAAAGGAATTTTCATTTGAAAATTTGCGTTTAGTGCCTTTTGTTTCAGTATTATGGGACTCACTGTATGAACTTTCTATATGAAGCAAATAAAGGTTGTCATTATCAGTTAAATGACTGGTTCCATACAACACAGAATTAAAATAAATATCACATTTTCTATTACCAAATGAACAAACAAATCCTTCTTTGTCCAAAATAGAAATTGATATCAAATTCCGTCTAAAAGACGGTACAATAAATGTATTATTTAATTCTAAATAAAAACCAGTACGTAATAACAACCGAAAAGTCCCAATGCCCACAACTTCAACCCCTTTTTCAGCCCCCATATAGATGTACTTCTCGTCATCATTTGGCTGTCGGGAGTTCAGGCAACCCTGCATAGATATACTTATGTGAGTTGTGGTAGCCGAATCCAACCACCAAGTATATCTGGGTACTGAAACTAAATTAACTTCAGAATTAACAAGAGCAAAAGATGCACCTTTCTTCACTCGCCAAGCGTGAAATTTGGCACAATCTTTCTTAAAATGGGAAGAGTCCTTGCAAAAGAAGCATTTCTTTTCCTTATGTCCCTCGGACGTATTTTTCTGCTTCTTTTGCAGTTCCTTCACCGCAACATCTTTAGTTTTTCTCTTCTTGCCTTGTCCGTAAGAAGAAGATGTTAAATGAGCACTCTCGGTTTTATGGTGTTTCATCCTGTCTTCCTCTTGCACTAAATGAGAAATGAGCTCATTCATTGTCCATTTCTCCTTCTGACAATTATAGCTTACTTCAAATTGACTGAATTGCGGAGGAAGAGAAATCAACACTAAATGAATGAGCAAGTCTTCCGAAAGCTCTAATTTTAGTGTATTTAATTTCTCTGCAAGATTAAACATTTCGAGAATATACTCCCGTATGTTCCCGTTACCCTTGTACCTCATGGAAACAAGTTTTCTTAAGGCTGCACTTGTTTCCGCCTTATCGTTTTTCATATAGCGCTTTTCAAGGGTTTCAAGGAACCTTTTAGCATCAGTCTCCTCAGACATAGTGTCCAAAAACATCTCTGGGATAGCATTTTTCATTATCATAAGACTCAAGCGGTTAGAGCGTTCCCACCTCTCAAAAGCTCTCCTATCATTAGCAGAGCTTTCATCTGTAAGAGATGCAGGACGTGGCTCCCTCAATGCTAGGTCAACTTCCATACATCCCAAGACTATAGTTACCTTATTTTTTCAAGTCTTAAAATTGCTCCCATTGAGCACTGGAATGCCATTGATATTGGTAGTGACAGCAGAAGCATTCACAAAGTCAACTGAAAGAGAACAAAAATTCAAAACACAATCAGCTCACAAAAAGAAATTAAATTTCATCTCAAGATACCTAGCACAACATTGAAATTAAGTCTTTGGACAAAATTCAATTTGTAAGTGGTACTCTTGGTGTGATAATCAAATATTGACAATAAAGTCCTATCAAATAATAAGCCTTTCTTTGGACCGACTTATTACCCACATGGATAAAATCAAATAATTGTCACATATTTATTACCACAAATATGCTTTAATTTCGGCTAAATAATAACCTTCCTTTGGGCCGGTTATTACCCACATGAAACTTCAAGCATGTAATGCCTTCCTAATATTTTTTAGTTTAATTCAATCTACACAATAGAGGTTACTTTGGTAACATATTGCTTGAACCAAATTAAATTGAAAATATTAGTAATTGAATCCATCATAGCAATATATGAATTTTGTAACACAGAATAAGCATACTTTACAACATGAACATAGAAATTCATTATTCTGTTTACACAAACAACTTTAACATGCTTGTTAAATTTAAAAAAGCAAAATATATATTTGACATTCATTCTCAAAAACCCAACATGAAACCTGGCTCTGATACCACTTGTAAGAGATTCAAGAAATATGCCATAAACAATCCAAAAACATTCATGTCAGATTATTGAGAAAAAAGAACACGGAAGCGTACCTGATTCCATTAAGTAGATTAAAGAAGACTGACACCCGATCAAGTCCACTGCGCTCCGGCAACCGACAGCGGAGACGGCGGCGTGCGGTGCGGCGGCGTGTGGCGCTGGTGCGTGCAGGCGTCGTGCGCAGGCAGCACGGGACCCGGCGTCGACGCTGTTTCAGCGCGGGGTACGGGGTCGGGAGCGGCCGGTGGCGTGCACACGACTGCACAGGCCGGAGTCGGCTAGCATGCGGCTACGCAGGCTGCTCGGGCTGCGGCGGCGCCTGCTTCGGCCCGACGGCACGGGTTGACGACGATCGGAGGAGGCAGCGCGTGCGTACGACGCCGCCGCGCGCGAGATCCGCGGACCCAAGGCTAAGCTGAACTTCCCCGACGCCATGGAGGCCTCGGTGTCGTCTCCGGCTGCGAAGAAGGCGAAGTCATCGGAGGTGGAGGCGGAGGCGGAGCTGAGGGAGAAGATAGCGGCGCTGGAGGAGTTAGGTTTTTGGAGGAGGTCTTCTGACTGTTTGGAATTTCACCACCGATGGATTTAGGGTTTCTTTTCCTTTTATATCAAATTCCACAGTCAGGGACCACACCCATAAATCTTAATGGGTTAATTGTTAATTAGTTCATCAATAATTAATAATTAAACCCCAGAAATTCTACACATTCACAATTTAGCCACCACACTTATATTTTAGATGACAAAGACCCTAAATTAAATAGATCACCTCAATTGGGTCCTTATAGCATATAATAAAAATATATATACAATAATTTCATGTAATATATATACGTCTACATGTCTTTATATATTAATATACATTATTTATAGTCCAAATTTTAACAGATTTGAGTCAACTCGAACATGTGTTGCCTTTGGATCCGCGAATTTTAAAATCACGATTCGCATGTTTTCTCTATCAAATCCATTACATTTGAATAATTATGAAATCGTCCGTGGATTCGTATCTTGCCACCATCGAAGAAACTAGTCCTAATTCGAGAATATGTTACATGCGGAAGGGCATAAGTGCAAAAATATTAAACCCTCCTGGGCGGTGGCATTTGCAAATTGGACCTCGATTGTTCTATAAACAAGTAATCTGACAAACTTGTTTGGCTTTCGTGTTTACGCCTCTACGCCAATAATCAAGAGTGGTTGAACTAAACACGAGCGACAGATTCATCTTGATTATAAATAAAGTTTATTTCAGGGCTTATATGTGAAAGTGAATGCAAAAGAAAATCAAGAAATGACAGCAAATTACACGGCAGCTCCAAATTCGCTTCATGCTTTACTTTATTAAACGATTTTTTGTTCTATTTTTGAGTGGGTTTAATGGCGTTAATTAATTGAATATTTGGATAGAACCGCAACCAACGGAAGCAAGTGACTCATTTGTATGTGACCGATCAAGAGTTTACGTGATATTTAGTAATTAGTTGTAGACATTGTGTGAAAATATATGGGCATTGAAGTGCATTTTGGCCCTTTTCGTATCTTGAAATTACATTTTAGTCTTGTTTTGACTGAGGGTCCGTTTGATTTTGAAAGGAAGTTTGGGTTCGGGTTGAGAAATTCCTCACCTTAAGTCAGTCATCTAGCTTTCAGTTTGACTAAGCATCCACGAAAAAGGCCACAGCCTTCCCCGACATTTCCTTAATCGCGATTTTTTATGCGATTATCCCGAACCGAACAAACATCTGCCCAGTATGTACGGTTTGCGGTAAGAAACGGAGGAAATTAGGTCCCGTTTGATTTAAAATTAATATCAAAATCAAATTATTTTAAAATTATTTTTTTAAAAAAATTAATATTATTTATTTTATATTATT
>RXID01014858.1:29737-158702 GCA_005019695.1 Trichopus zeylanicus subsp. travancoricus | reverse complement strand
CCCTCAAACCTAATTGGTGGCTGTGGCGGTTCCTTTCTATTTTTGAGGTCTATGTATCCAGATAAACTTCTGGAGGAGCTGGAGGAGAAGGCTTCTGCAATTGCATCACAGAAATTGAAGTCATTCTCAGACAGTGATACTAGGTGCCCTTGCTTTGCTGCTGCAGCTGGTGAGCCTAGCAGTAATATGTGGCGGAAAGCTGCTAGCAGGGAAGCTTCAAACGATAACTATCTTTTTTGTCCGAAGGCTCTTGATCCTCAAGCAGAAGGCATGGGTTATTTTCAAATGCATTGGGCTAAAGGTGAGCCGGTGATTGTTCGCGAGGTGTTGGAGCTCGGCAGTGGCCTGAGTTGGGAGCCCGATGTAATGTGGAGGGCATTGCGAGAGACGGCTATCTCGAAGGATGCACCGGAGAAATATCAAGTCAAAGCAATTGATTGCTTAGACTGGTGTGAGGTGATTATTAATTTCCTTGTGTATTTTGTCATGCAATGCTTTTATTTTTAATTTTTTCATCTGAAACTTGCATTAAAATTGATTTCAGTAGCCTGTGATTTGGCTTCTAAACTGAACAGTCATCTTCATGTTCTTTCTTTTCATTTATTGGATATCTACATTGTTGACCTTGAAGAAAATACTCGGATGACATGCACGAGTTGCATTAGGCGTGCATTTGTAGAGTCTTTTCCTTGATAGCCAAGTAGGCATTCTAGCTTATGTATTAAAAGGAATTAGCTACTATGGGGAAAATTGTCTGACTCTTAAAGCAATGAGAGCCCTATAGAATGTTTAGTGTTCTTGTATTAGGAGGCAGCCAGTTGTTTGTGGATGCACCTAGTTAATTTGTAATTTCTATTGGTTGCAGTCAATCTATCAATTCTCGGGGAGTGTCCCAGTGAATTGTTAATTCACACCAGAGTATCCTTTCAAATATGCGTGAGCTATTTTAAACTATGCATTGGTGGGATAGATGTGACTACTGATATGCTAGTGGAATTTTAAAATTACTTGATTACTTTGTTCGCCCTTATGCAGTTGGATCCATAAATTTTTTAACGTGTTCATTTATGGCTGTTGAATCACATAAACTAAAGTTGTGATGGACTTCATTCGTTGTGCCCTGCAGGTTGAGATAAAAATTGCCGCCTTCTTTAGAGGGTACGCTGAAGGTAGAGCTCATCCCAATCTGTGGCCTGAGATGTTAAAGCTTAAGGACTGGCCATCATTCAGTTCATTTGAAGAGCATTTACCACGCCATGGTGTGGAGTTTGTAACATGTTTGCCATTCAAAGAGTACACAGATCCGAGGTGTGGCATTCTGAATCTTGCAACTAAGCTGCCTAAGGAGGTTTTAAAGCCTGATATGGGCCCGAAGACATATATTGCTTATGGGTTTTTGGATGAATTAGGCCGTGGAGACTCTGTTACAAAACTTCACTGTGACATGTCTGATGCGGTATGTAGCATATTTACCATATGTGATCTCATCCTTTGTTCGATTTTCTTATTCGGTAGCCAATTCAGTAGTTATTGTGTGGCAAATAACCTGTTTGCATTTCTGGGGAGGGTTTTTTGCTTGCAAATTGGTTTTTGTAAACCTAATGGCAGCAACAACATTTAATTTGGTATTTTACTGCATATTAGGCTTGAATACGTTTGACCTTTTTATGGTAATTATGTTTGATTGCCCATTTTTTAGCTTAATTATTTTAGGAATTCTTTGGACTCTAAGAACAATATTGTATAATTGAAGTTTGTGTCCTAGATGGCTGCTTAGCTGGGGTTTGCCTTTTGAGTGTCTGTTTCCATTATAGAATTCATGATTTCCTTCCACAATCCAGCAATTTTACCAATTCATCAAAGTACAATTCTCCATAATTTTAGTTATGCATAAACTTGTCGGTCTTCATATTGCCAACCAAGGTTCCCAAAAGCCCTCATTGGGCGTATGGCAGGCACAATAATGGCTGCCATAAACTGTTCTTGGTGTATGGCAGGTAGGCGCAATAATGGCTGCCATAAACTGTTCTAGGTGTATGGCAGTGGCAATAATGGCTGCCATAAACTGTGGCAATACATATATGACACATCTTGTACTGTTTATGTGAATGCGTTGTGATTTAATCTGTGCCCAAGCTTTAAACTTGTAGGTGAACTTAATTTCCCTATCAAAAGGCAAGTTATGTTATCAACTAGTAGTTATCACTCTGCCTCATATAATCAAATAAATAGGGAGTACCTGCGGAAAGATAGAAAAATCACAGCACTAGTATAATTACATAATTCCCATGTGATATTGCAAAAGATTGGAGTTCAACAACAGACAAAATGTTCAAATAATGTAGAAAATTTTATGTCGGAAAGAAAGTTCCTGAGAATAATTTCAAATCATTTGCTATATCCATTTTTGAGGATGTGTTTTGGCCATCATGATCCAAAGAACCGAAGCTAGAACGTATTTTAGGATTTTGGGGGAAGCAAATATTGTGCTCATGTTGTCAACTAATGAGCAATGCGTGTGGCAATGCGAGCATAAATATAGGCTTTCATTGGTTCTAACTGTTCAACTTACATTCTTATGTTTAGGATGGTGGAGGCCAGCCAATCTAGTTGTTTGTTAATGAATTTGATTAAGAATTTACCAGTAAGCTAATTTGCCAGGCAATAAATTGAGTAGCGGATTTGGGCGCTATAGTGGCTCCAAACCTGGTATGGCATGTGGTTGGTTCCAAACACAACAAAAAAAAATGCAATTTTAATTTGCACGGCAATTTCTTGGTGAAACAAATTTGTTGCAATGACAGCTGCAATGGCAGTATTTTAGAATAATGTCGCCAACAATGCATTAGACTCATGCTTGTTCTCGTGTTTATATCTGATCTGTCTTGTCCTCCTAACTTGATCACGAGGTATGTTTATTGTGCTTTTATATTTATAGCTTGTCTTGTCTATCGAATTTTGATCACTAGATATGTTACGCCACTATTTTTCCTTGAAACAAAATTTGTTTTCTGTTGTTTTGGATGATCAATTGCTTAATGGAATTGACGACACCATCTTCTTTTAGGTGAACATATTGACGCAGGTTTCCCAAGTAAACCCACGTCCCCATCAACTCAAAGCCATAGGGAAGGTGAAAGAGATGCACAAGTTGCAAGATGCTAGAGAACAAGCTCTTGTATTGCCTACTAGTCTGAACTTTTCTTGTAGACCTGCTGGCTCTGGTGAAGAATCATTGCAGAGAGATGGACGTGTCTGTTATGATTCTAAGGTTGAAGAGAACAGCAATTCAGAGGAGCGTAAGAAGAGGGGAAGACCTGGTCACCCCAAGAAGGTGCATAAGATGACTAATGATGCACCTTCTGGAGGCACAATAACTTATACTAGGAGGCGAAAAAATTCCAAGGATGCTGCTTTTGGTCAAGTTAATGATGTTTGTGATAATTCTAATGCGACTTCTGGAGGCACAATAACTTATACTAGGAGGCAAAAAATTTCTTGTTCTGATGGTATGAGAATTAATTTTAAGATTCAAAAGGCTTCGGTTATTCGGTCGCTATCAGTAATATTGACGTTGATTTTGTATGTCAGATTCCAAAGTTTCTAATGTGTTGGAGGAAAATCTTACTACATCAGGTGGCATGATGCGACAAGAAAGGGAACATGGTGGTGCTCTCTGGGATATTTTTCGAAGAGAAGATTCTGCAAAACTAAAGGATTATCTCAAGAAGTACGCAAAGGAGTTCAGACATACATACTGCAACCGAGTAGAAGAGGCAAGAATAAGCATATCCGGATGCCTATAATAAAAGCAGTTCATTCATAGAATGCAGTGGTTTCACATGGTATCTATTTCAGGTAGTTGATCCAATTCATGACCAGATTTTCTATCTAACATCGGAACACAAAAGGAAGCTCAAGGCTGAATATGGTGAGTTTTCCCTTAAAGAACATGCCCAGACTGTTTGACTTCATCAATTTTCAAGATTCCTGTATGTCAGTTCATATGCTGATTCTGCATTTCTAATGTTTGTGGAGGAATTGAGCCATGGACTTTTGAACAAAAGCTCGGTGAGGCAGTTATCATACCAGCTGGATGTCCTCAACAAGTTAGAAATCTTATGGTATGCCAATCTGGCTGACTTCTTTTGTTTTTGCTGTGCGCTTGTTTCTGTAGAATATGTCTTACTTGGATGGTTCAACAGTGGCATAGTTCTTTTAAGTGTCATAAAATGAATTTCTGTTCGTCCTTCAGTCATGCATAAAAGTTGCACTAGACTTTGTGTCTCCTGAGAACTTCAATGAATGCATTAAGTTGACTGAGGAATTTCGGCTGCTCCCCAAGGATCACCTGGCTAAGGTCGACAAGCTAGAGGTTAGATGCGGTTTTCCTCTTTGTTTGAAATTTTGTTGCTCTTTCTGTTGCTGCTGCACAGTATCCATGATTATTAAGCCTCTGAAGTTTGATGGTATACAGGTGAAAAAGATGGCTCTCTACGCGCTCATCCATCATGTAAAGGATTTTGATTGTGGTGCTTCTTCTAAGTAAGTGGCCTCGAAACATTTTGAGATGTTGCATTATTTCTGATTTCTTATAGTTGATAAATCTCCGCCATTTGGGATTTTACACCCAACAGCTCCTCATTCTCAAGGACTCGTGGTTCTATGCAGTGTCAGGGACAAGGATGAAGATGAACAGGAGAAACCAAAATGGGAAAAGAAGCCAAGGAAATCTCAGAGGCAAAAATTGAAAGTGGCAAATTGATTGCCTCAAGGAATCAATGAAGTACCTTATTTTGTGGTTCCTTATTCTATCGATGTACAATCTTATATAACTCGAATTTGAAGTAGTAATTTACATGCCTAACAAATCTTTGTATATTTTTGCACCTCGAGGTCAGGTGTGTGCTCTGCAAGCGGAAAACAGTTATTATGTAGGTTTTGATATGAAATAGTAAATAGTTGATCATATTTAATCCAAAAATTCGACACTTCAGTATATATATATTGGTGCCTGGTGCTTCCTGTTCATTCCGGTTGCTTTGTAGTCTGAATTATGGTAATTGTTTGAGTCCTATTTATTACTTGGATGGTGATTTGGAGCAAGATTGTTGTTAAGATGGCTTTCTATTCTGGAGAGAGATTTGCTTTTGAGAATGGAGTGTGTCGACGGTTTTTGATTTTGGTTGGTGGTTGGTGAATTATATGCATGATGTGTTGCCTATTTACATGTCTTATTTACACAAGTTTTTGACTGTTTCGGGAGGCAATTTGTCAAGAAGTCTATTTTTGTTAAGGATATAAAGGCGTCTATTATTTGATGGGATTTGGGCAAGGACTATTATTTTCCAAAACTCTAGCGGAGTTGCTTCCTGTCATACTTGCTGTGGTCAAAGTGGCCAAAATTCCCTTTCTTTTTTCTTGGCTTAATGGAACGGGTACATGCTTCATCCTTTGCAGGACTATGAGTTTGTCTTTGAGATGGAAAAAGATAAAATGAAAAGATTTAACTAATTTGAGAGGATCTAGTTCACTTTAAGAGAATCTTGCCTTTGAAAGATGCAATAAAAAAGAATAATATTGATTTTAGATTTAATTATAAAAAGATTAAGTCCCTTTATACAAGGGAATAACCATAATTCTTATTTAATTAGAAAACTAAATAAGGTGGAATAGCGGGGAAGTGAATGAGAAGAGGCATTACGATTTCATGTTTGAACATATTATGCTAGTTATATTGCAGTTAACTTAATTTTAAAGTAAGATTAACTTGAGCTTGCGAGGTGCAATGGGAATTCTATAGGAAGACAAGTACATTTTGAGAGCGCCCTTTTGTCTCATAATAGAGATGGAACAAAACACTCCCCTTGTCAAAGATACGGGACCATTAGCTTGGCGTCATCCAACCAAATTGCAGAAAGGGGAAAACAAAGCTTGGTATTAACAAACTGAGTCGCCAGAGTCTAATTTGGGATGTTGAACGATATCTCCAATATGAGGTTTGTGTGTCACCAACACACAGAGAGGAATTCGGAGGGCGTGTTAGTGTCATATTCCAACAAAATATTTTCACAACACTCTAATAAGAAATTATAGACCTACAAAATAATAAAAAATCTATCCACCGGAGGTTGTATTGATGGATGATACTTTAATGTTTAAGTTAATAAAAGAATTGAGAGTACAAATGGAGTCGAGAGGAGAGGAAAAAAAAATTACCTTGTGATTGTTTGGATGCAAGCTTTATATATATCGTTGTCATACGTAATTTGATGAGATATCAGGAGTAGTAATGCCACTTTACCTCAATATCTATATTGATTCATTCTGTTTCTTCGTTGTGTAGCGGAAGATAGAGTAAGAAGTGACGCGGGAGGTGATTACTGTCTTGGGGGTCCATATTCTAGAATGCCACCATGGAGGCACATTAATGAGAGCCGGGTTATGAAGTCGGGTTGTGAGTCAAGCTATAATAGCTCAAATAGACTGTGATAACTCGATTTTATCTTCCATTGATGAGAAGAGCAATTGGCTAAAATATATAGTTTATAATAATCTTTCTTAAACTGTAAAACTTGGTTTGGGGTGTGCCTTTCAACTCACTTTATGCTTAGTGGAGCAGTTTAGATAGGAATATTTGGGTAGTGGCACATCATTCCTCCCCAAGCATTTTGGTTGAGTAGTAGAGATTTGACTATGAAGGCTTGAATGTGCCTACAATAGTCCTCTATTGAATTTGGGTGTAGTGATACCTATTTCGAGAGGCCTCCTTTTTTCTATGAGATCTATCTCAAGGGTCATGAATTTTTGGTGACACGAAATACTTTGCGATGATTACCTTGATGTGAGCTTCGAGAAGATCATTGTGATTAAGATCTAAGGCGACTCTCCAACTTCTGAATTGCTAGAGATCATGCCACATGTCTCCTTGTCTTGATCTCGAAAGAGAGAGTGTTTGATTTACTTTTTAATTAGGCTTACATCTCGAGATAGTCAAAAGTTCATTTGAGTCATTTATCTTGCACTGTAAAAGGTAAGGCTGAAGAGAAACTTCATTTTTTTTTTCAGCTTTTCAATATTAATATTTTCCGACTTTCAGAATTCTTCCCGGTGATTTCTTTCTCTATCATTCAATTGCTCGGAAGCATTCTCTTTGGGCGAACTACAATCATTGATGTGACATGTCGGGTAAGTATGCTTTTTGTTTTGCTTTTTATTCTCATATTTTCGTGAACTTTTAGCCATCAACTTTGATCTTTAGTTTTTTCTCTTTTCCTGTGAAAGTTATTTTTGGTCGAGTTGGAAAGTTTGTAGTCAATGAGTTTGAGGTCCCATAATTCGGTCAGATTGACATGGAGTTTTAATCCTAGCTCAATTTTTTTTATAGATTTCAAAAATTGCGATAGGAGTGGAAGCTCAGACTCACATTCTCTCAATAGGCGTGAATAAGAGAGTAGCACGAGTTTGACATTTGAGGTATGGGAATGCATTCTCCGCGAGGGTTTGGATCATCCTCCCTCCAACTCTTGGTAAGAGTTTTATCTTTTCGCTTGTGGCCTCTGAAACATGATTGTCCTTTCAAGATGTTAGTATGATTGTTAGACAAGACTTTTTTGGAAATGGATACTGACAAACTAGTGTAAGAGTTCCATTTCCCAACCTCGACCTAGGCGTGAAGATTCAAGAGTGAAAATGAGTCCAAAAAGCTAGTATGCAATACAACCATAGATATGATGCCTATTAGACACAATTCGAAGTAAGACTATTTTCTATCCCTCAATTCATTCGACAAGTGTTGTGTCGGTATGAACCACCACTAGATAGGGTTGTTCCTAATAGAATGGTGTGTATTGTCACCTTCTGGGACTTTTGCATTTCAAAGTTGAACCTCCCAATAGTTAGTATCTTTAATGTGACTTTTCGATTTTGTTGGTCTAGTAGCAGTTTGGGGATTTACTGTGTAGTACCCTAACAAGGTTACTGACTTTTTTAGAGCAACCCATCTTTAGTACATTTTTTGAAACAACATAGGATGAGGATTGAAAGATGACCAAAAACTAAATTTAAAAAAGAAGAAGAAAAGAAAACGAAAAGAGGAAAAACAAGAAGATTAAAAGCAGTAAAACAAATTTATTTTTAAGAGGAGAAAAAGAACTGAATTTAGAAAATGATGATTAAAAGAACAAAAAAAAATATTAAGAAGAAAGATCAAAAGAAACAAAAGAAAAACCAAAAAGAAGAAGAATAATAATAAAAGAGCTAAAATAAAGATAACAAGAAGAAGAAGTAAACATCAAACAAAAAAAACCAAGAAGGTTAAAAAAACTAAAACAAAGAATCTTAGAAGAAAAGGAAGAACAACAAAAGGTTAAAACAAGAGATGAAAATTATAATGATAAAAATATAATAATAACAAATTTAGAAAATCAAGAAGAACATGCAAACCAAAAGAAGAAGAATACAAACTAAAACATAAAAAGGTTGAACTAAACTATAAAATTAACTACTAAAAAAATATTAAGTAAAACATACAACGAAGAACTAAAGAAAAAGAAGAAGAAAAAGAAGATTAGAGGAATTAAAACAACAAAATAGAAGAAGAAAAAAATAAAAAAAAGAAGAATAAACTAAAACATTAAAATGAAAAAAAAATGAAGAACAATAACAAACCGAAACAATAGAATGAGAAGTCAGAACAAAAAGAAGAAGAACAATAATAATAATAATAAAGTTTCAAAAAATAAAAGAACATAAGTACTAAAATAGAAATTAAGACATAGAAGAACAACAACCAAAATATAAAACAACAAAAATATTTGAAAAATAAAACAAAGATTAAGAAAAAGAAGAATAAAAAACTAAAGGAAGAACAAGAAGAAAAATAACTAAATATTAAAAGAAAAAATAGAAGCAAGAAAAACTAAAAATGAAGAAGAAAAGAAAACTAAAACTAGAAAAACAAGATATTAAAAAAACTAACACAAATATTAATATTACAAAGAAGAAAATGAATTGAAAGATTAGAAGTCGAAAAAAAACTAAAATTTAAAAAGAGATAATTAAAAGAACTAAAACAAATATCAAGAAAAAGAAAATTAAAGGAACAAAAAACAAAATTAAGGAGAAGAAGTTTAAACAAACTAAAACACAAAACAAGATTCAAAAAAGAAAACAAGTAGATTAAATAAACTTAAAAATAGAACTAAAAGAAGAAAAAGAAAAAAAAAATTCAAACTGAAATATTAACACCAGAAGAATAAGAATAAAAAGAAACAAAATAAGATAAGAACTAAAATGAAAATTAAGATGAAGAAAAAGAAAAACCAAAAAATAAAAGAAAAATAATTAAAAACCAAATCAAAGAATAAAAAAATAGTAAGAACAAGAAAAAGAACTAGAAATTTTAAAAAACCATAAATGATAATTAAAATAAGATTAAGAGAAAAAAAGAAAAAGAAAAAAGGGAAGGAAAATTAAAAGTTGGAATAACCAAAAATTTAAAAAGAAAAGAAAAGAAAACTAAAAGAATAAAAATAGGACAATTGAAGGAACCAAAACAAACATTAAATATTAAGAAGGAGAACCAAAAACTTAAAAGCAAAAAAAAAACTGAAATTAAAAAAATATTGAGAAAATTAAAATAAATATTAAGAAATAGAAAATTAGAAGAACCAAAAACAATTAAAAAGAAGAAGATAAAGCACTGAAAATCAAAAAACAAACAAGAAAAAGGTTAAAAGAACTAAAACAAATATTTTTAGAAGAAAAGAAAGAAAAGAAACATAAAACAAGAGATGAAATTCTAAAGAGATAAACAGAATAAATAAGAAAATAATAAGCAAAAAATTAAAAAAAACTTAAGAAGAAAATGAATACAAAAAAATACAGACTAAAGCATAAAAAGCTTGAACTAAACTATAAAATTTAACGACTAAAGGAACATGAACTAAAACATAAAACAAAGAATTAAAGAAGAAAAAGAAGGTTACAATAACTAAAACAAGGTACTAGAAGAAGAATACAATAAAAAAAATACACTAAAACATTAAACTAAATGCTGCAAATAAAACATTATTCAAGCAACCTTTGAAAGCAAACAAAAACAAGTCCTTCAGTCAATGGGCATCATATTAAGAACTCAAACAGTGATCAGCATGTGTTCAATAAAAAACATCCATCGACATGCTCTCGCAAATAATACTAGCAAGTACAATTCCAATTTGAATAGAAATAAGCTCTACCACCAAACTAGGTCAGTTCTACGCTACCTGTAATAATTCAGCTGATACGTTTGCACACCGATCAATTTTTCTTATATCATCACAATCTGGAGTTGACGTAAGCGTTTGTCCTAACGAGGCCATCTCTTTAGTTTACGGTGTGTTTGTTTGAAATCCGGAAACCCGGAATTGGGGGAATGGGGGAAATTGAGAGTCAATTCTCTCTATTCTTGTGTTTAGTTCGATTCCTAAAATCGGAATAAAGGGAATCAGCTGATTCTCAGCTGTCCCCGATTCCCCATTTTCTTTTCCTGGCAAAAGCTCTGGAAGACAAGCTTTCTAGAGGGAATTCGCATAGGTCCAATCGCCGAATTCCCTCTCTTTTACCTATTTTTCCTATTTTTTCCAACTACTTTCCCAGCTTTTCCATCGTCCTTCCCTCGCGATTCCAACTCCTGAGCGAAGACCTCCGTGCTCCAGCGCATCCTCATCGTCCTCCTTCGAGCTCCAGTGTGCCGAGCTAAGACCGCACCGCTCCGACTGCGCCCGTCATCCTCGTCGTCCTCCAGTGCGTCCTCATCATCCTCCTTCGAGCTCCAGTGCGTCGAGCAAAGACCGTGCCGCCCTGACTACGCCCATCGTCCTCCCCCATGATTCCAGCTCTTGAGCGAAGACATCCGTGCTCCAATGCCTCCTCGTCGTCCTCCTTCGAGCTCCAGTGCGTCGAGCGAAGACCGTGCCGCTCCGACTGCGCCCATCGTCCTCTTCGTCCTCCTTCGAGCTCCAGTGCGTCCTCTTCGTCCTCCTTCGAGCTCCAGTGTGCCGAGTGAAGACCGCGTCGCTCCGACTGTGCCCGTCGTCCTCGTCGTCCTCCTCCGTACTCCAGTGCATCCTCATCATCCTCCTCGAGCTCTAGTGCACCGAGCGAAGACCGCGCCGTTCTGACTGCGCCCGTCGTCCTCGTCGTCCTCCTCCGTGCTCCAGTGCGTCCTCGTCGTCCTCCTCGAGCTCTAGTGCACCGAGCGAAGACCGCGCCGCTCTGACTACGCCGTCGTTCTCGTCATCCTCCTCCGTGCTCCAGTGCGTCCTCATCGTCCTCCTTCAAGCTCTAGTGCGCCGAGCGAAGACCGCACCGCTCCGACTGCACCCGTCATCCTCGTCGTCCTCCTTCGTGCTCCAGTGCGCCCAGCGAAGACCTCCTTCGTGGTCCAGTGCCCCGAGCGAAAACCGCACCGCTCCGACTGCGCCCGACGTCCTTGTCGTCCTCCTTTGTGCTCTAATGCACCCAACGAAGACCGCGCCCTGACCCGCGCCGATTGTCTGAAAATTTGGGGAGGAAGGGTGCCGGAGCAGCAAGATGATTAGTGTGGGTTTTTGCAAAAAACCCCCCAAATTTTTCACATTTTTCTTTGAACTTATCCCTTTAACGATGAGACTTTTTCTAATAAGTGTATTTATATTGAAATTTTGCATATGGTGTAGTTTATCCAAAAATTGTGTCCGGTAAAGAGAAGGGTTGAAAAAATGTATTGGACCATAATAAATCAATTTCTTGATCAGATCAGATTTGTAAAGCTAATTTATTAATTCGTTTTAGTCGTAGTGTTGAAAATATTAAAAAGTCAATTGAGAATACATGAATAAACTATTTTTTGACAAATGTTGGAATATTAGATGGATGAAGAAGAGTTAGATTTGTTGAGAATACAAGCTACTTGATATTGCTACTTGGTGGTTGTATGTTTAATAATGCTGATTATTAGAATAAGAAGAAACCAATTGGACATTAAACTAATAACTAACAGAGAGTCTCTTAGGGGTGGTAATCTTCAAAATATTTTATATGGTGGTAGAAATAACTGTCTTGACTATTTGAGAATGGATGTGCCTATATTCATGCATTTGGTCAGTATGTTGCGAGAACGAAATCTCTTATATGATACACGATATGTTACCAATGAAGAACAACTTGCAATGTTTTTGCACTATATTGATTTTCATTCAAGGAATAGAAGCATGAACATAGTTTTTTAAGGTCTAGTGAGACAATTAGTCGATATTTTAATACATGCCTCCGAGCTATATCTGGAATCAGATATCAGTTCATGTCTCAAGCAATTGCTGCGACACATCCTATCATAGAGAACAATAGTAACTACAATTCGTGGTTTAAGGTATGTTGTTATAACACATTAGATTTATTTGATTAAAAATTTGATTATATTTTATGTAGGATTGTATTGGACTAGTTAATGGAACACATGTGCATGCTAAAGTATCGTCCAATATGATTGCACATTTTCGTGGACGTAAGGGTGTCACACAAAATGTCTTAGCTGCAGTTGACACCAGCCTTAAATTTTTATATGTTTTGGTAGGATGGGAAGGATCTGCAAATGATTTTACGATATTGAGAGATACTATTTCACGACCTCCTCCCTGTTATCTAAACCGAATCACCGCTTATCACATACCCGGCCAGTGTCCCGTCATCACTTGTCCTGAAATCTCATGTCCCTAGATCTCTTGTCCTGTAATAATTGTTTCAGGAAGTTTTCTCGAAAGATTTCGTAACATCGACTTTGGCAGGGTGTCAACTGCCGGGGGCCTACCTACCTTTTGCTTACGCTCGCATACATGTCGTATCCAAATTATTCAGTATTTTCGGCGCACGGATGACGCATGACACTTGTAATCAATCCCGATCTGCTACTTGGTTTATTAGGGTCATTTAGATCATGACAATCAGTTAGCAATTAAGGCTAAGTAATGAGTCATCCTAGAATTTATACAATTGCGTCTGAATGTGAACAAATTCAATAGCGAAGTTCTAAAATAATTTTAGATGAATAATGAGCGAGCAAAACCATCATCACACGATGATTACCGTAATTAATCACAGTTCAAAGAATTTGTTATTATTTTATTAATTATGTTTGTCTATAATTTGGATTTAATTTTTTGAGAGCCAGTAGCGATCAGGTTGACGTCAGGGCGTAGACTGTGAAAAATACAGTCATTGCAGTCAATCCTCGCGGCTCGTAATGTCCGCCATGGAGAGACCCCTGTAATAATTTCTTACCCTCAAAATGTCTTGTCCCTGGATCTCTTGTTCTGTAATAATTATTACAGGTAAGAGCGATGATGCGGATAAGTGATGACGGGACACTGGCCAGGGAGGGGATATTAAGGTTGGCACGCTCCAATTAGTAGTTGGAATTGGAATCCCACACGCAGTCATTACATTTCTGGGGAGAAGAACGCCGTATTTACTATTTTCATGTCTCAAAATTCGGTTTATCTCACAAGTTTAAAGGCTGTTTGGATAATTTCGGATTCGATACATAAGAAATTATCGATACAATTAATTATAAAAAATTAAGAAAATTGACCTAATTAATAATTTTATTATTTAAATTTTTTTTACTTAAAAAAAATTATCAATTCAGTCAACTTAATCAATTTCATAAATTTAATCATTTAAAATATAAATTAAAATTAACGACTTTTGTCGATTCGATTTAAATTTGAAGATTTAATCACTTAATGAGTGAAATTACCCTCATAAATTATAGATTATAATTATGTAAGAAATTTATTTATTACTTCATTTCAATGGATGGAACGCAATCACGAGTGTGGGGAAGTTAAAGAAGATCAAGAAGGTATTATACAAGATAACACACATTACAATTCTACCACACTATTTTAACATTCATTTCATAGTCTCACGTTTAACACAAGGACGCAAAAGCAACCTACTACATCTCTTCTTTGATTTTTACCACGGAAGGGAATGAAGCACTAGCCGACGCGGATGAGGGCTAGGGCATTGTTGGTGACTTGCGCCATGTCAATGACCTCCTTCCTGATGGTGCCGTGGACGACGGGGTCGCCGCCCTTGAGGAAGCCATCGAGGCAAGTGGTCTCGTCGGTCAGGGCGGTGCTGACCCAGGTCGGGACGTTGCTGAGGTGCCAGGCAAAGTTGGAACTGTCAGCGGGGCCCATGCTGGCGATCTCCTTCATAGAGCTGCGGAGGCGGTCGACGCTGTCAAAGAGCACAGAGAAGGAGAGGTTCCAATCGCCAGAGAGATTATGGCCGACGTGCTTCGCTAGCCAAGTGAGAAGCTCGGGGCGAAGCTCGGGACGGAGCGACGGGGACGACGATCCCTCGGGACGGGGACAAGCTCTCAGGACGGGGATGATCGCCGGCGAAGTCTAACCAACGTGCTTTGCTAGCCGAAGGGAGAAGCTCGGGACGAAGACCAGCGCTCGAGATGGGAATGGGGACGATCAGTGCTCGGTCGGGAGGGGGACGACCAGCGCAAGGATGACGGAAACAAAGGCTGAATTCGGCCGATTAGGGCGCCCTTTAATTCTGTAACTTATTGGCAAATGGAACCGGAATCGTTAAATTATTGAGAATCGAGAATTAACGTATTATATAAAATAATAATTTATATATAAATTAATATAAAAATATAATAAATTTAATATAAAATTTTGTAATTTTAGAAATATATGTTAACTAATTATTATTATTTAATATAATATTATCATTTTCATGTAAAATAATTTTATTAAAAAATATTTTCTTTTTTATCATATTTTATTTGTAAATAATTAGAAAATTATAATAATGTTATTATTAAGTATATAAAAATAAAAAAAAAATAAATTTTTTAAAAGGTCAAAAAATGATAAGCTATGTAAGTAACATATAATCAATTACATATTTATTTAATATAATTTTGTGATTATCTTGTCAAATAATTCTTAATAAATATAAAAAATATATGCTTATTTTTTAAAAATAATTTATTTGTAAGTAATTTGAGAAATAAAATAATTTTAATTTTGAAATTATTGAAATAATTTTAAAAATTAATAAGATTTTATAAAAAGGCCCAAAAATGAAAGGACTCTAGTTTCACTATATGTATAAATATCATAATAAATATTATAATGATTTGTATACACTACAAAGACAACTTAATATATTAAAAAAGACATCATAGTAGGTTAATACAAAAGTCCGCTAAAAAGACTGTTTAATATATAGTTTAACTTATCATGTTATTACAAAATATATAATTACATATCTATATCATCCATAAACTCCTGAATCCACTCAATTCTGACCCATCATCCATATCATCAACAAATGTCATGTCATCAACTTCGTCCTCATGTAAATGCCTACATGCAATTATCAAATAGGGCTAACTAAATCGTACCCCTTCGAGCTTTATCAAAGTTGGATACACGGCTTTCTTCCAAAAATCCTTTCAGTTGTTCGAAGGGCAGATGCAACATCACGCATGTCGATTATCAACTCTTCTATCAGCATCTGATCAATAGTTTTCCCCTTACGCTTACGTGACCTCGATGTATCTTCTGAAGAAGGGGCTTGCTGCTTACTTTTTGACTGACTACCAGTAACATAGTTGGTAGAAGGTCCCTCTCTATTAGCTGCATTCTGGGTATTCTCGCCTACAGAATATTATTGTTGAACCTCCTCTCTATTAAAATCTTCTCCAAAATTGTCAAATGCAGATTTAGCCATACTGCCAGTAGCATAATCTGATCCACAAATCAGGAGCAACACCTTGTAAAGGGGTATACGTGTGTTCAAAATATGTTTAGCTTTCGGAATTTGTTGCAAGATTACATTTAAAATATGTTAGATGTAACATAAACTGATAATATATATAAAAAATAATAAAAAATAGAAAAACATATATTTCTTTCTTATGGCTACGATATCAACATAGACTTGTCCGGATGCTGTGATCATCTTCTCATCTTCAATCCACCCTACCCTACTGAAGTCTTGTACCTTTTTGATGACTGCAACCCGCTTCTTTAATAGCTTCTTATAATAGCTTTCAACATCATCAGCATTGAACGCAGTATTGAACTATGCATTCACAGTAATTGCAGCTCTGACAAATGCTTGCCTCTTGAAAGACTTGTCTTACTTTAAACCTGCATGCATTTGTCCAACTAAAAAATTAATAAGAAACTCAAAGTTGCTTTTAGACCATAGTTTATGTGGTCTATGATTCCTATTCTTGGTTGTTTCTTGTTTGGCAACTGCTACTTGCAAGTTAGGACTCTTGTTAGTAAATGAGTTGGAGCCCAGTCCTTCATATCTATTTGAGTCCATACCTTTTAAATAATAACATAGGCATTAGGAAACAAGTATAATAATACATATATATTTAATATAAAGAACAAGCATCATAACAAGCAAACCAGTGCAATAATAGCACATAAGATAATACAATTCACGTAAATACTTCAACAAGGGAAATAGTTTGATATAAGCAAAAAAGGATAAACAGAAAAATATGTTCACGAACACAACCAAATCCTAATGATGATTATAAGCCTCCCACATCATTGCAACTATGTTATCCCTCAAACGAATCCACTGGATATTCTCCTCACATTCCTCCCTTATTGTTTGATTAATGTACAGCGACACATTCTCTGCTTCAACCTCGTTCTCATCATCCACATCTACATTCCTATTCAGTATTTCGTCATTTGGATCAGTAGTCATGACATAATTGTGGATAATGCAACAAGCAAAAACTATATCAACTTGGGTTTTAAATGGAAAGAAAGAGGTCACCTCCAATATACGAAAACGTGTCTTCAAAATCCCAAAAGCTCGTTCTACTTTAGACCTTAGAGATATATGTCTGTAATTGAATTACTCCTTTGCATTTTGTGATGGGTGACCCAGTTGTTCCTTCAGATGGTATCTCACCCCCCTATATGGTGCAATAAATCCAACCATTGTTGGGTAACCAGCATCAACAATATAATATTTTCCTTCCATCTACTTTAGATGACAGGGAGGAGGTCGTGAAATAGCATCTCTCAATACCGTAAAATCATTTGCAAATCCTTCCCATCCTACCAAAACATATAAAAATTTAAGGCTAGTGTCAACTGCAGCTAAGACATTTTGTGTGACACCCTTACGTCCACGAAAACGTGCAATCATATTCGACGATACTTTAGCATGCACATGTGTTCCATCAACTAGTCCAATACAATCCTACATAAAATATAATCAAATATTAAAAACATATTTTTAATCAAATAAATCTAATGTGTTATAACAACATACCTTAAACCACGAATTGTAGTTACTATTGTTCTCTATGATAGGATGTGTCGAAGCAATTGCTTGAGACATGAACTGATATCTGATTCCAGATATAGCTCGGAGGCATGCATTAAAATATCGACTAATTGTCTCACTAGACCTTAAAAAACTATGTTCATGCTTCTATTCCTTGAATGAAAATCAATATAGTGCAAAAACATCACAAGTTGTTCTTCAATGGTAACATGTCGTGTATCATATAAGAGATTTCGTTCTCGCAACATACTGACCAAATGCATGAATATAGGCACATCCATTCTCAAATAGTCAAGACAGTTATTTCTACCACCATATAAAATATTTTGAAGATTACCACCCCTAAGAGACTCTCTGTTGGTTATTAGTTTAATGTGCAATTGGTTTCTTCTTATTCTAATAATCAGCATTATTAAACATACAACCACCAAGTAGCAATATCGAGTAGCTTGTATTCTCAACAAATCTAACTCTTCTTCGTCAATCTAATATTCAAACATTTGTCAAAAAATAGTTTATTCATGCATTCTCAATTGACTTTTTAATATTTTGAACACTACGAGTAAAACGAATTAACAAATTAGCTTTACAAATCTGACCTGATCAACAAATTAATTTATTATGGTCCAATACGTTTTTTCAGCCCTTCTCTACACCGGACGCAATTTTTGGATAAACTACACCATCTGCAAAATTTCAATATGAATACACTTATTAGAAAAAGTTTCATCGTTAAGGTAATTGCAATGGGATAAGTTTAAAGAAAAATGTGAAAAATTCGGAGGATTTTTTGCAAAAACTCACACTAATCATCTTGCTGCTCCAGCACCCTTCTTCCCCAAATTTTCAGACAACCGGCGCGGGTCAGGGAGCGGTCTTCGTTGGGTGCATTGGAGCACAAAGGAGGACGACAAGGACGACGGGCGCAGTCGGAGCGGTGCGGTTTTCGCTTGGCGCACTGGACCACGAAGGAGGTCTTCGCTGGGCGCACTGGAGCACGGAGGAGGACGACGAGGATGATCGTGCCACCAATGTCAGAGTAAATTCAAGGAGATCGTGTGGTGCTCATCCTGCCAGAAGAAACGGTATTGCATACCGTGTGTGAAGCGCTGGTGTGTGTCCCTTGCATTTGAAGTTCCCCTTTTGTCTTATGGATTCTCTTTTTCGTTCGAGAAACTGCTGCTAGTACCATACTTACAGGTGCCTGAACTTAGAACAAAGCTTGAATGTGTCCTATGGAGGCTGTGCAGTTAGCTTTTCAGATTTTGTGTTTTTTTCGATACAGTTTTTTAATGCTGAGTTGGGTTGGCTAATATAAATTTTTTGGCGTGTCATCCTTCCTATTTTTCAGATAGAAAACATCGAAAATTTCTTGCAATCATGAATATTCCTTCCTTTATCACAAATTTTGTTGCTTGCAAATTTTGTTTCATCTTTCGACTTCATCTGGTGGTGCTGATCCTTCGAATTTCGAATGCTACATTGTTACCTTATTCAGGACATACTCTGATTGTGATTTTGTTTTTCTTATTCTTGATACATTGTCACAAGTCCTTTTTTAATGATATGTGATTCGTTTTTGTATTTGTTGATGAGGTAGCTATTTGTCCATGTTTTGTTGAATTTCCTGTCTTGATATCAGACTTAATGCTGATGCTTAGATATTGCAGTTATGCAGCGTAATGTTGGTGTGTTGAATTTTCATTGAACAAGTACCCAGATCTGACTGTGGCTGATGTTGAAACCAAATGCCCCTACTGCCAAAACAATTGCAACTGCAAGGCATGCTTGAGGATGATTCGAGTTGCCCAGGTTGGCTGTTAACACGAGATATGTGAAAATTTTGGTTTTCTCTTCTTTGCCTTTCCTTATTGGTGACTTTTGTTCTGCCACATCTAGCAGCCGCATCAACTGCAGCAGTAGTAGTAGTTGTTGTTGTTTTTATAATAGTAGTAGAAGAAGAAGTAGTAGCAGCAACAGTAATTGTAGTGGTAGTAGTAGTTGTAGCAATAGTAGCTATAGCAATAGTACTAATAGCAGCAGCAATACTAGCAGTAGTAGTAGTAATAGTTGCAGTAGGAGCAGTTGTTGTAGTAGTAGTAGTGGTGGTGGTGGTAGTAGTAGCACTAGTTGTTGTAGTAGTTACAGTAGCAGTAGTAGTAATTATAGTAGTGGTTGAAGTAGTAGTAGTATAGTAGCAGGTGTAGTAGTAGTAGTAGTAGTAGTAGTTGCAGTAACTGTAGTAGTAGTAATAGTAGTAGTAGTAAAAGTAGGAGTTGTCACAGTAGTAGTAGTAGTAGTTGTTGTTGTTGTAGAGGTAGTTGTAGCTGCAGTAGAAGTTGTGGTAGCATTAGTAGTAGTAGCAGTAGTAGAAGTAGTGCTAGCCGAAGTAGATCTAGCAGTAGCAGAAGTCATAGCAGCCGTAGTAGAAGTAGTAGAAGTAGTAGGCGTAGTACTGGAAGTTGTAGCAGGAATAGTAGTAGAAGTACTAGTATTAGCTGCAGCAGTAGTAGTAGTAGCAGTAGTTGTAGTAGTCATAGTAGTTGTGGAGCAGTGGTAGTAGTAATAGTAGGATCAGCAGCGGCAATAGTAGTAGTGGCAGAAGTAATAGTTGTAGGAGTAGTAGTAGTAGATAGTTGTAGCTTTAGTGGTAGTAGTAGTAGCAGTAGTAGCAATAGTCGTAGTAGTAGTGGTAGGAGTAGCAGCAGTAGCAATAGTAGCGGTAGTAGCAATAGTAGACATGGTAGTAGTCGTAGCAGCAGCTGTAGTAACAGTTGAAGTAATAGTGATAGTGGTAGTAGTTGTAGTAGCAGTAGTGTAGTAGTTGTTGTACAGGTAGTAGTAGTAGGAGAAGTAGTAGCAGCAGCAGTATTAGCAATAGTAGCCACATCAGTAGTAGCAGAAGTAGCAGCAATAGTAGTAGTAGCAGTAGTAGCAGTAGTAGTAGAAGTTATAGCAGTTGTAGTAGCAGCAGCAGTAGTACTAGTAGTAGTAGTAGTAATAGTAGTAGGAGTGGTTGTAGTAGTAGCAGTAGCAAGAGTTGGTGTAATTATACCATTTGTAGTAGCAATAGTAGTAGTTGTTGTTGAAGTTGCAATAGTATTAGTAGGAGTAGTGGTAGCTGCTATAGTAGTAGCAGCAACTCGAGTAGTAGTTGTTGTAGTAATAGCAGTAGTAGTAGAAGTAGGAGCATTAATAGTAGTAGTAGTAGTAGTAGTAGTACAAGTAGTAGTAGTAATAGTAGCAGCAGTAGTAGCAGTAGTAGCCGTAATAGTAGTAGTAGTGTTAGTAGTAGTAGTAGTAGTATAAGTAGTACTAGCAGCAGCAGCAACAACAACTGTAGTAATAGTAGTAGCAGTTGGAATAATAGCAGAAGTAGCAATAGTAGACGTAGTAGGAGTTGCAGTACCATTAGTAGTAGTAGGAGTAGTAGTAGTGGTTGTAGTAGTAGTAGTTGTTGTTGTTGTCATAGTAGCAGTAGCAATAGTAGTAGTAGGATTAGCAGCTATGGTAGTAGTAGAAGAACAAGTAGTAGTAGCAGCAGTAGCAATAGTAGTTGTAGTAGTAGTATTAGTAGTAGTAGTACTAATAAGACTAGTAGCAGTAACAATAGTAGATGTAGTAGTACTACGAGCAGTTGTAGTCATAGTAGTAGTAGTAATAGTACTGTTAGTTGTAGCAGTAGTCATAGTAGCAGTAGTAGCAGTAGTAGTAGCAGCAGTAGCAGCAGTAGTAGTTGTAGTAGTTGTATAGTAATAGTCGCAGTTGTAGCTTTAGTAGTAGGAGTAGAAGTAGTAGTAGTAGTTGCAGTAGTAGTAGTGGTAGCAGTAGTAGTTGTTGTAGTAGAAGAAGTAGTAGTAGTGGTAGCAGTAGTAGTTGTTGTAGTAGAAGAAGTAGTAGTAGTTGGAATAATAGCAGTTGTGGTAGCAGGAGTAGTATCAGCCATAGTTGCATTAGTAATAGCCGCAGTAGAAGTAGGAGTAGCAGAAGTAGTAGCAGCAGCAGCAGTAGCTGTAGCAGTAGTTATTATTGAAGTATCAACAGTATTAGTAGTAGTTGTAGCAACAGCAGTAGTAGAAGTAGTAATTGCAGCTACCGAAGGGACTGTAGTAGCAGTAGTTCTAGTAGAAGTTAGAAATATAAGTAGTAGCAGCAACAGTAGTATCAATAGTAGCAGTAGTAGCAGCAGTGGTAATAGAAGTATGAGTAGTAATAGTAGCTACAGCATGAGTAGTAGTAGTAGGGTTAGCAACAGTAGTTATAGTAGTATTCGTAGTAGTAGTAAAAGTAGTAGTAGAGGTTGCAGCAGTAGTTGGAGTTGCAGTACCATTAGACGTAGCCGTAGTAGTGGTTGGTGTTGTAGTGGCAGCAGCTGTAGTAGTAGAAGTGATATCAGCCACGGTAGTGTTGAAGTAGTAGTTGCATCAATAGTAGTTGTAGTAGTAGCAGGAGCAGCCGGAGCAACAGCAGTAGTAGTAGTAGAAGTGTTAGTGGTAGAAATAGTAGTGGTAGTAGTAGCAGCAGCTGCTGGAGATGTAATAGAAGTAGTAGTAGTAGTAGAAGTAGGAGTAATAGAACCAGTAGCTGTAGTAGCAGTAATAACAATAGTAGCAACAGTAATAGTGATTGTAGTAGGAGAGGTAGTAGTAATGGCAGTAGTAGTCATAGCCGTAGTAGTAGTAGTAGTAGTAGTAGTAGTAGTAGTAGTAGTAGTAGTAGTAGTAGTAGTAGTAGTAGTAGTAGCCGCATTTGCAGTCGTAGTAATTGTAGTAGTTGCAGTCCTAGTTGTAGGAGAAGTTGTAGTCGTAGTTGTTATTGTTGTTGTAGGAGAATTAGCAGTAGTAGTAGTAATAGTTATTGTTGTTGTTGTAGTAGTTGTTGTAGTTGTAGTTTTAGTTGTTATTGTTGTTGTAGGAGAGGAAGTAGTAGTAATAGTAGTTGTCGTAGTTGTCGCATCAGTAGTTGTTGCTGTATTAGTAGCACTAATGGTAGCAGTGGTTGTAATAGCTGTAGTGGTAGATGTAATCATAGTGGTAGCAGTAGCAGTACTAATAGTAGCAGCAACAGTAATTATCGTAGCGGTAGACGAAGTAGTTTTCGTTGCAAAAATAGTAGCAATAGTACCAATAGTGGTAGGCGTAGTAGTAGTTGTAGTACTAATTATTGTAGCAGTACCAGCCATAGTAGCAGTCGTGGTAGTAATAGAAGTTGTAGTAGTAATTATAGTAGTATTAGTAATAGTAGTAGAGCTAGAAGAAGTAGTAGTAGAACTAGTAGTAGTAGTAGAAGTAGTAGTAGTTGTTGTTGTTGTAGTAGTAGTAGTAGGAACACCAGTAGTTGTGGTAGTGGTAGTGTAGCAGCAGTAGTAGTTGGGGTGGTAATAGTAGTAGTAGCAGTAGTAAAAGTAATAGAGGAAGTAGTAGTAGTGGTAGTAATAGTAGTAGCCGTAGTAGTAATGGTAGTTGTTATCATATGAATATCAGTAATTGTAGTAGCAGTAGTAGTAGTAGCAGTCGAAGTAGTGGTAGCAGTATTTGTAGTAGTAGTAATAGTAATAGAAGTAATAGTTGTCATAGTACTAAGTACTAGTAATAGTAGTAGCAGTAATACTAGTGGTAGAAGTAGTAGTAGTAGCAGCTCTAGTATTAGTTGGAGTAGTAGTAGTAGTAGTAGAGGTAGTAGTAAGAGTAGAAATAGTAGTCGGAGAAGTTGTAGTTGTTGAAGTAGTAGTAGTATTTAGTAGGAGCAGTTGCATAGTAGTGGTAGTGGTAGCAGTAGTAGTAGTAGTAGTAGTAGTAGCATTAATAGCAGCCATAGTAGTAGTAGTTGTAGTAGTTGCGGCAATAACTGTAGTAGTGGTAGGGTAGTAGTAGTAGTAGTAATGGTGGTAGCATTAGTAGTAGTAGTAATAGTAGTAGTAGTAGTAGCGGTAGCAGTTATCATTGTAGCAGTAGTAGTAGTAACCGTGTAGTAGTAGGAGCAGCAGCGACAGTAGTAGTAGCGGTAGCAGTAGCAATAACAGTGGTAGTAGTAGTAGTAGTTGCGGTGGTAGTAGTTGTTGTTATAGTAGTTCTACTAGTAGAAGCAGTATTTGTAATATAGTAGTAATAGTATTCATCATAGTAGCAGTAGCAGGAGTTGCAGTTGTAGCCATAGCAGTAGTAGTGGTAGAAGTAGTTGTTGTTGTAGTAGTTGTATTAATAGTAGTAGTCGTAGCAGTAGTAGCATTCATAGTAGTGATAGCATAGTAGCAGTAGTAGCCGCATTAACAATAGTTGTAGTAGTAGCTGTAGTTGCAGTAGTAGTAGCGAAACTAGTAGTTGTTGTTATAGTAGGAGCAGTCGTAGGAGGAATAGTAGCAGCAATAGTAGTAGCAGCAGTAGTAGTGGGGGCTGTTGTAAAAGTAGTAGCAGCAATAGTAGTAGGGACAGAGGCAGCCATAGTAGAAGTGCTAGTAGTAGTAGAAGCAGTAGCCGTAGTGGTAGAAGTAGTAATAGTAGTAGTTGTAGCAGCAGCAACAACTGTCGTTCTAATAGTAGTAGTGGTGGTAGTAGTAATAGTAGTAGTACCAGTAGTAATAGTTATAGTAGCAGTAGCGGTAGTAGTAGTAATAGTAGTAGTAGCAGTAGTTGTGGTAACAGGAGAAGTAGTAATAATAGTTGTTGTTGTAGTAGTAGTAATAATAATAGTAGTTGTAGTAGTAGTAATAATAGTAGTTGTAGTAGTAGTAGTAATAATAATAGCAGTAGTAATAGTTATAGTAGCAGTAGTAGCTGCAGTAGTAGTAGTAGTTATAGTAGCAGTAGTAGCAATTGCAGTAGTCATGGTACTAATAGTACTATCAATAATAGCTACAGCAATGGTAGTATTAGTAGTAGTAATATTAGTTGTTGTAGTAGTAGATGTACTAGAAATAGTAGAAGCAGAAGTTGAAGTGGCAAAAGTAGTCCCAGTAGTATGACTTGTGGAGTAGTAGAAGCTGTAGTGCTGGTCATGGTAGTAGTAGTTGTTGCAGCAGTAGTCATAGTAGTAGGATAATTAGTAGTAGTATTAGTAATGGTAGCAGCCACAACAATAGTAGTAGCAGTAGTAGCACTAGAAGTAGTACTAATAGTAGTAGCATTGTAGAAGCAGATATAACAGTAATAGTAGTAGTAACAGTTGTAGTACTAGTAGTAGTAGTAGTAGTAGTATTAGCAACAATAGAAATAATAGTAGCAGTACTAGTAGTAGCAATAGTAGCAGTAGCAGCAGCAGCAGCAATAGTAGTTGTAGTAATAGAAGCAGAAGTAGTAGTAGCAGTAGTAGTAGTAGCTGTAGGGGTAGTGGTTGGAGCAGTAGTAGGAGTAGAAGTTGCAGTCGCAGTAGCAGCGGCAATAACATTAGTTGTAGTAGCAGCAGTAGCAATAGTAGCCACAATAGCAGTAGTGGTAGTAGTTGCTGAATTAGTTGTAGCAGTTGTAGTAACAGTAGAACTAGAAGTTGTTATAGTAGTAGCTGTAGTAGTAGTAGTGCCAGCAGGAGTAGCAGTAGTAGTTATAGTACTAGTAGTAGTAGTAGCAACAGCAGTGGTAGTAGAAGTAGTAGCCGCAGCAGCAATAGTAGTAGGAGAAGTAGAAGCTGTAGTTGTAGTTGTAGCAGAATTAGTAGTAGTTAAAGAAGATACAGCAGCAGCAATAGTAGCAATAGAAGTATTAGTAGTGGTAATAGTAGTAGTAGTATTTGTAGTTGTAGTAGCAACAGCAGTAGTAGTAGTCACAGTAGTTGTGGTAGTAGTGGTAGTCATAGTAGGAGTAGTAGTTCTAATAGTTCCAGTAGTAGTAGCAGTACTAGATAATTGCAGTAGGTGTAGGAGTAACGGTAGCAAAAGAAGAAGAAGAAGAAGAAGAAGAAGAAGAAGAAGAAGAAAAAAAAGAAGCAGAAGTAGCAGCAGCAGCAGCAGTAGTAGTAGTAGTAGTAGTAGGAGGAGGAGGAGGAGGAGGAGGAGGAGTATTAGCAAGAGTAGAAGTAGGCATATAACTAGCAATAGTAAAAGTAGTAATAATAGTAGTAGTTCTTGTTGTAGTAGTAAGAGTCATAGTAGGAGTAATAGTTGTAGTTCTAGTAGTAGTAGTTACTATTGTAGTAGTAGCAGTAGTAGTGGTAATAGTAGTAGTAGTAGTAATAGTACCAGTAGTCATAATAGCAGATGTAGTAGTAGTAATAGTAGTAACAAGAGGAGTAGTATTAGCAGTATTAGTAGTAATAGTAGTACTAGTAGTAGTAACTGTAGTAGTGGCAGTACAAGTAGTAGTAGTAAGAGTAGTAGTAGGAGTAGTAGTTGTACTAGAAGTAGTTATAGTAGTAGTAATAGTAGTAGTAGTAGTAATCGCACTAGCAACAGTACTAGTAGCAGTTGTAGAAGTAGTAGTAGTAGTAGTAAAAGGAGTAATAGTAGTTGTAGTAGTAGTACTAGTAGGAACAACAAGTGTAGTAGTCGTAGCACTAGCAGTAGTTGCAGTAGTAGTAGTAGTGGTGGTGGTAGTAGTAGTAGTAGTAGTATTAGTGGCAACAATAGCAGCAGCAACAGCAGTAGTAGTATTAGTTGTTGTTGTCATAGTAGTAGTAGTTGTAGTAGTAGCAGCTGTCGTAGTAGAGTGAGTAGGAGCTAGTGTAGGAGTAGTAGTAGTAGCAGTAGTTGTTGTTGTGGTAGTAGTAGTAGTGGTGGTGGTGGTGGTAGTAGTAGTAGAGGTAGTAGTAGTTGTTGTAGTTGTTGTAGTGGTAGTAGTAGTAATAGTGGTAGTAGTTGTAGTAGTAGTAGAAGTGGTAGTGGTAGTAATAGTAGCAATAGGAGAAGGAGTAGTAGTATAGAAGTAGTAGCAGTAGCAGTAGTAGAATTAGTTGAAGTAGTAGTAGTAGCAATAGTAGTAGTAGTAGTAGTAGTAGCCGAGTAGTAGTTGTAGCAGTAGTAGGAGAAGTTTTAGTAGTGGTACTAAAAGTAGTAGCATAGTGGTTGTAGTAGTTATAATAATAGTAGTAGCAGCAGCAATAGTAGTAGTAGTAGCAGTAGTAGAAGCAAAAGTTATAATAGGAGTAATCATTATAGTAGTAGTACTAGTAGTAGTTGTCGTAGTAGTAGTAGTAGAAACAGCTGTAGTTATAGTAGTTGTA
Organism: Trichopus zeylanicus subsp. travancoricus; assembly: GCA_005019695.1. Taxonomy (NCBI): domain Eukaryota; kingdom Viridiplantae; phylum Streptophyta; class Magnoliopsida; order Dioscoreales; family Dioscoreaceae; genus Trichopus; species Trichopus zeylanicus. Next base: position 132,173 of record RXID01014858.1, on the reverse strand, counting down.
GAAGCAGTAGTTGTAGTAGTAGTAGTATAGGAGGAGGAGGAGGAGGAGGAGGAGTAGTTGTTGTTGTTGTTGTAGCAGTAGTAGTATTATTAGTAGTAATAGCAGTAGTTATAGTAGTAGTCGTAAAATTAGTACTATTTGTTGTAGTCGTTGTTTAGTAATAGTAGCAGTACTAGTAATAGTATAGGTAGTAGTATAAGTAGTAGTCACAGTAGAAGAAGCAGTAGTAGTTGTAGCGGTAGTAGTAGTAGTAGAGTAGTAGTAGTAGAGTAGTAGTAGTAGTAGGAGTAGGAGGAGGAGGAGGAGGAGTAGTAGTAGTAGTTGCAGTCGTAGTAATAGTTGTGGTAGTAGGATTAGGGGGAGGAGTAGTAGTAGTTGTTGCAGTAATATCAGTAGCAACAATAGTAGTAGTGGTAGTAGCGGTGGTGGTAATAGCTGTAGTAGTAGTTGAAGTAGTAGTTGTTGTAGTAGTAGTTGTAGGAGCTATAGTAGTTGCAGTAGGAGTGGTAGTAGTAGTAGCAACAACATTAGTAGAAGTAATTGCAACTGCAGTAGTAGTAGTCGTTGAAGAACTAGTAATAGTAGTAGTTATTGGAGTAATAGTAGTATTAGTAGTAGTAGTTGCACTAGTAGTGTAGTAACAGTAGCTGCAGTAGTAGTAGTAGAGGTAGTAGTAGTAGTAGTTGCGGGAGTAGCAGCAGCTGTAGTAGTAGTTGTAGTAGCAGTAGTAGTAATAGTAATAGTATTATTAGTAGTAGTAGTAGTAGTAGTTGTGGTAGGAGGAGGAGGAGGAGTAGTAGTAGTTTTTGTTGTTGTTGTAGCAGCAGCAGCAGTTGTAGTCGTTGTGGTAGCATTAGTAGTAGAAGTTGCTGTAGCAGTAGTAGTAGTCGCAGTAGTAGTAGTAATTGTTGTAGTAGTAGTAGTACAACCAGTAATACTAGTAACTGAAGGAGTAGTACTAGAAGTAGTAGCAGCAGCAGTAGTAGTAGTAGTGGTGGTGGTGGAGGTGGTAGAAGTTGTTGTAGCTGTAGTAGTAGTAGTAGTCGTGGGAGTAGTAGTAGTGGGAGTAGTAGTAGCAGCTACAGTAGGAGTAGTAGTAGTTGTCGTTGTTGTTGCAATAGTAGTATTATTTGTTGTCATAGTAGTAGTTGTAGGAGTATTAGTGGTAGTAGTTGTAGTAGTAATAGTAATAGTAGTAGTAGAGGTAGTAGAAGAAGTAGTAGTTGTAGTAATTGCAGAAGTAGTTGTAGTCGTATTATTAGTAGTAGAAGTTGGAGTAGTAGCGGTAGTCGCAGTTGTAGTAGTCCAAGTAAAAGTTGTAGAAGTAATAATAGCAGAGGTAGCAGTAGTAGTAGCTGTAGTAGCAATAGTAATAGTAGTAGTAGCTGTAGTAGTAGCAATATTAGTAGTAGCAGTTGTAGCAGTAGTGGAAAAAGTAGTATTAGCAGCAGTAGTATCAACAACAGCAACAGCAATAGTAATAGTAGTAGTAGCTGCAGCAGTAGCAATATTAGTAGTAGCAGTTGTAGTAGTCGTAGCAGTAGTGGAAAAAGTAGTATTAGTAGCAGTAGTATCAACAACAGCAACAGCAGTAGCTGTAGTATTTATAGTAGTTGTAATAGTAGTAGTTGTAGTAGGTGTAACAAAAGTAGTAGTAGTAGTAGTTACTAATAGTAGCAGCGACAGTAGTAGTAGTTTTAGTAGGTGTAGTAGCAATTGTTGTAAGAGTAGTAGTAGTAGTAGGAGTAGCAATAGTAGTAGCAGTAGTACCAGCAGTAGCAATAGTAGTAGTAGAAATAGTAGTAGTAGTAGCAACAGCAGTAGTAGTAGTAATAGTAGTAGCAGTAGCAGTAGAATTAGCAGTAGCATTATAGGCAATAATAGTAATAGCAACAATAGTAGTCGCAGGTGAAGTAATATGAGTAGTAGTAGTAGAAGTAGTAGCAGCAACAATAGTAGTAGTAGAATTTATGGTAGTAGTAGTTGTTTTTGTAGTAGTTGGAGAAGTTGTAGTAGTAATTGTAATTGTAGTAGGTGTAGCAGCAGCAGCAGTAGTAGTAGTTGCAAGAGTAGCAGTAATAGTTGTTGTAGGAGCAACAATAGCAGCAATACTAGTATAACCAGCAGAAGTTGCCGCAACCATAGTAGTTGTAGTATTTGCAAGAGTAGTAGTTGTAGTAGAAGTAGTAGTAGCTATAGTTTCAGTACTACTAGTGGTAGTGGTGCTGGTACCAGTAACAATCGCAGTATTAGTAGTAGTAAAAATAGTAGTTACAGTTGTTGCAGCAGTAGCAGTATTTGTAGTAGTAGAAGTTATAGGTGTAGTAGCAGTAGTAGTAATAGTAGCAGTAGTAGTAACAATAGTAACAGCAGTAGTTGTAGTAATAGTAGTTGTAGTAGCAACTGTAGCCATTAAAGGAGTAGTATTAGTTGTAGTTGTAGTAGCAGTAGTTGTAAAAGTTATATGAGTAGTAGCAATAGTAGCAGTTGTAGTAGTAGTGTCAATAGCAGTAGTAGTAGCACTTGCAATAGTAGTTGTAGTAGTAGTAGTTATAGTAGCAGGAGTAGTAGTAGTAGCTCTGGCAGCAGCAGTAGTTGGAGGAAGAGAAGCAGTAGTAGGAGTTGCAGTAGTACTAGTTGCAGTGGTAGCAGTAGCAATAGTTTTGGTAGTAGTTATTGTGGGAGTAGTAGTAGAAGTAGCAGTAGTAATAGTAGTAACAGTAGTAGTAGCAATAGTAGTAGTTCTAATAATAGTAGTTGTAGGAGTAGTCGCAGCTGTTGTACAAGCATTTCTCGTAGTTGGATTAATAGTAGTTGCAGTACTAGGACTAGGAATAGAGATAGTATCAGTAGTAGTAGCATCCGTAGTTGTAGTAGGAGTAGTTGTAGTAGTAGGTGTAGTAGTTGTAGTAGAAGTAGTAGCAATGATAGTCATTGTTGTACTTGCAGTAGAAGTAGAAGTAATAGTAGTAGTTGTGATAGTAGAACTTTTTGTTGTTGTTGTTGTTGTAGTAGTAGTAGTAGAAGTTGTAGTAATAGTTATAGTAGTAGTAGTAGTAGTAGTAACAACAGCGACAACAGCAACAACAACAGTAGTTGTAGAAGCAACAGTAGAAGTACCTACAGGAGCAGCAGTAGTACTAGCCGTTATTGTTTTAGTACTAGTAGTGGAATCCAAAGTCATAGTAGTAGTAATAATAGTAGGAGCAGTAGTAGAAGTAGAAGGAATGCTATGAGTGGTACTAGTAATTGTAGTAGCTGTAGGAGTAGCTGTAATATTAGCAATATTGGTAGTAGTAGTTATTGTAGTAGCAGCAGTTGTAGTAGTGGTAGTAGTAGTAGTCATAGGATTAATGCTAGTAGTAGCAATAGTAGTAGTAGTAGTAGTCAGAGTAATAGGAGTAGTAGTTGTAGTAGTGATAATTGTAGTAGAAGTAGTTGTAGTATTAGTAATAGTAGTAGTAGTAGGAGGAGTTGGAGTAGGAAGTAGAAGTATAAGTAGTAGTAGTAGTAGTAGTAGTAGTAGGAGTTGGAGTAGAAGTATAAGTAATAGTAGTAGTAGTAGTAGTAGCAATAGTAGCAATAGAAGGAGTAGGATTAGTTGTAGGACTAGTAGTAGGAGTAGTAGTAGGAGTAGCAAGAGTTGTAGTAGGAGGAGGAGTAGTTGTAGAAAAAGTTGCAATAGTAATAACAGCAGCAGCAGCTGCAGAAGTAGCTGTAGTTGTAGTAGTACTAGCAGTAGGTGTAGTATTTCTATTATTAGCAATAGGAGTAGTAGTAGTAGAAGTAGTAGTATTTGTAGTAGTGGAAGTAGTAGCAGTAATAGAAGTTAGAAGTAATGGTAGCAGTAGGTGTTGGAGTAGGTGTTGGAGCAATAGCTATAGTAGTAGTAGCAGCTGCAGCTACAGTAGTTGTTTTAGTTTTAGTAGTAGTAGTTGTGGTAGTGGTAATAGTTGCAGTTATAGTATTAGTATTAGTAATAATAGTAGTTGTTATTGTTGTAGTAGTAGTAGTAGGTCTAGGAGTACTAGTAGTAGCAGTTGTACTAGTTGTGTAGTAGTAGCAGTAGTAGTAGTATTAGTTGGAGTAGGGGTAGTAGGAATGGGAGTAGTGGTAGTAGTTGCAATAGTAAGAGTAGTAGTTGGAGTAATAGTAGCAATAGTAGGAGTTGTAGCACTAGTAGTTGTAGTAGCAGAAGTAGTTGTAGTCGTAGTTGTAGGTCTAGGAGTACTAGTAATAGCATTTGTAGAAGTCATAGTGGTAGTAGTAGTAGTAGTAGTTGCAGCTAGCAGTAGCAGTAGTTGTGGTAGAAGTTGTAGTAGTACCAACGATTACTACTTTTTCTATTGCCACTACTACTACTAAAACTTCTCCTACTACTACTCCTACTACTAATACTACTATTCCTACTAGTATTACTTCGACTAATCCTACTACTACTACTTCCAGTACTACTACTATTCTTACAACTAGTACTACTACTCGTACTGCTACAACTACAACAGCTACTACTTCTACTATAACTATAACTACTACCACTGCTACTACTAATACCACCACTACTACTTCTACTACTACTACTGCTGCTTCTCCTGCTACAACAACAACTACTACAATCACTACTACAACTACCACAACTTCTACTACTACTACTACGACTACTACTATACTACTACCACTACCACTACTACTACTACTACTACTTTTACTACTACTACTACACCAACTCCTACCCCTTCTATTACAACTACTACCATTACTACTACTATAAGTACTCCTACACCAACTCCTACTCCTTCTACCACAACTACTGTTACTACTTTAACTACTACAACTATGACAACTATTACTACTCCTATTACTACTACTACTACGACGATGACTACTACTACTACTACTACTACCACTACTACTACTGCTGCTGCTACTACAACTATAACAACTACTACTACAACATGGCTACAAAAGCTTGTATAACTGTTGCTGCTACTACACCTATTGCTACTACTACTACTATTACTACTACTACTACTATTACTACTACCACTACAAAAACTTCTCCTACTACTACTACTACTGCTCCTGCTATTACTACTACTACTACTATGACTACTACTAATACTTCAACTACTACTGCTATAACTACTACTACAACTTCTACTAGTACTACTGCTACAACAACTATTACTACTCCTACCGCTGCTACAACAACTCCTGCTGCTAGTACTACTATAGCTACTACTTCTACTACAACTACAACTGCAACTACTACTATTACTACTACCGCTACTAGCACTAGTATTGCTGATGCTACAATAACAACAACAACTACTACTACTACTACTCAGCCTCCTACTACTATAACTGCTACTACTACTACTACTACTAATAATAATACTTCTACTACTACTGCTACTGCTGCTACTACGACAATGACTACTACTATTGCCTGCGACGAGTACTACTACTACTACTACTACTACTACTACTACTACTACTATTACTACTACTACTACTACTATTCGTACTATTATTACTACATTTTCTGCTACTATTACCACAAGTCCAACTACTAATATATCTACTACTACTACTCCACCACCTCCTCCTCCTCCTACTAATACAACTACTGCTACCACTACTACTGCTTCTACTACTACTACTACTTCTATTGCTACTAGAACTACTACTACTTCTACTACTACTACAATTACTGCTACTACTTCTACTACTGTTGCTGCTGCTGCAGCTACTACTACTACTACCACTGCTGCGATTGCTCCTACTTCTAGTACTATAACTAGTACTACTATTACTATTGCTACTACTACAACAACTACTACTACTGCTTCTACAACTACTACAACTACCACAGCAACTACTACAACTACTATTGCTGCTGCTAGTACTACTACTACAACTACTACAAGTACTACCGCTATGACTACTACTACTGCTACAACTAGTACTACTAATGTTATTGTTGTTGTTGCTAATACTACTACTAGTACTAGTACTAGTACTTCTACTGTTACTACTACTATTACTGCCACAGCGGCTTCTACAATACTACTACTACTCCTTCTAGTGCAACTACTGCTGCTGCTATTGTTGTTGTTGCTCCTACCACTAGTACTACTACTACTTTTCCTGCAACTACTACTACTTCTGCTACAACTACTACTACCACTACTACTGCTACATCTTCTACTACTCCATTGCTGGTACTACTGGTACCACTTTTGTGACTTCTACTACTGCTACTACTACTTGTACTACTACTATACTACTACTACAACAACAACAATAATAACTACTACTACTACTACTACTATCGCTGCTGCTCCTACTTCTACCACAACTATTGCTACTGCTGCTATCGCTACTACTGCTACTGCTACCACACCCACTACAACTACTACTGCTTCTATAGTAATTACAACTACTGTTACAATAACTGCTACTACTACTATATAACTACTGCTACTACTACTTTGGATGCGACCACTACTATAACTACTACTGCTATTACTACTACTACTACTACTACTATTACCACTACAACTGCTACTACTACTATTACTACTACCACCGCTACTAATACAACTTCTACTATGACAGCTACTACTACTACTACGGCTACTTCTATCACTACTAACATTGCTACTACTACTTCTACTATAACTACCACTACTTCGACTACTATAACTACTGCTGCTACAATACAACATCAACTACTACTTTTGCTACTACGTCTGCTACTATTACAACTATTATTTCCATTGCGGCTACTACTACTACTACTACTACTACTGCTACTGCTACAACTATTGCTACTACTGCTACTACTACATCTCCTCCTCCTTGTCCTACTACTATCACAACTATTAGTTCTATCACTGTTGCTACTACTGCTACTGCTACCACAACTACTACCACTACTGCTACTACAGTAGTTGTTGTAGCAATAGCTATAGTAGTAGCAGTAGCTGCAGCTACAGTAGTTGTTGTAGTTTTAGTAGTAGTAGTAGTTGTGGTAGTGGTAATAGTTGCAGTTATAGTATTAGTATTAGTAGTAGTAGTTGTTGTTGTCGTTGTTGTTGTAGTTGTTGTAGGTCTAGGAGTACTAGTAGTAGCAGTTGTACTAGTTGCGTAGTAGTAGCAGTAGTAGCAGTAGTAGTTGGAGTAGGGGTAGTAGGAATGGGAGTAGTAGTAGTAGTTGCAGTAGTAAGAGTAGTAGTTGGAGTAATAGTAGCAATAGTAGGAGTTGGAGCACTAGTAGTTGTAGTAGTAGAAGTAGTTGTAGTTGTAGGTATAGTACTAGTAGTGGTGGTAGTAGTAGTAGTAGTAGTAGTAGTAGTAGTAGTAGTAGTAGTAGTACTAGTACTAGTAGTAGTTGCTGCTAGCAGTAGCAGTAGTTGTGGTAGAAGTTGTAGTAGTACCAACGATTACTACTTTTTCTACTGCAACTACTGCTACTACTACTACTAAAACGTCTCCTACTACTACTCCTCCTACTAATACTACTATTCCTACTAGTATTACTTCAACTAATCCTACTACTACTACTTCTAGTACTACTACTGCTACTACTACTACTACTACTCTCACAACAACTACTACTACTCATACTGCTATAACTACAACAGCTACTACTTCTACTACAACTATAACTACTACCACTGCTACTACTAATACCACCACTACTACTTCTACTACTACTACTGCTACTGCTTCTCCTGCTACAACAACAACTACTACAATTACTACTACAACTACCACAACTTCTACTACTACTACTACGACTACTACTACTACTACTACCACTACCACTACTACTACTACTACTTTTACTACTACTACTACACCAACTCCTACCCCTTCTACTACAACTACTACCACTACTACTACTACAACTACTCCTACAACAACTCCTACTCCTTCTACCACAACTACTACTACTACATCAACTACTACAACTACGACTACTATTACTACTCCTAGTACTACTACTACTACTACGACGATGACTACTACTACTACTCCTACTACCACTACTACTACTGCTACTACTACGACAACTATAACAACAACTACTACTACTACAACTACTACTACAACATGGCTACAATAGCTTGTATAACTGTTACTGCTACTACACCTCTTGCTGCTACTACTACTATTACTACTACCACTGCAAAAACTTCTCCTACTACTACTACTACTACTGCTCCTGCTATTACTACTACTACTACTGTCACTACTACTACTACTTCAACTACTACTAATATAACTACTACTACAACTTCTACTAGTACAACTTCTACAACAACTATTACTACTCCTACCGCTGCTACAATAACTCCTGCTGCTAGTACTACTATAGCTACTACTTCTACTACAACTACAACTGCAACTACAACTATTACTGCTCCCACTACTAGTACTACTATTGCTGATGCTACAACAACAACAACAACTACTACTACTACTACTACTCAGCCTCCTACTACCATAACTACTACTACTGCTACTACTACTACTAATACTTCTACTACTACTACTATTACTTCCAATGCTACTACTGCTCTGCTGCTGCTACTATGGCAATGACTACTACTATTGCCTACTTCGAGTACAACAACAACAACAACAACAACTACTACTACTACTATTACTACATTTACTGCTACTACTATCACTTGTCCAACTACTAATATATCTACTACTACTACTCCACCTCCTCCTCCTCCTCCTACTAATACAACTACTACTAGCACTACTACCGCTTCTACTACTACTACTACTTCTATGACTACTACTGCTACTTCTGCTACTATTATGACTACTGCAAATACTACAACTGCTACTACCACTACTAATACTAGTATTACTACTACTCCTACTATTGCAACTAGAACTACTACTACTTCTACTACTACTACAACTACTGCTACTACTTCTACTACTGTTGTTGCTGCTGCAGCTACTACTACTACTACCACTGCTGCGATTGCTCCTACTTCTAGTACTATAACTACTACTACTGCTATTGCTACTACTCCAACAACAACTACAACTAGCACAACAACTACTACAACTAGCACAACAACTACTACAACTACTGCTACTGCTGCTAGTACTACTACTACAACTACTACAACTACTACCGCTACGACTACTACTACTGCAACTACTAATACTACTAATGTTATTGTTGTTGTTGCTAATACTACTACTACTAGTAGTACTAGTACTTCTACTATTACTGCCGCAGCGGCTTCTACAATACTACTACTACTCCTTCTAGTGCAACTACTGCTGCTGCTATTGTTGTTGCTGCTCCTACCACTAGTACTACTACTACTTTTCCTGCAACTACTACTACTTCTGCTACAACTACTACTACCACTACTACTGCTACATCTTCTACTACTCCATTGCTGTACTACTGGTACCACTTTTGTGACTTCTACTACTGCTAATACTACTTGTACTACTACTACTACTACTGCTACAACAACAACAACCACTACTACTACTACTATCGCTGCTGCTCCTACTTCTACCACAACTACTGCTACTGCTGCTATCGCTACTACTGCTACTGCTACCACACCCACTACAACTACTACTGCTTCTATAGTAATTACTACTACTGTTACAATAACTGCTACTACTACTATACAACTACTGCTACTACTACTTTGGATGCGACCACTACTACAACTACTACTGCTATTACTACTACTACTATTACCACTACAACTACTACTATTACTATTACTACTACCACCGCTACTAATATAGCTTCTACTATGACAGCTACTACTACTACTACGGCTACTTCTATCACTACTCATATTGCTACTACTACTTCTACTATGACTACCACTACTTCTACTACTACAACTACTGCTGCTACTACAGCTCCTACCGCTGCTACAACTACAACATCAACTACTACTTTTGCTACTACTTTTGCTACTACTACCACTATTATTTCCGCTGCGGCTACTACTACTACTACTGCTACTGCTACAACTATTTCTACTACTGCTACTACTACATCTCTCCTCCTCCTCCTACTACTACCACAACTATTAGTTCGATCATTGTTGCTACTACTGCTACTGCTACCACAACTACTACCACTGCTACTACAACTACTATCACTTCTACTACTTCTGCTACAACTACTACTATGATGACTACTGCAACTGCTACTACATTTACTATAACTACTCCTACTGCAGCTACTACCACAATTGCTACTACTACTACTACAACTACTGTTGCAGCTGCTGCTACTGCTACTATTGCTACTATTACAACTAGTACTGCTACTACTACTGCTGCTACTATTACTACTACTACTAGTACTACTGCTACTATTACTTTTATTTATACTACTACTACTAGTACTATTACTACTGCTAATACTACTTTTGCTGCTACTACTACTTCTACTACCGCTAAAGCTACTACTATTGCTACTACTGCTACAATTACTTCTACTTCCTCTACTACTACTACTTCTACTTCAACTATAATAGCTACAACTACTACTTCTACTTCTAGTACTACTACTACTACTAGTACTACTTTTGCTACTACTGCTCCTACCACTACTATTACTACTACTACTATAACTACTGCTACTACTATTTCTACCACTACTACAACAACAACTACTAATACTACTGCATCTACTGTAGCTACTACCATTGCTACTACTATTACGACTACGGCTGCTACTACTACTACTACTTCTACTACTAGTTCTACTACTGTTGTTGCTGCTACTGCTACAACTGCTACCACTACCACTGCTGCTGCTACTGCTACAGCTATTATTACTACACCTACTACTTTTGCTACTTCAACTACTACTACAACTACTTCTTCAGCTACTCCTACAACTACTACTAATACAACTGTGACAATGGATACTACTGCTGCTGCTGCTGCTACAACAATAACTACTACTACTGTTGCTTCTGCTACTACTACTGCTGCTACTACATCCACTACTATTGCTCCTTCTACTGCTGCTGCTGCTTCTACTAGTACTACTACTACTCTTGCTGCTGCTGCTGCTGTCACTACTACTGCAACTACAACTACTCCTACTAGTACTACAACAACAACTACTACTACTACTGTTACTGCTGCTGCTGCTGTTACTACTGCTACTACTACATTTGTCACTACAACTACTACTACTTCGATTACTACCACTACTGTTACCACTAGTACTACTTTTGCTACCACTACAACTGCTACTACTACTTCTACTACAACTTCTACTACTTCTACTTATATTACTACTATCACTGTTGTTGCTGCTAGTTCTACTACCCATACTACTATTACAACAACTGCTGCTGCTGCTACTACTACTGTAGCTACTACTACAACTACTACTGTTACTATTGCTTCTAGTAGTAGTACTACAACTATTGCAACTACTAGTACTACCGCTACTGCTCCTGCTGCTGCTGCTACTAATACTTCTACTACTACTACAACTACTGCTATAGCTACTACTACTACATCTATTAAATTGCTCGTACTAGTATGACTTCTGCTACTGCTGCTCCTACTACTAAAACTAGTACTATTACTACTGCCATTATTGCTACAAGTACTACTACTAAAGTTGTTACTACTACCACTACAACTACTATTTCTAGAACTGCTACTATCCCTACTTCGGTTACTACTACTACTACTATACTACTACTACTGTTACTACTACTACAACAACTGCTTCTACTTGTACTTCCAGTACTGCTACAACTAGTACTACTACTACTGTTGCTGCTGCTACTGCTATTTTGGGTACTACTACTATGGCCAATACTACTACTACTACCACCGCTACTACTTCTACAAATGCTACTACTAGTTCATCATACACTACTACTATAGCTCCCACTACTGCTAAACTACTACAACTACTCCTATTACTACTATTACTGCCACTACAACTACAACCACTACTGTCATTACCACTACTACTTCTATTAATACTAGTACTAATACTTCTACTACTACTACTACTACTTCTAATACTACTAGTACCATTACTACTACTATTACTACAAATAGTTTTGCTACTACTAGTACTACTATTGCTACTACTGTAGTTGCTGCTATTGCTACTACTATAACAACTACTTCTGTAATTACTAATTCTACTACTATAGCTATGACTCTTGCTGCTACTACTTCTGCTATGGCTTATTTTTCTACTTCAATTGCTACAGTTACTACTACATCTACTACTACTACTGTTGCTCCTACTACTGCTGCTACTATTACTACATCATCTACAACAACAACTACTACTTCTACTACCGCTTCTACTACTACTAGTGCTGCAACTACGACTACTACTACTAGTACTACTACTACTACTACAGCGACAATAACTATTACTACTTCTACTACTACTAGCACTAGTACTACAACTATTGCTATTGCTACTACTACTATAACTATAGCTACAACTACGAGTCCTACATTAACTTCTGCTATTGCTGCTACAGTTGGCACTACAACTACTACAACTACTACTAGAACTGCTACAATATTACTACTATTATTATTACTGCTACTACTACTACTACTCCTCCTCCTCCTCCTCCTACTACTACCTCAGCTACTACTACTACTACGACTACCACAGCTGCTACTATTTCTACAACTACTGCTTCGACTACGACTACTACTACTACGACCATTGGAACTCCAACAGCTATTGCTACTACAACTACTACTTTAGCTACAACTACTAATACTACTACTCCTACTACTGCTACTACTGCTCCTACTAATACTACTCCTATGCCTACTACTACCATTACTACTACAAGTACTATTGCTGCTGCTGCTACTGCCATAAATCTTGCTACAACTACTACTACTACAGCTACAACTACTACTACTTCTACTACTTCTACTACTTCTATGGTTACAGGTATTGCTATAACTGCTACTTCTTCTCCTAGAACTACTACGGCTACTACTACTACTACTACTACTACTACTTAACCTCCTGCTTCTACTGTTACTGCTACTGCTACTACTACAACTACTGCTACTGCTAATACTACTACTACAACCACAACTACTACTAGAGCAACTTCTGCTACAACTTCTACTACTACTTCAACTATTGCTGCTACTGATGCTACTACCGCAAGCACTACTACTATTACCACTACTACTGCGACTACTACTACTATGACTACTACTAACACTACTACTTCTCCTACCACTACTGCTACTATGACTACCTTTACTGTGACTACTACTTCTACTACTACTACTACCCCTACATCTGCTATTACTGTTACTACAACTATAACTACTATTACCACTACTACAAATACGGGTACAACTACCTTTGCTACTACAGCTACAACTACTGCAACAACAAATATTACTACTAATAGTTATACTACTATTGCAACTGCTTCTATTGCTACTTCTACTACAGCTATTACAACTACTGTTGCTACTACTACTGCTACTACTAAAACTGCAGCTATTACTACTACAACAACTACTGCTATTATTACTACAACAACAATAACTACTACTATTACTGCTACAACAACTACTACTACCACTATTATTACTACAACTACTACTACATCTACAACTGCTACTACTACTACTACTTTAGGTACTACTGCTACTACTGCTACTACTGCTACTACTACTTCTACAACTACTACTGCTGCTGCTTCGGGTACTACTGCAATTGCAACTACTACTATATCTAATACCACTACTGCTACTTCAGGTACTACTACTACTACTACTACTTTGATGACCACCACTACTACTACCACTACTACTTCCACAAATGCTACTACTATTACTTTAAGTACTATTACAACTATTACAACTACTACTAATACTACTACTACTTCTATTATAACAACAACAACTACTACTACTATTACTACTACTACTACTACTACTACTCCTCCTCCTACTACTACAACTGTTGCTATTGCTACCACTGCTACTCCTACTACTACTATTACTATAGTTATTACTGCTACTATACTACTACTACTACAACAACTACAACTACTTCAATTAATTCTAGTACTGCTACTGCTACTACCACTACTACTACAACATCTAATATTACTAGTACTAGTACTACTACTATTATTACAACTACTTCAATTACTACTAGTACTATTAATTCTACAACTACAACTATGACTCATGCTGCTACTACTTCTACAACTACTACTTCTGCTACTTTGACTGCTATAACTACTACTACTACTACTACTACTACTACTACAACAACAACAACAACAACTACTACTACTACTACTACTACTACTACTACTACTACTACTACTACTACGACTACTATTAGTATAACGTCTACAACAACAACAACTACTACTTCTACCACTGCTTCTACTACTACTACTATTGCTAGTATTATGGCTATTACTTCTACTAATACTACTATAGCAAGTACTACTACTGTGACAACCATTATAATTACTACTATTGCCACTACCACTATCGCTACTACTATAACTACTACTATTGCTACTACCACTACTACTCATACTTCTAATACTACTACTACTAGCACTACAACTACTGCTATTACGGCTACTACTACTACTACTGCGACTACTACTATTACCACTACTACTGCTACTGCTACTACTACTACTAGGTCTACTAGGACTTCTACTATTGTTGCTGCTCCCACCGCCACTACTGCTATGACTAATACTACTACTATTGCTACTGCTACTTCCACTACTACTACTACTACTACTACTTCTACTATAGCATCTACTACTATTACCAATACTTCTCCTACCACTACTGCTACGACAACTACAACTACTACTGCTTCTACTACTACTGCTACCTTTGTAGCTTCTACTACCACTACTAATACTACAATTGTTGCTAGTACTGCAACTAATACTACTACTACTATAGCTGCAACTACTACTACTTCTACTACAACTGTTGCTGCTGCTGCTATTGCCGCTGTTGCTACTACTATTGCTTCTACTATTGCCACTGCGGATGCTACTGTTGCTATTGCTATGAGTACTACTATCAGTACTACTTCTCAAACTACTACTATTATTACAACCAGTACTACAACAATTGCTATTATTATTACTATTACTACTACTATAGTTGTTATTGCTACTATTGCTACCACTACTACTGTGGCTGCTAGTACTATTCCTACTACTATTACTATTGCTATTGATGTTGTTGCTACTACTACTATGACTCCTACTACATCTCCAATTACTACTCCTCTTCCTCCTCCTCCTAACATGAGTACTACTACTACTACTACAACTAATACTATTAATACAATGATTATTACTTCTACCACTATGACTACTATCACAACTACTACTAACACTACTGCTATTACTACTACTACTACTACTGCTGCTACTACAACTACAACTACAACTACAACTCCTACTGCTGCTGCTACTCCTATCACTACTGCTACTACTACTACTACAACTAGTGCACCTATTACTACTGCCACTACTACTGTAACTAATACTACAACTATTATTACCACTAATACTGCTACTACAACTACTATTCTTGCTACTATTATACCTACTACTACTACCACTCCTACTATTGAAACTACTAATACTACTACTACTACTAATATTACTAGTAGTAGTATTAGTAGTAGAAGTATTAGTTGTAGTAGCTATACTAGAAGTAGCAATAGTAGTCGTTATAGTAGTAATAGTAGTAGTAGTAGTAAAAGTAGTAGCAGCAGCAGTAGTAGTAGTAGTAGTAAAAGTTACAATAGTAGTAGTTGTTATTGTTGTTGTAGTAGAAGTAGTAGTAATAGTAGCAGAAGTAGCAATAGTAGCGATAATAGCAGTAGTAGCAGTAGTAATAGTCATAGTAGTTGTAGTAGTAGTTTTAGTAGTAGTAGAAGTAGTAGTGGCTATAGAAATAGTAGCAAAAGTAGTAGTAGTCGTGGTAGCCATAGTAGTAGTAGCTGAAGTAGTAGTAATAGTTGTAGTTGTAGTAGTTATAGTAGTAGTTGTAGTAGCTATAGTTGCAGAAGCAACAGTAGTTTTAACAGTAGCAGTAGCAGCAGCAGTACCAATAGCAGAATTTGTAGTAGTAGTCATAGTATTAGTAGGCATAGCAGTTGCTGTGGTTGTAGTTGTATTAGAAGAAGTCATAGCAGTAGTAGCTGTAGTAGAAACAGTAGTCATAGTTGCAGTAGTAGTAGTATTAGTTGTAATAGTAGTAGTAGTAGTAGTGTTAGTGATAGCATCAGCAGTAGCAGGAGTAGTAGTCGAAGTAGTAGTAGTAATTGTAGTAGTAGTCATAGTAGTAGTTGTAGTAGTAGTAGCAGCAGTATAAGTAATGGCAATACTAGTAATTATAGCCGTCGAAGTAGTAGAAGTAGTAATTGCGACATTAGTAGCCACCGTATTAGTAGTAGTGGTATTACTAGTAGAAGTAGTAGATGGAGCGGGAGTAGTAGTAGTAGGAGTGGCAATTGAAATTATTGTTGTTGTAGTAGTAGTAGAAGTAGCAGCAATAGGAGTAGGAGTATCATTTGTAAAAATAATAGTAATTATAGTTGTAGCTGAAGTATTTGTAATAATTGGAGTAGGAGTGGAAGAAATTATTGCAAAAGTAATTATAGTAGA
Organism: Trichopus zeylanicus subsp. travancoricus; assembly: GCA_005019695.1. Classification (NCBI taxonomy): domain Eukaryota; kingdom Viridiplantae; phylum Streptophyta; class Magnoliopsida; order Dioscoreales; family Dioscoreaceae; genus Trichopus; species Trichopus zeylanicus. Next base: position 115,446 of record RXID01014858.1, on the reverse strand, counting down.
GAAGCAGCAATAGTAGTAGGAGTAGCAGCAGTTGATGCAGTAGTAGGAGGAGGAGTAGTAGTAGTAGTATTAGTAGTAGTAGTTGTACTAGCAATAGTCGTAGGACTAGTTGTAGTGGTAGTTGTCATAGCAGTGGCCATTGTAGAAGTAACATAAGTTGTAGCAGTATTAGTAGTAACTGTAGTTACAGAAGTAGCACTAGTCATAGAAGTAGGAGAAGGAGGAGGAGTAGTAGCAGTAACCGCAGTGACCGCAGCAGCAGCAGCAGTAGGAGTAGTAGCAGTGGTAGTAGTAGTCATAGTAGTAGTAAGTAGTATTAGCAATAGTAGCGACAATAGTGGTAGGGGTAGTAGAAGTAGTAGTAGAAGGAATAGAAGTTGTAGGAGCAATTATAGCTATAGCAGCATGGGTAGTTATAGCTGTAGTAGTTGTAGTAGCAGTAGTAGCAATATTAGTAGCACTAGTAGTAGTAGCGATAATAGCAGTTGAAGCTGTAGTGGCAACAGTAGACGTAATAGTAGTGGTTTTAGTGGTCGGGGTAGTAGTAGTAGTAGTATTTTTAGTAGTAACAGTAAGAGTAGTAGCAACAGTAATAGCCATAGTATTTATAATTGTAGTTTTAGTAGAATGAGGAGTAGTAGTAGTAAATTAGTGGCAGTAGTAGAAGTAGTAGTAGTAGCAATAGTCGCAGAAGTTGTAGTAGTAGTAGAAGTAGTAGTAGTAGTAGTTGTGGTGTCATAGTAGTTGTAGTAGTTGTATTAGTAGTACCAGCAGTAGTTGCTGAAGTAGCACTAGTTGTTCTAGTACAAGTGGAAGCAGTAATAGCAACAGCAGAACTTGTAGTAGTAGTAGTAGCCATAGCAGTAGTAGTGACAGTAGTTATAATAGAAGTAGTAGAAATAGTAGTAGTGGTATTAGTAGGAGCGGTAGTAGTAGTATTAGTAGTAGTAGCAATAGTTGGGTAGTAGTAGTTTTAGTAGTCGAGATAGTAGTAGTAGTAGTAGTTGTAGCAGCAGTAGTAGTAGAAGTTGTAGAAGTAGTAGTAGTAGTAGCAGTAGTTGCAGAAGTAGAAGTATTAGTAGTAGAAGTAGTCTTAGTAGTACTAGAAGTAGTAGTAGCAGTAGCAACAGTAGTAGTAGTAGAAGTGGTAGCGGTAGTTGTAATTATAGCTGTAGTAGTAGCAGAAGTAGTAATAGCAAAAGTAGTGGCCGCTACATTAGTTGTAGTGGTTTTAGTAGTAGTAGTAATATATGGTGGAGTAGTTGTAGTAGGAGTATCTGTTGTAGTTACAGCAGAAGTGGTAGTTGTAGGATTATAGTAGCAATAGTTGTAGCGGGAGTAGGATTGGTAGTAGCAGTAGGAGTGGAAGAAATAGTTGAAATAGTAATAGTAGTAGAGCAATGGTAGCAGTAGCAGTTGTAGTAGCAGTAGTTATAGTAGTAGCTGTCATAGAAGCAGTAGGAGTAGTAGTAGTAGTAGTAGTAGTAGCAGCAGCAGCAGTCATAGCATTTGTAGTAGTAATATTAGTTGTTGCAATAGCCGTAGTTATGGTAGTTACAGTTATAGCAATAGTCATAGAAGTAGGAGATGTAGTAGTAGTTGTAGTAGGAGGAGAAGTTGTAGTAGTAGTCATAGTAGTAGTAGTAGTCATAGTAGTAGTAGTAGGAGTAGAAGTTGTAGTAGCAATAGTAGCTGTAGGAGCGTGGGCAGTTATAGCTGTAGAAGTTGTAGTAGCAGTAGTAGCAATAGTAGCAGTAGTAATAGTGGTAGCGATCATAGAAGTGGTAGTCGTAGTAGTAGCATTAGAAGTAGTAGTAGTAGTTTTAGTAGTCCGGGTAGTAGTATTAGTTGTTGTAGGAGCTGTAGTAGTAGCTATCCTAGTAGTTGCCATAGGAGAAGTAGGAGAGGTAGTAGTAGTAGCAGTAGTAGTGGTAGTAGCATAGTAGTAGAAGTTGTAGCAGTAGCAGTAGAAGCAATAGTAGTAATAGTAGTAGAAGTCATTCGGGATGTGGTAGTTGTAGCAGTAGATGTAGTGGCAGCATTAGTAGCTATAGCAGCAAGAGTAGTAGCAATAGTAGTAGCAATAGATGTAGTGGCAGCATTAGTAGCAGTAGTAGCAAGAGTAATAGCAATAGTAGTAGCAGTAGATGTTGTGGCAGCATTAGTAGCAACAGCAGAAGCAACAATAGTAGCAGTAGTAGTGTTAATAGCAATGTCAACATCAGCAACAGCAGCAGCTGCTACAGTAGTAGTATTAGTAGTAGGAGAAGTTGTAGTAGTGCTAGTAATAGTGGTTGTATTAGTAGTAGCAGTAGTAGAAGTAGAAGTAGTAGTACTAGTAGCGGTAGTAGTAGTAGTAGTATTAATAGTAGCAGAAGTAGCAGTAGTAGCAGCAGTAGCAGTTGTAGTAGTTGTAGTAGTTATAGTCGTAATAGCAGCAATAATATTCTTAGTAGTAGTAGCGGTTATGGTAGTAGTCGTAGTTAAAGTAGTAGTAGTAGCAGCAACAACAACAACAACAGTAGTTGTAGTATTAGTAGTAGTTGTTGTTATTGTTGTAGCAGCCGTAGCAGTTATAGCAGTAGCTGTAGTAGTAGTAGTAGCAGTTGAAGTAGTAGTAATAGTAGTAGCAAAAGTAATAGTCATAGTAGTAGTAGTCGTTGTAGTAGTAGTAGTAGCAGTTGAAGTAGTAGTAATAGTAGTAGCAAAAGTAATAGTCATAGCAGTAGTAGTCGTTGTAGTAGTAGTAATAGTAGTAGCAGAAGTAATAGTTATAGCAGTAGTAGTCGTTGTAGCAGTAGTTGTACTAGAAGTAATAGTAGTAATAGCAGCAACAACAGTAATAGTAGTGGTGGTGGCAGTGGTAGTATCAGTAGGAGTAATAATAGGAGTAGCAGAGGTAGCAGCAGCAGTAGTAGCAGTAGTTGTAATAAGAGCAGTAGTAGTAGTTGGAGCAGTAGTAGCAGTAGTAGCAGTAGAAGCGATAACATCAGTAGTAGTAGCAGTAGCAGTAGCATCAGTAGCTATAGCAGCTAAAATAGTAGTAGGAGTAGTCAAAGTTGTAAAAGAAGTAGTAGTGATAGTAGTACTAGTATTACTAGTAGCACTAGCAGTAGAAGAAGTAGTATAAGCTATAGTAGTAGTAGTAGTAGTAGCAGTAGTAGTATTAGTAGTCTTAGTAGTTGTAGTAGCAGTAGTAGTCATACAAGTAGTTGTAGCAGTAGTAGTTATAGCTGTTGCAGCAGTAGCAGCTGTAGTTGTTTGGTTATAGTAGTACTAGTTGTAGCAACAGTAGCAGCAGTAGTATCGACAATAATATTAGCAAAAGTAGCAGCAGTAGTACTAGTAGTTGTAGTAGTCATAGCTATAGTAGTAGTAGCAAGTAGATGTAATATGAGTAGTACTGGTAGTTGTAGTAGTCGTAGCTATAGTACAAGAAGCTATAGTAGTTGTAGTAGGATAAGTTCTAAGGGTAGTAGTTGTAGCAGCGGTTGCAACAACAATATTAGTAGCAGCAGTAGTGGTGGTAGTAGTAGTAGTAGCAGTAGTAGTAGTAGCAGTAGCAGTAGTAGCAGTGGTAGTAGTAGTAGTAGTTGTAATAGTAGTAGTATCAGTAGTAGTAGTAGCAGCCGCAGTAGCAGTAGTAGCAGCAGTAGCAGCATTAGTGTTGGTAGAAATAGCAGCAACATCAGCAGTAGTAGTAATAGTAGTAGTAGTAGCTAAAGTAGTAATAGAAGTAGTAGTAGTGGCATTTCAAGTTGTAGTCATAGTAGTAGTAGTAGTATTAGTAGTTGCAGAACTAATAGTAGTAGTAGTAGCAGTTATAGCATCGACAGCAGTAGTAGTACCAATAGTAGTAGTAGCAGCAGCAGTAGCAGAGGTACTAGTGGGAGTACTAGTAGTAGTGTTATTAGTTGTAGTAGTAGTAGCAACAATAGTTGTAGCCGTAGTCGTAATAGTAGCTACAACAGTTGCAGCAGCAGTAACAATAATAGTAGTAGTTGTTGTTGCAGTATAGTAGCAGCTGCAGCAGTGATAGTAGTAGTAGTAGAAACAGTAGTAGTAGTAATAGTAGTAGCAGTAGCTGCAGTAGTAGTAGCAGTAATAGTAGTAATAGTAGCAAAGGTAGTAGTAGCACTAGTAGCAGCAGTAGGAGTAGCTGAAGTAGTAGAAGAAGTAGCAGTAGTAACAATAGCAGTAGTAGTAGCAGTTCCAGTTGTAGTAGTTATACCAGCAGCCGAAGCAGTAGCATTAGGGCTGCTCTTAGTATTAGTAGAAGTAGTAGTAGTAGTAGCAGCATCAGCAAAAGTAGTAGTTATAGTTGTAGCAATAGTACTTCTAGTAGTACTAGTAGCAATAGTAGCATATGTAGTATTGGTAATAGTAGTAGTAGTAGTAATAGCAGCAACAACAACTATTGGGGAGGCAGAAGTAGTAGCAGTAGTACAAGTGGTAGTTGCAGTAGAAGTAGTAGCATTAGTAGCAGTAATAGTAGTAGCAGTAGCAGTAGTAGTAATAGTAGTAGTAGTAGCAGTAGCAGCAGCAACAACAACAACAGCAGTAGGGGTAGTATTAGTAGTAGTTGCAGTAGTAATAGTAGCAGAAGTAGTTGTAGTAGTACTTATAGTTATTGTAGTAGAAGCAATAGTGGTAGTGGCAGTAGTAGTAGTAGTAGAACTAGTATTAGTTGTAGTAGTTGTTGTAGCAATAGCAGTAGCAATATCAGCAGAAGTAGTAGTAGTAGGAAAAGTAGTAGTAGTTGTTGTGGTTGTAGTAGTCGTGGTTGTAGTAGTAGTAGTTATTGTTGTTGTTTGTAGTTGTATTAGCAGTAGTAGTCTTAGTAGTAGTAATAGTAGTTGTTGTAATAGTAGTAGCAAAGGCAACAACAATAGTAGTATTAGTGTAGCAGTAGTCGTAATAGTAGTAGTGGCGGTAGTAGTAGTAGTAGTAATTATAGTGGTAGTAATAGTCATAACAATTGTAGTAATAGTAGTAGTAGCAGTAGTCGCTGTAGTAGTAGTAGTGGTAGTAGTAGTAGCAATATTATTAGTCACCAAATTGGTAGTAGTTGTTGTAACAATAGTAGTAGGTGCAGTAATAGTAGCAGTGGTAGTTGAAGGAAAAGTAGTAGTAGAAGCAGTAGTAGATGTTGAAGTAGTAGTAGTTGCAAAAGTAGCAAGAGTAGTAGTAGCTATAGTAGTATTAGTAGTCATAGTAATAGTAGTGGGTGTAGTTATAGTACTAGTAGCAGTAGTAGTAGTAGTGGTAATAGTAGGTGAAGTAGTGGTAGAAGCAGTAGTAGTAGTTGAGGTAGAAGTAGTAATAGTTGTAGTTGTAGTAGAAGTTGTAGTTAGAGCACAAGTTGCAGTAGTTGTAGTAGTAGCAATTCTAGCAACAGTTGCAATAATAGTAGTAACAGCAATAGCAGCAGAAGTAGTAGTAGTTGGAGTAGCAGTAACAGTCAAAGCAGTAGTTGTAGTAGTAGGAGTAACATTAGTAGTAGTTGTTGTTGTTGTAGTAGTTGGAGTATGAGTAGTACTAGTTGAGGTAGTAGTAGTAGTAGCAGGAGTGGCAGTAGTTGTGGTAGTAGTAGTCATAGTAGTAGGAGCAGTTGCTATTGATGTCGTAGTTATAGTAGCAGTGGGAGTTCTAGTAGCAGCAGTAGTAGTAGTTGGAGCGGTATTTGTAGAAGTTGTAGGAGTAGTCGTAGTAGTAGTAGAAGCAGTTGTGGTAGAAGTAGTAGGAGTAGACGCAGTAGTAGCAATTTTAGTAGTCCAGGTAGTAGTAGCAATAGTTGTAGCAGCAGCAACAGTAGTAGTTATAGTAGTAGTAGTAGCTATCATTGTACCGGCAGTAGGAGAAGTAGGAGAAGTAGTAGTAGTAATAGTAGCAGAAGCAGTAGTAGTAGAAGTAGTTGCAGCAACAGCCGTAGTAGTAGTAGTGGTAGCAAAAGCAGTAGAAGCAATTGTGGTCGTCGTAGTAGGAGTATGAGAAGTAGTAGTAGTAGCAATAGTAGCAGTAGCAGTGGTAGTGTTAGTAATAGTTGTAGAAGCAACATCAGTAGTACTAGTAGCAATTATCACAGTAGTTGCAGTCGTAATAGTAGGTGCAGTTGAAGTAGGAGCAGAAGTAGCAGTATTAATAGTAGTAGTAGTCGTATTAGAAAAAGCAGTAGTAGAAGTCGTAGAAGCTGTAGTAGTAGTAGATAGGATACCGATAGATGTAGCTGTAATAGTAGTAGTAGGAGAAGTAGTAGTAGTTGTAGTTGTAGGAATAGAAGTAGTACTAGTAGAAGTAGTTGTAGTAGTAGCTATGGCAGCAAAAGTAGTACTAGTGATGGTACCAATAGTTGCTGTTGAATCGACTGTAGCAGTAGCAGTAGTAGTAGTTGTAGTAGAAGTAGTAGTAGTGAAAGTAGTAGAAGTAGTGCTAGGAGCTGTAGTTGTAATAGTTGTAGCAACAACAGTAACAGTAGCAGTAGTAGTAGCAGTGGTAGAAGAAAATAGTAGTTGTAGTAGTGGTAGTAGTAGTAGTCGTAGTAGCAGTAGCAGCTATTGTAGTAGTAGCAGTAGTAGCAGTAGTAGTAGTAGAAGAAGTAGTAGTAGTAGCAGTAGCAATAGTAGCAGTAGTAGCAAAAGTAGTAGTAGCTGGAGTAGAAGAAGTAGTAGAACTAGTAGTTGTAGTTGTAATTATAGCTGTCATAGCGGTCGTAGTAGCAGTAGAAGAAGTAGCGGTACTAAACGTAGTAGGCGATGTAGTAATAGCAATTGTGGTAGCCGTAGTATTAGTAGGAGTAGTGGTAGTAGTAGGAGTAAAAGTAGTACTAGTAGTAGTAGTTGTTATAGTAATATTAGTTGTACCAGTGGTAGTTGTAATAGCGGAAGTTGTAATAGCAATCGTGGTAGTTGCAATATAAGTAGTAGTGGTGTTAGTAATAGTAGTAGTTGTAGTAGTTGTAGTAGGAGTAATAGTATTAGTTGCAGTGGTATTAGCAGCAGCATTAGTAGCCGAAGTAGTAGTAGTTGTTGAAGTGGTGGTGGTAGTAGTAGTAGCAGTAGCAGTAGCAGTAGCAGTAGTAGCAATAGCAGTAGTAGTTGTAGAAGTTGTAGTAGTAGTAGTAGCAGTATCAGTAGTAGCAGTAGTTGTAGTAGTTATAGAAGTAGCAGTAGTAGTATTAGCACTAGTAGCATTAATAGCAGTAGGAGTAGCAATAGTAGTAGCAGTAGTAGCAGTAGTAGTAGTAGCAGTATTAGTAGTAGTATTAGAATAAGAAGTAGCAGTAGCAGTCGTAGAAGTAGTAGTAGTAGGAGTAGAGGTACTAGTAGTAGTAGTACTACTACTAGCAGTAGTAGTAATAGTAATAATAGTAGTTGTTGTAGTAGTAGCAGTAGTAGTAGCAATACTAGTAGCAGAAGTGATGGTGGTAGTAGTAGTTGTAGTAATAGTAGTAGTAGTAGTAGTATTAGTTGTACTGGTATTAGTTGTAGTAGCAGTATTTGTAGCAGAAGTAGGAGCAGTAGTAGTATAAGTAGTAGTAGGAGGAGGAGGAGTAGTACAAGTAACAACGGTTGCAATAGTTGCAATAGTAGTGGAAGTAGTAGTAGTAGCAGTAGTATTAGTAAAAGTAGTAGCAGCAGTTGTACTAGCAAAAGTCGCAGTAGTGGTAGTAGTAGTAGTAGTAGTAGTAGTAGTAGTAGTAGTAGTAGTAGTAGTAGTAGTAGTAGTGGTGGTGGTTGTTGTAAAAGTAGTAGCAATAGTTGTACTAGCAAAAGTCGAAGTAGTAGTAGTAGTACCTATATTAGCAGCAGTAATAATAGTTGTGCCAGTAGTATTAGTTGTTGTAGTAGTAGTAGTACTTGTATTAGCAGTAGTAGCAGTAGTAGTAGGAGTAGAAGCTAAGTCGTAGAAGTCATATAGTAGAAGGAGTATCATTATTAGTAGTAGTAGCAGTAGGAGTAGTATTAGTAGTACTAGTAGCAACAACAGCAGTAGTAGTTATAGTAGTAGTAGCAGTAATAGCAGTAGTAGCAATTGTAGTAGTAGTAGCAGCAGCAATAGTAGTAGTAGTATTTGAAGTAGCAGTAGCAGTATTTGTGCTGGTAATAGAAGTAGCTGTTATCACTGTAGCAATAGTAGTAGTAGTAGTAGTAGCGGTGGTTGTAATAGTAGTAGCAGAAGTTATAGTGGAAGTAGTAGTAGTAGAAGTTAAAGTAGAATTAGTAGTAACAGTAGTAGTTGTAGCAGCAACAGTAGTAGTAGTATTAGTTCTCATAGTAGCTGTAGCAATAGTAGTAAGAGTAATAGTTGTAGCAGTTGTAGTAGTAGAAGTAGCAGTAGTGGTAGAAGTCGCAACAGTAGAAGTAGTAGTATTAGTACTAGTAGCAGCAGCAGCAACAACAGTAGTAGTAGTAGTTGTTGTAGTAGAAGCAGAAGTATTAGCAATTGTAGTAGTAGTAGTAGTAGTAGTAGTAGTAGTAATAGAAGTAGTAGTAGTAGTAATAGTAGAGGGAGAAGTATTAGTAATAGCAGTAGTAGTTGTTGTAGTAGAAGAAGTAGTGTCACAGTATTAGTAGTATAAATAGCAGGGGTAGCCATAGTAATAGTAGTAGTTGGAGTACAAGTTATCGTTGTAGTGGTGGTGGTAGTAGTAGTAGTAACTGGAGTAAGAAAAGTAATAGTAGTAGTAATAGAAATAGAAGTACTAGTAGTAGTAGCAGTGGTAGTAGTAGGAGTAGCAGCAGTAGAAGTAACAGTAGTAGTAGTCATAGCAGCAGCAGCAGTAGTAGTAGTAGTGGTAGTAGTAGTTGTAGTAGCAGTAGTAGTCGTATTCGCGGTAGTAGAAGTAGCTGAAGAAGAAGTAGTAGTGATAATAGTTGTAATAGTAGTAGTAGTAGTAGTAGTAGTAGTAGTAGTAGTAGTAGTAGTAGTAGCATTTGTAGTAGTAGTAGTGTAGTAGTAGTACTAGTAATAGGAGTAATAGTAGTAGTAGTAGTAGCAGAAGGAGTAGTAGCAGTAGAAGCAGAAGCAGTAGTAGCAGAAGTCGCAGTAGCAGTAGTGTTAGTAGTACTATTAGTACTAGTAGCAGCAATAGCAGCAGCAGTTGTAGTAGTAGTTGAAGGAGAAGCAATAGAAGTAGTAGTAGTAATAGTAACAGCTGTAGTAGTAGTTGTAATAGTAGCTGTTGCAGTAGTCATAGTAGTAGTCGTAGTAGTAGCAGTAGTAGTCGCAGTGGTAGTAGTAGCAGTTGCAGCAGTCGTAGCAGTCATAGTAGAAGTAGTAGCAACACCAATAGTTGGTGAAGTAGTAGTAGAAGTAGTAGAAGTAGTAGTAGTTCTAATACTAGATGTCATAGCAATACTAGTTCTAGCAGTAGTAGTAGTTGCACCTGTAGTATTAGTAGGAGTAGCAGCAGTAGTAGCCGAAGTAGTGGTAGTAGAAAGCGTAGTAGGAGGAGTCGTAGTTGTTGCAGAAATGGTAGCAATAGTCGTAGAAGTATTTTTAGTAGCAATTGTAGTAGCAACAGAAGTAGTATGAGCAGCAGTAGTAGCCATTGTTTTAGCGGTAGTAGTAGTAGCCGCAATAAGAGTATAAATTATAGTGTAGCAGTAGTAATAGTAGTAGTCGTAGCAGTAGTAGTTGTTGTTGTAATAGTATTAGTAGTAATTACGATAGCAGTAGCAAAAGTAGCAATAGCAGAAGAAGTAGTATTAGTTGCATTAGTGGTAGTAGTAGTAGTTAGAGCAATAATAGAAGCAATAGTGGTAGCAGCAGTTGCAGTACTAGTTGTTGTTGTAGTAGTAGTAGTAGTAGTAGTAGCAGCAGCAGTAGCAGTAGCAGTAGTAATAGTAGTAGTAGTAGTAGCAGTAGCTGCCATTGTAGTACTTGTAGTATTAGGAGTAGAAGTAGTTGTAGCAATAGAACTAATCGAAGTAGTAGTAATAGTAGTAGTAGTAGTAGTAGTAGTAGTAGTAGTAGTAGCAGTAGCAGTATTAGCAATGGTAGTGGTAGTAACAATAGCAGTAGTAGTGGCAATAGCAGTAGCAGTAGTAGCAGTAGTAGCACCAGTACCAGTAGTAGAAGTAGAAGTAGTAGTAGTAATAGCAGTAGCAGTAGTTGCACTAGTAGCTGTAGTAGTAGTAGTAGTAGGAAAAGTAATAGTTGTCGTTATTGTAGGTGAAGTTGAAGTAGTAGTAGTAGTTATAGTAGTAGTACTAGTAGTAGTAGTAGTTGCAAAAGTAGTAGTAGTAGTAGTGGTAGTATTTGCAGGAGTAGTAGGAGCATTAGTAGAAGATGTAGTAGTAATATTAGGAGTGGCTGAAGCAATATTTGTAGTTATGGCAGTAGTAGCAGTAATAGTATTAGCAATAGCAGTAGTAGTAGCAGCAACAACAGTAGTAGCAGTAGCAGTCAAAACAGTACTAGTGTAGTAGCAATAGTAGTAGTTGCTAGAGAAATAGTAGTAGTATTAGCAGCAACAACAACAACAGTAGCATTAGTAGTAGTAGTAGTAGCAACAACAACAACGGCAGCAGTAGTAGTAGTAGCAACAACAACAACCGTAGAAGTAGTACTGGTAGTAGTAAAAATCATAGTAGTAGTAGTGGTAGTGATAGTAGTAGTACTAGCAGTAGCAGTTGTTGTAAAACTAGTTGTACTTGTAGTAGTAGTAGTAGCAGTAGCGATAGAAGGATTAGTAGAAGCAGTAGTATTAATAGTGGTAGTAGCATAAGCAATATTTGCAGTTGTGGTAGTAGTAGTAGTAATAGTATTAGGAGTAGCAACAGTAGCAGTAGTAGTAGTAGGAGCAGCAGCAGCAGCAGTAGCAGTCAAAGAAGTAGCAGTGTAGTAACAGTAGTAGTAGTAGGAGAAATAGTAGTAGTATTAGTAGCAACTAAAACAACTACAACATTAGTCGTAGTAGTAGTTGTAGCAACAACAATTGGAGAAGTAGTGGTGGTGGTGGTTGTGGTGGTAGTAGTAGTAGTACTAGTAGTACTAGTCGTACTAGTAGTAGTAGCAGTAGTTGTAGCTGTAGTAATAGTTGTACTATTAGTTGTAGTAGTACTACTAGTAGTAGTAATATTAGTTGTTGTTGATGTTTTTGTAGTAGCGGTAGTAGTAGTAGGAGAAATAGTAGTAGTATTAAGAGAAGTTGTACGAGTAGTAGTAGTTGTAGTAGAAGTAATCACAGTAGTAGTAGCTATAGCAAGAGTTGCAGTAGTAGTAACAGTAGCAGAAGTAATGTGAGTCCTTCTATTAGTAGACGTAGCAGCAACAGCAGCCGCAGTAGAAGCTGAACTTGTAGTAGTATTCGTAGTAGCAGTAGTACTAGTAGTAGTAAAAGTCATAGTAGTAGCACTAGTAGTTATAGTAGTAGTACTAGCAGTAGGAGTTGTTGTAAAAGTAGTTATAGTAGTAGTAGTAGTTGCAATATCAGTAGAAGCATTAGTAGAAGCATTAGTCATAATTTTAGTAGTAGCCGAAGCGATATTTGCTTTAGTGGCAGTAGTAGTAGTAATAGTGTTAGCAATAGCGATATTAGCAATAGTAGTAGAAGCAACAACAGCAGTAGTAGTAGCAGAAGCATTAGTAGTAGTAGTAGGAGAAATAGTAATAATATTAGTTGCAATAAAAAACAACAATAGCATTAGTAGCAGGAATAGTAGTATCAACAACAACAACAGTAGTAGTAGTAGTAGTAGTAGTGCAAAGTGCCTCAGTGACTTGAAGCATCAAGAAGTGAAAGAACAGAAGTAATAAGAATAAGATGGCTCAGCCAGATGAATACGTTGTCAAGAAATCAGCTATTCATGAATACATCGATGCTATAGATGATTATGTACAGGGATAAAGAAACAAACCAACTCTTGAAGAATTCTTCTCCGACAAACTCAAAGTCTTTCCAGAGGTCTCAATATGGGAAATGAAGAGAGTGAACTGTTTGAGTCAATTCCGACCAAAAATCAAATTTAATGAAAATTGAGTCAAAACATAAAAAATTGTTTTGAGTAATTGGGACCAAAATATAATTTCATAAATTTTATGGTTCTTTTTGACAAAAGTAACAAGTCGTAATAATTCTGAAATTTTTAGTGTCCTTTTTTAATAAAATTTTTTAGGGGACTTATTCACAAATTATTATGAAAAATTAGACAAAAATATAATTTTATACGCTCTATGGGCTTTTTTATAAAAATTTCTCCTTGTGAAAATTTTGAAATTTTGTGGTTCTGTTTTGAATAAAATTTGGACTTGTTTGGAAATAAAAATTTTTGAGTGACTTATTAAGAATAGTCAAAACTTTAAGGTGTTTATGTGTGAAAGTTAGAAATTTTAGGCATTTATCTTAAATATAAAATTTTCAAATGTTAAGTATTTATTTTAAATACAAAATTTTGAGAGGTTTTTATTCTCAAATCCAAGATTTTGTAGCAATCAATTTTGGTCCAATTCAAGGCCACATTTGGATCCAAATCCATTCGCATAATAAATAATATCTTGAAAATTCGTCATTCCAACAAGGCACTTATGGAATGCCTGCATTTCGAAAAGGCTAAAGAAATTAATGAAGAAGATGACTAGAAACCTTGAACATCCTTGGATGGTGATGAAGCAAGTTTCATAAGTGCAAATTGCCTAAGCTACTTGAAGCACCAAGAAGAGAAAGAACAGAAGTAATAACAATAAGTTGGCTCAGCCAGATGAATACAATGTCAAGAAAACAACTATTCTTGAATACATCAATGCTATAGATGAATACGTTGAGCGAGAAAGAAACAAAGCAACTCCGAAAGAATTCTTCCCTAACAAACTCAAAGTCTTTCCAAAGGACATTGAGATGGGTAATGAAGAAAGTGAACTGTTTGAGTCAATTTTGATCGAAAATCAAATTTAATAAAAATTGAGTCAAAATATATAAATTTGTTTTGAGCAATTGGGACCAAAATATAATTTCATAAAATTATAGGGGTCTTTCTGACAAAAAGGACCAAGTCGTAATAATTCTAAAATTTTTTGGGTCTTTTTTGAATAAATTTTTTCAGGGGCTTATTTGCAAATCATTTGAAAAAATTAGACCAAAATATAATTTCATATGCTCTAAGAAGTAGTAGTTATTGTAGTAGTGGTCGAACTAGTAGTAGTCATAGCTACATTAGTAGTAGTAGGGGTTTGAGTAGGAGTGGTAGTAGGGGTAGTAGCAGTTGCAATAGTGGTAGTAGTAGTAATAGCAGCAATAGTGTTAGTAGTAGTAGTTTGAGTAGGGGTATTAGTAGTAGCAGGAGTAGTAGTAGCAGTGGGAGTTGGAGTAGGGATAGTAGTAGCAATAGTAGTGGTAGTAGCAGGAGTATTGGTAGTCATAATAGTAGAAGTAGAAGTTAGAATAGTAGTAGTAGATGTAGCATTATTAGTAGTTGTAGTAGTAGTGGTAGTTGTGGGAGCAATATGGGAAGTAATAGTACTAGCTATAGTAGTAGCCATAGTAGTAGTAGTTGTAGTACTAGTTGAAGTAGTAGTCGTAGTAGTTGTTGTAGTAGTACTAGTAGCAGCAATAGTAGTAGGAGTACTATTTGTTGCAGTAGTAGTAGTAGTAGTAGTAGTAGTAGTAGTAGCAGAAGCAATAGCTGTAGCATAAGTAGTTGTTGTAGTACTTGTTGTAGTAGTTGTAGTAGTAGCACTAGCAGTAGGAGTAATAGCAGTAGTAGTAGTTGTAGACATTGGATTTGTAGTAGTAGTAGTTGTTGTTGTTGGCATTGGATTTGTAGTAGTAGTAGGAGTTATTGTAGGCATTGGAGTAGTAGTAGTCATAGTAGTAGTAGTAGCAGCAGCTCTAGGAGCTGTAGTAGGAGTTACTGTAGGAGTACCCTACTACTACTACTATTATTATCACTACTACTTCCGTTACAGTAACTCCTACTCTTATAGTAGTTGTAGTAGTTACTGTAGGAGTTGGAGTAGGAGTTGGAGTAGTACTAGTAGTAGCAGTAGTAGGAGTAGTAGTAATAGTAGTAGTAGTAGTAGTAGTAGTAGTAAACGTAGACACAGAAGTAGTAGTTATTGTAACAGTAGCAACAACAATAGTACTAGAAGTAGTAGTTAGAATTGAAGTCATCATAGTAGCAGTAGAAGTAGTAGTAGGAGTACTAGGATTAGTATTAGTATTAGTAGCGGTAGTAGTAATAGTAGTAGTCGGAGTATAAGTGGCAGTCGACATAGGACTAGGGGTAGTAGGGGGAGGAGGAGTGGTAGTAGTGCCTGTGTTTATAGTAGTAGTACTTGTAGTAGGATTAGTAGTTGTAGCAATTGCACTAGTAGTAGTACTAGTAGTAGTAGTAGCAATAATAGTAGTAGCAGTAGCAGTAGTAGTAGTAGTGGCAGTAGGAGTAATAAAAGTAGTAGTAGTGGTAGCACTAGGAGCAGCAACAGTAGTAGTAGTAATAGTAGTAGTAGAAGTTTTAGTAGTAGTAGAAATCATAGTAGTAGTAGAAGTCAGGGTAGTAGTAATAGTAGTCTTAGTAGTAGTAGGAGGAGTAGTAGTAGGGACAGTGTTAGTAGTAGTAGTACCTGCCCTAGGAGTAGTAGTAGTAGCAATTGGACTAGTAGTGGAAGTTGTAGTAGTAGTAGTAGCAGTAGCAGCAGTAGGAGTAGCAGTAGTAATAGTAGTAGTAGTTTGAGCAACAGCAACAACAGCAGCAGCAGTGCTAGTACTAGTACTAGTGGTGGTAGTAATAGAAGTAGTAGTAGGAGCAGCAGTAGAAACAATAGTAGGAGTAGTACTAGGAGCAACAACAACAACAATAGTAGCAGCAGTAACAGTGGTAGTAGAAGTTGTAATAGTAGTTGTAGTAGTTGTAGAAGTCGTGTTAGTAGTGATAGTAGTATTAGTAATAGTTGTTGTTATCGGAGTAGTAGTAGGAGTAGTTATTGTTATATAAGTAGTAATAGTAGTAGTTGTTGCAGTAATAGTAGATGTGGTTGCAGGAAGAGTTGGAGTTGGAGTAGTAATTGGTGTAGTAGTAGTTGGAGTTGGGTCAGTAGTAGTAGTAGGAGTTGTAGTAGTAGGAGTAGTTGGAGTTTGTGTCATAGTAGTTGTAGAAGTAGTAGTAGTAGTAGTAGTAGTAGTAGAAGTATCTGTACTAGGAATAGGAAAGGAATAGCAATAGTAGTTGTTGTAGTAGTAGTACTAGCAATAGTAGTAGCAGAAGTAGTAATAGTAGTAGTTGCAGTAGTAGTATTAGTAGTAGTAGTGGTGGCGGTGGTGGTGGTGGTGGTGGTGGTGGTAGCAGTAGCAGTTGTTGCAATAGTAGTAGTTGTAGGAGTGTTTGGGGAAGCAGTATTCGTATGATTAGCAATAGTAGTAGTAGTAGTAGTCGAAGCAGTAGTTGGACTAAGAGTAATCGTAATAGTGGCAGTAGTGGCAGTAGTAGTTGTAGTCATATTTGTAGTAGTAGTAGTTCGAGTTGTAGTCATAGAAGTCATAGGAGTGCGAGGAGTAGTAGTAGTATTAAGAGCAGTAAAAGTAGTTGTACTAGTAGTAGTAGAAGTAGTAAGAGTGATAGTATTAGTCATAGCACTCATAGTAGTAGTATTAGTGTCAGTATTAGTAGGAGTAGTAATAGTAGCAATTGTACTAGTAGCAGAAGTAGTGGTGGTGGTGGTGGTGGTGGGGGCATTAGTAGTAGTAGTGGTAGTGGTTGTAGTTGCTGATGTTGTTGTCGTCGTCATAGTAGTAGTAGTAGTTGTTGTTGTAGTAGCACTAATAGCTATAGTAGTAGTAGTAGTTGGAGTTGGGGTAAGCGTAGTTGTAGCCATAGTAGTAGAAGCAGTTGTAGTCATAGGAGTATTAGCAGCAGCAGTAGTAGTAGTACTAGTAGTAGTTGTAGTAGTAGCATCAACAGCTACAACAGTAGTAGTAGTAATAGTGGTAGTGGTATAAATCTTAGTAGTAGTAGAAGTAGTAACAAGAGTAGTAGTAGGAGTAGTTGTTGTAGTACTAGTTGTAGTGGTGGTTGACATGGTAGCCACAGTTGTAGCAGTTGTAGTGGCAGCAGCAGTAGTAATAGTAGTAGTTAAAGTAGGAGTTGGAGTCACAGAAGTAGCAACAACAGTAGTAGCAGTAGCAGTATTAGTTGTAGTAGTAGTATTACAATTAGCAGCGGCAAAAGCAGGAGGAGCAGTAGTAGCAGTAGTAGTTGTGGTAGTTACAGCAGTAGAAGTAGTGGTAGCAACATTAGCAGCAATAGTAGTAGCAGTAGTTGTAATAGTAGGAGAATTAGTAGTAGTACAATTAGTTGTTGTTGTTGTTGTAGTAGTAGTAGTTGTTGTTGTTGTAGTTGTTGTTGTTATTGTTGTAGCAGCAGCAGTAGTAGTAGTGCAGTTGTAGCGGTAGCAGTGGTTGCAATAGTTGTAGTAGTAAAAGTTGTTATAATAGTAATAGTAGCGACTGTAGTAGTAGTCATAGTGGTAGCAGTAGCAACAGCAGTAGTAATAGTTTAAGTGGTAGTAGTAGTAGTTGTCATATCAATAGTAGTAGTTGTTGTTGTACTAGTAGCAATAGCAGTAGTAGTAGTAATAGGTGTAGTAGTAGAAGTAGTTGTACTAGGAATACTAATAGGAATAGAAGCAGCAGTAGTAGTAGTAGTACCAGCAGCAGTAGTAGCAGCTGCAGTATTAGAAGTAGTCGTAGTAGTAGTTGTAGTAATAGTAGTAGTAGTTGTAGCAGCAGCGGTAGTAGTAGAAGTTGTTGTAGTCGGGGAAGTTGTAAGAGCAGTAGCAACAACAGTAGTTGTAGTAGTAGTTGTTGTTGTTGTAGTAGTAGTGGTAGTAGTGCAGTATAAGCCATAGCAGTAGAAGCAGTAGTAGTCGTCGTAGTAGTACTAGTAGCTGTAATAGTAGTAGTAGTTGTTGTTGTACTAATAGTATCATCAGTTGTTGTAGCAGTTGTCATACAAGCAGAAGTAGCAGTAGTGGCAGTAGTAGTAGTAGTGGAAGTTGGGGTAGTAGTAGAGGTAGTAGTGGCAGTAGTAGCAAGAGAAATAGTAGTGGCAGTAGTAGTAGTAGTAGGAGTAGTAGTAGGCTTAGCAGTAGAAGACATAGCAGTAGAAGCTGTAGTACTAGTAGTAGGACTAATAGTAGCATTAGTGGCAGTAGGACCAACAGGAGCCATCCTAGCAGTAGTAGCAGTAACTTAGTAGTAGTTGTAGTATTAGCAAGAGCAGAAGTCCTTGTAGTTGTTGTAGGTCTGAGAATAGCGGTAGTAGCAGTAGTAGGAGAAGCTGGATCTATAGTAGTGGTGTGGTTATTAGCAGCAGAAGTAGGAGCAGTAACAGTAGCAACAGCAGCATCAATAGCAACGCAGGTAGTTGAAGTAGTAGTAGAAGTAGTAGTAGCAGTAGTAGTAGCTGCAGAAATAGCAATAGCTACTATGACTAATGCTACTACTGCTTCTACTAATATTACTACTTCAAATAATTCCACAATTCCTGTTGCTACCACTACTTCTACTACCATGAATACTACTACTATTATGGCTCCCACTACTACAAATGCCACTCCAAGTACTACTTCTGCAACTACTACTGTTGCTACAACTACTACCACTGCTAGTACTACCACAAATATGACTACTACTACTACTGCTACTACAGCTGCTCTTGCTGATGCTAGTACTAGCACTAGTACTACTATTACTAAGTACTACTACTTCTACTAATACTACTACTACTACCACTACTACTACTACTACTTTCACTAATACTACTACTACTATTACTACTACTACTACTAATACTGCTAGTACTATTACTACTACTCCTACCACTACTAGTAACACAACTACAACTCCTACTACTTTTGCTACTCCTACCAGAGCTACTACTATTATAACTATTACACCTACAAATACTGCAACAATTCCTAATGCTCTGACTAATACTACTATTACTAGAACTAGTACTCCTCCTATGTCTACTCCTACTACTACTCCAGCTACTACTACAACAACAACCACTACAACTATGGCTACTATTTCTGTTGCTACTATTGCTCTTGCTACTACTACAATGGCAACTACTACTACTGCTACTATTACTACTACTATAGTTAGTGCTAACACTACTACTAATACTACTAATACTACTACTCCTATGCCAACTCCATCTCCTAATAATACTCCTACTACTACTACTAATACTATAACAACAACTACTACTATCGCTACTACAACTACTGCTGCAACTACTACTAATAGTACTACTACTACTACAACTACTAGTAATAGTACTACTACTACCACAACTACTACTCCTACAACTACTATTACTTCTACTACTACTCCAACTACACCTGCTACTTCTATTACTATTACTACAACAATAGTAGTCGTAGAAGTAGCAATAGTAGTTTTAGTAGCAGCAGCAATCGTAGTAGCACTAGTAACAGGAACAACAGTCATAGTAGCAATAATAATAGTAATAGTAGTAGAAGTAGTAATTTGAGTAGTAGTCGTAATAGTAGCAACAGTAGTAATAGTATTAGTAGTACCTATAGTAGTTGTAACAGTTGTAGTAGTTATAGTTGTCGGTGTAGTGGTAGTAGTAGGAGTTTGAGAAGGAGTAGTATGAGTTGTAGTAGTATTAGTATTGCGAGTAGGAGTAGTAGTAATTGCAGTAGTAGGAGTTATAGTACTCGCAGTAGTGGTATTAGTAGTGGTTGTTATTGTTGTCGTTGTAGTAGTTTAATGTAGTAGTAGTAGTAGTAGCAGTAGCATTAGTAGTAGTAGTAGAAGTAGTAGTCAAAGTAGAAGTAGAAGTATTATTATTATTATTATTAGTAGTAGTAGTAGTAGTAGTAGTTGGGGTAGTAGCCGTACTAGGAGTAGAAGTAGTAATTGTTGTTGTAGTAGTAGTAGTAGGAGTATTCGTAGTAGTAATGATAATAGTTGTTGAATTAGTTTTTGTACTAGTAGTTGTACTAGTAGTAGTACCAGTAGTAGTAGTAGAAGTAGTAGTGGTAGTGGTAGTAGTAGTGGTGGTGGTAGTAGTAGTAGTAGTAGTAGTAAATCTAGTAGTCAAAGTACCTGGAGTAGCTTTAGGTGTCATAGTAGAAGTAGTAGCAGTAGGTGGAATAGGATGAGGAGGAGTAGCAGTAGTAGTCGTACTCACACAGTAGCAATAATTGTAGTAGTAGAGTTAGTATTGAAAGTAGTAGCGGTAGTAGTAGTTGTTGTAGTAGTATTAGTAGTAGCGTAGTAGTTGTTGTTGTAGTAGTATTAGTAGTAGTAGTAGTCGCAGCAGCAGCAGTAGCTGCGTTAACTGTAGTATGAGTATTAGTAGCAACAACGATAGTAGTATTAGTTGTAGTTGTCATAGACGTTGTAGTAGAAGCAGTAGGAGCAGTAGCAGTAGTAGTACCAGATCAACTGTAGTAGTTGTAGTAGTAGTTGTGGTAGTAGTAGTACTAGGAGGAGGAGGAGGAGGAGGAGCAACTGCAGCAATAGTAGTTGTTGTAGCAGTAGCAGTAGTAGCAATAGTAGTAGTAGTGGGAATTATAGTAGTAGTAGTAGAAACAGCAGTAGCATTAGAAATAGTAATAGTATTAGTAGTTGTTGTATTAGTACAAATAGCTATAGTAGTAGTGATAGTGGCAGTGGTAGTAGCAGTAGTAGCAGCATTAGTAATAATAGTAGTAGTAGTCGTAGCTGCGCTAGCTATAGTAATAGCAGAAGTTGTAATGGTAGTAGCAGTAGTGATAGTAGAAGCAATCATAGTTGTAGCCATAGTAGTAGTTGTAGCTGAGCAGTAGTAGTTGTATTAGAAGTAGTAGTAGTTGTAGCTGAGCAGTAGTAGTTGTATTAGAAGAAGTAGTAGTAGTAGCACTTGTAGTAGAAGTAGCAACAACAGGAGTAGTTGTAGTTGTAGTAGTTGTAGCAGTAGTAGTAGCAGAAGTTGTGGTCGTAGTTGTTGTAGTCGTAATAGTAGGAGAAGAAGTCATAGTAGTAGCAGTAGCAGTATTAGTTTTGATAGTAGTAGTTGTTGTTGTTGTAGAAGTAGTAGTAGTAGCAGTAGTTGTTATAGTAGTTATAGTGGTCATAGTACAAGTGGCATTAATAGTTGTATCACCAGTAGTAGTAGCAGTAGTAGTAGTGGTAGTGGTAGTAGAAGTAGCAATAGTAGTAGTAGCAATAGAAGTAGTAGCAATAGCAGCAGTAGTAGTAGAAGCAATCGTTGTAGTAGTAGCAATAGTAGCAGAAGTGGTAGTAGCAATAGCAGTAGTGGTAGTAGCAACAACAGGAGTAGTTGTAGTTGTAGTAGTTGTAGCAGTAGTAGTAGCAGAAGTTGTGGTCGTAGTTGTTGTAGTCGTAATAGTAGGAGAAGAAGTCATAGTAGTAGCAGTAGCAGTATTAGTTTTGATAGTAGTAGTTGTTGTTGTTGTAGAAGTAGTAGTAGTAGCAGTAGTTGTTATAGTAGTTATAGTGGTCATAGTACAAGTGGCATTAATAGTTGTATCACCAGTAGTAGTAGCAGTAGTAGTAGTGGTAGTGGTAGTAGAAGTAGCAATAGTAGTAGTAGCAATAGAAGTAGTAGCAATAGCAGCAGTAGTAGTAGAAGCAATCGTTGTAGTAGTAGCAATAGTAGCAGAAGTGGTAGTAGCAATAGCAGTAGTGGTAGTAGAAGAAGTAGTAGTAAGGGTAGTAGCAGTAGCAACAGAAGTCATAGTAGTATTAGTTACAGTAGTAGTAGTTATGGGAATAGTAGTGGTAGCAGTAGCAGTAGTTATAGTAGTAGTAATAATAGTAGTAATAGTAGTAGTAGTTGTTGTTGTAGTACCAGTAATAGTTGTAGTGGTAAAATTAGTAGCAGGAATAGTACTAGTTGTAGTAGAACTATTTGCAATAGTAGTAGTAGCTGCAGTTGTTGGAGTAGTACTAGTAGTAGTAGTTGTTGTTGTTGTAGTAGTAGTATTAGCAGAAGTTGTAGTAGGAATAGTAGTTGTAGTTGTAGGGGCAATAGTAGTTGATGTAGTAGTAGTTGTGGTAGTAGCAGTAGCAGTAGTAGCACGAGTAGTAGTAGTAGTAGTAGTATTAGTACTAGTACAAGTACTAGTAGTAGTAGTAGTAGTAGTTATAGTGGTAGTAATAATAGTATAGTAGTAGTTGTAGATTAGAGTGGGAATAGGAGTAGTGGTAGTAGAAGTTGTTGCAATAGTAGTAGTAGCCGCAGCAGCAAGAGTAGTAGTAGTTGTAGTAGTAATATTTGGAACAAGAGTAGCAGTGGTAGTAGTGGTAGCTGTAGTGGTATTAGAAGTATTAGTAGTAATAGGAGCAGTAGTTGTAATGGCAGTAGCGACTGCATTTGATGCAATAGTAGTTGCAGCCGTAGTAGTAGCAATAGGAGTAGTATTAGCTATAGTTGAAATTGTAGTAGTTGTTGTTGTTATAGTAGTAGGAGTAATAGTGGTAGAAGTTGTGGTAGTAGAGGTAGTAGTCGAAGTAGTCACAGTAGTAGAGGAAGTAGAAGTAGTAGTAGTCGTAGCAATAGTCATTGTAGGAGCAATACTAGTAGTGGTAATAATATTAGCAGTTGTTGCATTAGTAGCAACAGAAGTAGTAATAGGGGGAGAGGATGTAGTAGTAGTAGTGGTGGTGGTGGTAGTAGTAGATGCAGTAGTAGGAGTAGTATTAGTAGTCGTAGCAGTAATTGGAGTAGTAGCAGCAACAATAGTAGCGGTAGTTGCAGTAGTAGTAGAAGCAATAGTAGTTATTGCAGTAATAGAAGTAGTAGTAGCAGTAGTAGTAGAAGTAGTAGCAATAGGTGTAGTAGTAGTAGTAGTATTAGTAGTAGTAGTAGTAGTAGTGCTAGTAGTAGCAGTAGCAATAGTTATAGTAGTAGAAGTAGTAGAGGCAGCATTAGTAGTAGAAGAAGTAATTGTAGTTGTTATCTAGGAGAAGTAGTTGTAGAAGTAGTAGCAGTAGTTATAATAGTAGCACTAGTACCAACAGTACTACTAATAGTAGTGGTAGTAGCAGTTGTAGTAGTAGAAGCATTAGTAGCTCCATTAGTTCTAATAGTAGTAGTAGCAATGCAATAGTAGCTGTTGTAGTAGTAGTTTTGTTAGCAATAGCAGCAACAACAGTAGTACTTGTAGTAGTAGTAGAAATAGTAGAAGTTATAATAGGGTAGTAGCAATAGAAGCAGTAGCAGTAGTAGTAGGTGGAGGAGTCATAGTCGTAGTGGTGGTAGCGACAACAACAACAATAACAGTAGTAGTAATAGCAATAGCAATAACAACAGAAACTATAGTAGTATAACTAGGAGTAGTAGTAATAGCATTAGTAGGCATAGTAGTAGTAGTTATTATTATAGTAGTGGTAGTAGCAGTGGTTGTAGTAGTAGTACTAGTAGTAGTAATAGTAGTAATAGTAGCAAAAGTAGTAGCAATAGCACTAATTCTTGCTATAGCAACTGGTAGTAGTTGTAGTCATTGGAGCAGTAGCTGCCACAAAAGGAGTACTAGTAGTAGCAGCAGTTA
Organism: Trichopus zeylanicus subsp. travancoricus; assembly: GCA_005019695.1. Lineage (NCBI taxonomy): Eukaryota > Viridiplantae > Streptophyta > Magnoliopsida > Dioscoreales > Dioscoreaceae > Trichopus > Trichopus zeylanicus. The sequence continues at coordinate 92,919 of RXID01014858.1, read as the reverse complement.
AAGTAGCAGTTGTTGTAGTAGTGGCTAGAGTGGTAGTAGTAGCAGCAGTAGCAGCAGCGGTAATAGTAAAAGCAATAGTAGTATTAGTAGTACTAGTAATAGTAGTAGTAGTAGTACTAGCAGTAGTAGCAGCATTAGTAGTATTAGTAGCAGTAGTAGTAACAGTAGTAGTAGTAGCTGCAATAGCAGTAATAGTAGTAGTAGCAATAGTAGTAGTAGTAGCAGCAGCAGCAGCAATAGTAGCAACATTAGTAGTAGTAGTAGCAGTAGTAGTAATAATAGTAGTAGTAATAGTAGTAGTAGTAGTAGTAATAATAATAGTAGTAGTAGTAGTAACTTCTACTATTACTGCTGTTGCTACTGCTACTACTACAATTGCAATAGCCATAGTCATAGTAGTAGTTGTAGTAGTGACAGTCTCAGTAGTAGTAGTCGTAGTAATAGTCGTATTAGTAGCAGCAGTAGTAAGAGCAGTAGCAGTAGTAGTAGAAGTTGTAGTAGTGGTAGCAGTAGTAGCTGTAATTGTAGCAATAATAGCAGCAGTAGCAATAGTAGCAGCGGTGGCTATAGTTGTTGGAGTAGAAGTAGTAGTAGTAGGAGTTATAGTAGCAGCGGTGGCGGCGGCGGCGGCGGCGGCGGCAGCAGCAGCAGTAGTACTAGTAGTAGCCGCACTAGTAGTAGTAGAAGTCAAAGGAGCAGTAGTAGTCTTGGTAGCAGTAGTTGCAATATTAATAGTTGAAATAGGAGTAGTAGTGGCCAAAGCAGTGGCAGCAGCAGTTGTCATAGTAGTAGTAGTAGCTGTAGTAGTAGTTATTGTAGTTGTTGTATTACTAGTAGTAGAAGTAATAGTAGTAGAAGTAATAATAGTAGTAATTATAGTAGTAGTAGTAGTAGTAGTAGTAGTAGTAGTAGTAGAGTAATAGTAGTCGTAGTAGCAGTAGTAGTGGTAGAAGTAGTAGCTGAAGGAGAAGTAGTATTAATAATAGCAGAAGTAGTTGCAGTAGTAGTTGTAGTAGTAGTATTAGTACTATAGTAGTAGTAGAAGCAGTAGGTGTCGGAGTAGTAGTAGGAATAGGTGCCAGAGAAGAGTAGTTGAAGGAGGAGAAGTAGCAATAGTAGTTATAATAGTAGTAGTATTAGTAGTGGTAGGAATAGGTGCCAAAGAAGGAGTAGTAGTTGTTGTTGTTGTAGTAGTAGTAGCTGTAATAGTAGTAGTAGAAGTAGTAGTAGTAGTGGTAAGAGTGGAAGTAGCAGTAGTATAAGTAGTAGTAGTGGTAGTAGTAGTCATCGTAGTAGTAGGAGTAGCAATAGTTGTAGTTGCAGTAGCAACAATAATAGTAGGAGGAGATGGAGTAGTAGTTGTTGTTGTTGTTGCACATGTACTAGTAGTAGTAGTAACTGTAGTAGTAGTTGTTGTTGTTATTGCATGTGTACTAGTAGTTGTAGTATCTGTAGTAGTATCACTAGTATTAGCAATGGTAGAAATAGTAGAATTAATAGTAGCAGTTGTAGTAGTAGCTGTATAAGCAGTAGTAGCAGTAGCTGTAGTAATAGTAGTAGTTGAAGTTGCAGTAGTAGCAGTAGTAGTAGTATGAATAGTAGGCATAGTTGTGGAAGTAGTAACAGTAGTAGTGGATGTAGTAACAGTAGTAGCTTTAATAGTAGCAATAGAAGTAGTAGCCGAAGTGCAGCAGCAGTAGTAGCAATAGTAGTAGTAGAAGCAGTAGTAATACTACTAGCAATAGTAGTAGTAGTAGGAGCAGCAGCAGAATTACTACTACTACTACTTGGTCTACTACTACTACTATTCCTACACCTACCACTACTACCACTTCTCCTACTACTATTGCTTTTACTATCACTTCTACTAATCCTATTGTTACAACTTCTACACCTTTTCCTACTCTTGCTACCACTACTACTACTCCTACTCCTACTTCAGCTACTCCTAATCCTGCTGTTGTTGCAATTGCTACTACAACTTCTACTATTGCTACCGTTGTAGCTACTGCTACTACTTCTACTGCTCGCACAATGACTACTTCTTCTATTACTACTACTGGTCTTAGTGCTACTGCAATAGCTACTGTTACTACTACTACAACTTTTACCAGAACTACAACTAGTACAACTACTACTACAACTGCTGCACCTACTACAATTACAACTACTACTACTAAAATTACTACTACTACAACTACTACTAGTACCACAAATTCTACTACTACTCATATCACTTCACCTGCTACTACTACTGTTGTAACCATAACTATTACCCCTACTGTAACTGCTGCTGCTACTACTACTATTGCAACTACTGCTACTACTGCTGCTACTACAACTGCTACTCCTACTACTACTACTGCTACACCTACTTCTACACTTACTAAAACTACTAATACTAATACTAGTACTACTATATTACTGTTACACCTACTACTACTACCACTATTAAAGCTACTATAAATACTACTGCTTCTGCTGCTGCTGCTGCTGCTACTACTACTACTAATACTATTGCTCCAACTACGAGTACTACTAATACACTACTAATATTGCTACTGCTACTCCAACTACAACTAGTACTATTGCTACTAATGTTTTACTACTGCTATTACTACTACTACTTCTGTTACTATTACTACTACTAATTTTACTATAACTACTACTACTGCTACTACTGCTACTACCAGTACTCCTATTATTACTACTGCTACGAGTGCTACAACTCCTGCTGCTACTACTACTATTACAACTACTTCTACGAGTGCTACTACTATTACCATAACAGCTATTACTGCTGCTACTACTACTATTACTACTATGCTACTACTACCACTCCTACTACTACTTCTACAACTACAACAATTGCTATGACAACTACAACAACTCCCGCTAATACTACTACTACTTCAACTACTATTAATAATAATACTATTACTGCTACTGCTGCCATTACTCCAACTACTACTACTACCTCAATACTACTACTACAACAACTACTACTACTGCTGCTGCAGTTACTACACTACTACCACAACAACTACTGCTAATACTATAGCTACTCCTACGACTACTACTATTACTACAAACAATACTACTATGGCAACTACTACTGCAACAACAACAACAACTGCTAGTACTACTATTCCTCCTCCTCCTACTACTACAGCTACAACAACAGCTTTTACCGGTACTACTACAACTACTACTACTACTTCTTCAACTACTAATACTACTCCTACTACAACAAATACTACTCCTACTGCTACTACTACTACAACTGCTGCTACAACTTCTACTACTACTACTACTACTACTACAACAACAACTACTACTACTCCACCTATGACTACAACCACAACTCCTACTAGTACTACTTCTTCTGCTACTACTTCTACTACTACTCCAACTACTATTAGAACTACTACTAGTACTACCACAAATACTACTACTACTACAACTACTACGACAACAACAACTATTATAGCTACTAATACTACTACTACTACTACTATTCCACCTACTACTACAACCATTGTTGCTGCTACTACTACTACACCTACTACTGCTGCTACTACTATTACTACTACCACTACTACTACTACCATACTACCACAACTACTAAAACTTCTCCTACTACTACTTCTCGTCCTCCTACTACTACTACTGCTATTACTTGTGTTTCTACTACTACTACTTCAACTAATACAACAACTACTTTTGCTACTACTTTTACTACTACTACTCCTACTGCTACCACAACTACAACTACTTCTGCGATAACTACAGCTACAACATCTACTACTACTACAACTACTACAACTACAACAACTACTACTGCTACTATTGTTGCGACATCAACAACAACTAGTACTGCTGCTCCTCCTCCTACTACGACCACAACTACTGCTACTACTACAGGTACAACAAATACAACTGCTGCTACTACTACTGAGACTACTACTTCTACTACTGCGTCTACTACTAGTACAACTGCTAGTATTACTATAATACTACCATAGCTACAAGTACAACTTCGACTATTTCTACAGCTAGTACTCCTACACCAACTCCTACCCCTACTACTACAACAACAACAACTTCTACTACTACTATGACTACTACTACCACTTCTGCAACTATTGCTACTGCTACTACTACCATTACTGCTATTGTTCCGACTACTACTACTACAACAACTACTACAATTACTACTACTATTACTTCTACTACAACTGCTACTAGTACAAGTACTAGTACGATTACTACTTCTATTACTGCTACTGCTACTGCTACTAGTACTACAACTACTACTAGTCAACTACTAGTACGATTACTACTACTACTATTACTACTACTGCTACTACTACTATGACTACTACTAGCACAACTACTACTCCTACTACTACTCAAACTACTTCCGCTAGTACTTCTACTGCTACTAGTACTACTTTTAAGACTACTTCAACTACTACTTCTAGTGCCACTGCCACTACTGCTACTACTTTTGTTACTACTACTACTCCTCCTATTATGACTACTACTACAACATCTACTACTACTACAACTACTACTACTAGAACTACTACAATTACTCCTACTACTACTACGGCTACTGCTACTACACTACTACTGCTATTCCTCCTACTGCTACTACTACTACTACTACTACTACTATTGCTAGTACTATTATTATTGCAACTACTACTAGTACTATAACTACTACTATTATTACTACTACTACTCCTCCTCCAATTGCTACTCCTACTCCGACACCTATTCCTATTACTACAACTATTACTACTGTTGCTACTATTACTACTACTACTACTACTCCTCCTCTTACTACTATAACAACTACTACTCCTCCTATACTTACTCCAATTACTACTACTACAACAACAACAACAACTACTGCTATAGTTGTTGCTACTACTGTTATTACTGTTGCTGCTACTATTACTAGTACTACTGCTACTGCTACTATTACTAGTAGTAGTGCTACTATAATAACTACTACTATGACTACTACTACTAGTACTACAACTACTACTATTGCGACTGCTACTACTCCTACTATTACTGCTACTACTGCTACTGTTGCTATTGCTACTACCACCACAGCTACTATTACTACCACCATCATTGCTACTATTGCGACAACGATATCTGCTACCTCTACTACTATTGCTACTACTACTGCTAATACTGTTACTATTACTACTACTACTACTACACTACCACTATTATAGTTGTTGCCGCAACTACTACAATAACTACTGAAGTTGTTGCTACTACTATTAGTACTACTATTGTTACTGTTGTTACTACCACTACCACGACTACTGTAGCGGCTCCTACTAATACTACAACTACTACAGCAACTAAAACTTCTCCTACTACTATTAGTACTGCTACTACTACTGCTGCTCCAACCAATACTACAGTAGTTGCTACTACTACTGCAATGATTAGTTTTACTGCATGACTATTTCTAGTACTACTACTAATACTATTAATTCTACTACTATTACATCTATTGCAAATATTGCTACCACTACCTTGATAGCTATAACTACTAATACGGCTACAATAAGTACTACTACTAATACTACTACGGCTACAACTTCTACTGCCACTAGTATTACTTCCTCTACTAGTTTTGCTACTACTACTACTATAGCTACTACTACTACACCAACTAATACTACTGCTACTACTACCACTACTGCTACTATTAGTACTATTACGATTGCTACTACGTCAGCTACGGCTACTACTGCTACCACTAGTTTGACTGCTACAACTGCTACTACTGCTACTATAATTACTACTACAACTACTATTACATGTACTACTACTGCTACTACTACTACTATTGCTACAATAAATACTACTACCACTACAACTATGACAATTAGAGTTGCTTCTTCTTCTACTACTGCTACTGCAACTACTATGACTATTACTGCTACTACTATTATAACTACTACTACTATTACAACAACTACTACTAGTGCTACTAATACAACAACAAATACTAATGCTACTATTATTACTACTACTATAACCTATCCTACTACAACAATAACTACTATAACTACAACTTCTCCTACAACTACCACTACTAATGATACAACTACAGCAAATGCTACTACAACTACTACTACTGTTGTTGTTGCTGCTATCACTACTAGTACTACTACTACGGGTACGACTACTACTGCCACAACTACTACTTCTCCTACTGTTATTACGACTGCTACTACTACTCCAACTATGACTACTGCTACTCCAACTAATACTACTGCTGCTACTACTACAACGCTACTACTAGTGTTACTACTACGACTCCTACTACTCCTACTATTATTTATACAACTATTACGACTACTGCAAATATTGCTACCACTACTTCGAATGCTACTACTGCTACTACTATAATTGCAACTACTAGTGTTACTATTATGACTTCTACTACTCCCAATATTACTTCCACAACTATTACTACTACTACAAGTACTGCTATTATAATTACTACTACTGCTGCTACTACTGCTACTACTGCTACTACTACTACTACTGTTACTATTGCTATTACTACTACTATTGCTACTACTTCTACTACTACTACTACTACTACTACTACTACTAATACTAATACTACTACTACTACGGCTACTACTGCTACTGCCACTACTACAACTTCCTCAACTACTTTTACTATTGCTACTACCACTACTACTACTACTCTGACTCCAACTAATACTACTATAATACTGCTACTACTTCTACTACGATAATCAACTATTACTACTACTTCTACTATTACTTCTTCTTCTACAACAACTTGTGCTACTACTACCACTTCCTCCACTGCTATTACTACTACAACAACAACTGCTACATCTGCTACTATTGGAACTATGACTGCTATCGCTACTACTGCTACCATAACTTTGACTACTACAGCTGCTGCTACTGCGACTGCTACTACTACAACTACTACTACATCTACTATTGCTACTATTGCTACAACAAATACTACTACTGCTACAGCTAAAATAATTACTTTTGCTACTTGTACTTCTACTACTACTACTGCTACTACTACTATTACAATTGTGGCTACTACTAGTGCTACTAATACAACAACAAATACTACTGCTACCACTTCTGCTGCTGCTACTACTACCTCTCCTATAACAATAATAACTACTACTACTAGTTCTTCTACAATAACAACTACTACTACAACTACTAATGCTACAACTACTACTGTTGTTGCTACTACTACTACTACTACTACTACTACTACAATTACTACTACTCCCACTACTGCTACTTATATTACTACTATTAGTACTACTACAGTTGCTCCAACTAATACAACTACTGCTACTAGTATACTACAACTACTTCTGCTACTATTACTATGTCTACTACTACTACTAATATTGCTACTGTTGCTATTACTGCTACTGCTACTACTACTGCTACTACGCCTGCTATTGCCACATCTGCTACCACTACTTAGACTGCTACAACTGCTGCTATTGCTACTAAAATTATTACTAATACTACTACAAAACCATCTACTTCTACGGCTACTTTTGCTATTATTGCTGCTACTGCTACTATTGCTACAACAACCACTACTATTACGGCTACTGTTGCTGCTCCTACTATTGCTACTACTACTACTATAGCTGCTATTACTACTAATACTACTACAACAACAACTACTACATCTATTAGTTCTACTACAGCCACTACTACCGCTACAACTAGTACTATGGCTACTACTGTACATCTATTAGTACTACTACAGCCGCTACTATCGCTACAACTAGTACTGTTACAGTTACTGCTACTACTCCAGCCCCTACTACAACAACTAATACTACCACTACTTCTATTACTACTACTACAACTATTGCTGCTTCTACTAGAAATATTACTACTATGAAAACTACTACATCTTCTACTACTATTTCTACGCCTAATGCTAGTACTACTACGACTATAGCTGCTATAGCTACTACTACTATGACTAGAACTATTACTACTACTATGATGACAAGTACTACTTTTGCTACTATTGCTGTTGATGTTAATACTACCACTGCTACTTCAGCTATGACCGCTACAATTACTCCCACTACTACTAGGGCTACTATAGCTACTACTACTACTCCTCCTCCTCCAGCTACCATAGCAATAGATGCACCTATTGCAACTGCTACTACTACAACTACAAATACTACTACCACTACTGCTACTATTCTTACTATGACTGCTAATACTACTACCCCAACTACTGTTGCTACAAATTATACTACTAACGATGTTGCTACTACTAACACAACTATTGCTACTGGTATTGCAATTGCAACTACTACACCTACTACTACTAGTGTTGCCGCTACTACTAATACTACTACTACTACTATGGCTACTACTACTACAACTGCTTCCACTACTTCAATTGCTTCTTCTATTACTATTGCTACTACAATTACCACTACTAATACTACTACTACTACTGCTACTACTTCTCCTACTAGTATTACTACTGTTACTACAACTGTTACTACGACTTTTGTTGCTCCAACTAATACTAGTGCTGCTATTGCTTCTACTCCTACTACTACTTTTGCTACTACTACTACTACTGCTGCTGCTGCTACTACAATAACTACTATTTTTTCTACTACTATTACTACTACTAATACTACTACTACTACCACTACTGCTACTACGGCTGCTACTTCTACTACTACAACTATGACTACTACTGCTACTACTACTACCACAACTTTAAGTACTGCTACTATTGCTACAACTACTATGGCTACTACTACTACTACTGCTGCTGCTGCTACTGCTGCTACTACGACGACTAAAACATCAAATACTACTATTACCACTTCTGATATAACTAGTACTACTACTATGACAACAAATACTAGTACTATAACTACAACTAATGCTACTACTTCTACAACAATGATAACTACTAGCACTTCTACTTCTCGTATGACAACAACTACTACTACAACTACTACTACTATTGCTGCTACTGCTACTACTACTACTGCTATTATTGCTGCTACTACTGCCACAGTTGCTACTATAATTACTACTACTGTTACTACTAATACTACTACTACTACAATTGCAACTACTAATATAGCTACTACTACTTGTACTGCTATGGCTACTACTACTACTTCTACTACTTCTAATACTACTACTACTATAATTGCAACTACTGATATAGCTACTACTATTTGTACTGCTATGGCTACTACTACTACTACTTCTTCTACTACTACTATTACTATGACTACTACTACTACTACTACCGCCTCTACAATAACCACTGATACTGCTACTATTGCTATTGCTACTACTGCTACTGCTGCTACTACAACTACTACTGTTATTGCTACCCAACTACTGTAACTACAACTACTACTACTGCTATTGCTACCACTGCAACAGCTGCAACTAAATCTATTACTATTACTACTACTACTAGTAGTAGCAGTGTTGCTACTATTACAACAACTACTACTACCACTGCTGCTTCTACTATCGCTCCAACTACTACTACTACAACTAATGCAACTAATACTGCTTCTCCTACTACTACTACTTCTGCTACTGCTACCACAATTACTGCTAATAATGACTATTGCTACAACTACTACTACTGTTACTATGACTGTTACTACTACTACTTTTACAATTGCTACACTGTTATTGTTGCTACAGCTACTACTACTATGACTAGAACTATTACTACTACTATGATGACAAGTACTACTTCTGCTACTATTGCTGCTGATGCTAATACTACCACTTCTACTTCAGCTATGACCGCTACAATTAATCCCACTACTACTAGGGCTACTATAGCTACTACTACTACTACTCCTCCTCCTCCAGCTACTTTAGCAATAGATGCAACTATTGCAACTGCTACTACTACAACTACAAATACTACTGCCACTACTGTTACTATTCTTACTACGACTGCTAATACTACTACTCCAACTACTGTTGCTACAAATAATGCTACTAACGATGTTGCTACTACTAATACAACTATTGCTACTGGTACTGCAATTGCAACTACTACACCTACTACTACTAGTGTTGCCGCTACTACTACTACTACTATACTATGGCTACTACTACTACAACTGCTTCCACTACTTTAATTGCTTCTTCTATTACTACTGCTACTACAATTACCGCTACTACTACTACTACTACTACTACTACTTCTCCTACTAGTATTACTACTATTACTATAACTGTTACTACGACTTTTGTTGCTCCAACTAATACTAGTGCTGCTATTGCTTCTACTCCTACTACTAGTTCTGCTACTACTGCTACTACTGCTACTGCTGCTACTACAATAACTACTATTTTTTCTACTACTATTACTACTACTAATACTACTACTACTACCACTACTGCTACTTCTACTACTACAACTACGACTACAACTGGTACAACTACTACCACTACGTTAAGTACTGCTACTACTGTTACTCCTACTACTGCTGCTACTACGATGACTAAAACATCAAATACTACTATTACCACTTCTGATATAACTAGTACTACTACTATGACAACAAATACTAGTACTATAACTACAACTAATGCTACTACTTCTACAATAATGATAACTACTAGTACTTCTACTTCCCGTATGACAACAACAACTACTACAACTACTACTTCTATTGCTGCTGCTACTACTACTACTACTGCTACTATTGCTACTACTACTGCCACAGTTGCTACTATAATTACTACTACTGTTACTACTAATACTACTACTACTACGATTGCAACTACTAATATAGCTACTACTACATGTACTGCTATGGCTACTACTACTACTTCTACTACTTCTAATACTACTACTACTACAATTGCAACTACTGATATAGCTACTACTATTTGTACTGCTATGGCTACTACTACTACTTCTACTACTACTACTATTACTATGACTACTACTACTACTACTACCGCCTCTACAACAACCACTGATACTGCTACTATTGCTATTGCTACTACTGCTACTGCTGCTACTACAACTACTACTACAATTGCTACCCAACTATTGTAACTACAACAACTACTACTACTATTGCTACTACTGCAACGACTGCAACTAAATCTATTACTATTACTTCTACTACTACAAGTAGTAGTGTTGCTACTATTACAACAACTACTGCTACCACTGCTGCTTCTACTATTGCTCCAACTACTACTACTACAACTAATGCAACTAATACTGCTTCTCCTACTACTACTACTTCTGCTATTGCTACCGCAATTACGCTAATAACGACTATTGCTACAGCTACTACTGTTACTATGATTGCTACTACTACTACTACTATTACAACTGCTACACTACTATTGTTGTTCTTGTTGCCGCTACTACTACTACTACCGCTAAAAAAATTGCTACTTCCATTGCTAGCACTACTTCTGTTGCTACTACTACTGCTGCAGCTACTATTAAACATACTACGACTACTGCTGCTACTATTTTTGCTACAACTACGACTCCTCCTACTATTATTGCTACAACTACTACTGCTACTCCGACTAATACTACAGTTGCAACTACTACAACTGCTATAACTAGTATTTCTACTACTACTACTATTAGAACTACTACTATTACTACTACTACTTCTACTGCTGCTTCTCCTACTATCGGCATTACTATTACTTCTGCTATGACTGCTACGACTACTACAAACACTACTACAACAATTTCAGCTACTACTGCTACTACAACGACTACTACTATGCCACAATAGCTACTACTACAACTTCTGCTACAATTGCTACTATTACTACTACTATAGCTTCTCCTACAATTGCTACTACTAATAATAATAATACTACTACTACTACTACTACTACTACTAGTACTAATAGTACTACTAACACCTGCTACTAATACGACAACTACTATTGCTACTCTGCTTCTACTGCTACTACTACTGCTACTTATATTACTACTTCTACTACAACTATTGCTATGACTCCCACTACTACTAAATCTACTATAGAAACTACTGCTACTACTGCTACTTCTGCTACTACCACTACCACTACTCCAAGTACTACTACTCCTCCTCCTATTGCTACTACAACTACTACTTCTACTACTACAAATACTTCTATAACCAATACTACTACTACAATACTATTACTACTAACACAACTACTACTAAGACTAACAGTTCTACTACAACTAGATATACTACGACTACTACTTCTGCTACTACTATTGCAACTACAACTTTTGCTACTACTACTACTGCTAATACTGCTACTGTTGCTCCTAATGACACTACCGCTACTGTTGCTGCTATTACTACTGCTACTATTATTGCAACAATGGCTACTGCTACAGCAACTACTACTACTACTGTTGTTGCCACTACCACAGCTATTGCCGCTAAAATTGCTGCTACTACTATTGCTATTACTACTACTACTACTACGACTACTTCTACTCCTAATACTACACCTACTACTACTCCTTCTCCTACACCAATTTGTTCCACAACTCCAACTCCTACTACTGCAACTTCTACAATAACTACTACCACTAGTACTGCTATTATTACTACTACTCCTTCGACTACTACTAGTACTACTATTACACCTATTACTATTACTACTACTGTACTACTACTACTACAACAAGAACAATAATAACTATTATCACTACTATTCTTGTTCTGCTACTTCAACAACTATGAATACTACTACTGAAACGGATGGTTGGGTCGTGGGGACGGGTTGTGCACTGGAAATGTAGACGGAGAAGAACAATAAGAGATAAGGAGAAGATATGAGAAAACTCACAGACTCTTATTGTCACACACAAGTGAGAATTCTTCGATGATTTACATATGGTGTGGCTCTCCTCTTATAGAGAGCATTAAGCAGATAAGATAGAATCTGCTTTACTACTTTACAGCACATACCGCATACGAAGGCTTCTTTACAGCACACGCAGTACGTCTAATCAGATGGAAAGCTGGCACGAATAAGTAGACCATAGTGAGAGCATCTACTTTTCATATCGCACTCCTCCCACCACTCTTCCGCATGTGTTGTTTATAACTTAAAGTTGCTCATTCTAGATACGGCGTCATCGGCAAGCTTTACTGCTTCCTTTAATTGTACATCAATTTGTTTAGTGGTGGGGTACCAGTTACCCCAAAAATTGTCCTTTGTGCTCAGCCTTCTGCACTCTTTTGTTTTCATGGAGTGGAGTGCACTGAGCTGGTGGAGGGTCTTGATCACCTTTGATGCAATCTTCTGCTGCATATGGTGGATGTCTTTCCGAATCTCATCATGGATGTCGAGAGGCATAGTGAGGCACCCTGAGAGCCGTACGAGCTGTTCGTACTGTTCAATGACTTGTGTAGCATCGTCAAGGTCTGGGACAATTGACTCTGGGCCTGGATACTGGTGGCATCCTTTACCTCTTGCAGCGCCTGAGCTGCTAGCTCCAGGTTGCTCAGATCCTCCTCTGCTGGCTATCCTGCATACATTAAACAAGATATTAAGCGGGATAAGGCATCAGCAAGCTAATTGTCCTTCCCGTCAATGTGTTCAAAATGCACATTTATCCCCACGCCGGTGATGTAATCAGTGAATGCAATCCATCGAACCCTAGATGGTTTGTTTCCAGCAGATTTATTGAAGAAGCTGATGAGTGCCTGGTAATCAGTTTGGATAATTAAATCCTTCTTGTCCAGATAATAAATTTTCAGCACCTCCATAGTGTTCATTACTGCAAAAATTTCTGTGTCTATAGTGGATTTTGGAGGATTAAATTTTCCACTGGCATTGGCGCAAACCTTCTCCATGCCTTTTGGATCAAATTGTTGAGGTTTCCATTTGCATATTCCAGCCCAACCATTCATAGAGCCATCAGTCTCCAGAATGATAAAACATTGCTCCGGAGGAACTTCAAGATCAGGGAGTTTCTGCACCAATTCCTTGATCTACTTCACCAAAGACCAGTCCTACTGGTTCATCCTCTTGTCCCCTGTTGGGCTTGTTTTTGCATAAAGGGGGCCAAGTAGTCTCCCCAGATTTGGGATATAATTTCTGGTATAATTCAGAATACCAAGCCAAGAACGTAGCCCCTTTTTATTAGTCAGGTCCTGATTCTAAAATTCAGCAATTTTCTTAATAATATGAGGCTGCAATTTAATTTTGCGATTACCTATCATTGCCCCGAGGAATTCTGTCTCTGTGACTGCCACCTTCATCTTGGTAGGACTTAGAACTAGCCCATTTTCTTCACATATTTTCAGCATTCTCCTTAAATGCTTCGCATGATCTTCCTCAGTCCTTTTCAAAATGGTATTGATTCCAAGTAGGCTGTACTGGTCTTTTTTTTGTTCTATCATTGAGCCTTTTCTAGTTAAAAACCATGCGTTCTTTCCCTTTGATCTCCTTCCCAGTTTTTGGATCAATGCTCGTCCCTGAATTAACAATCATGGCCATTATCCTGTGCCGGCTTCTGCTTGGTCTGATAACACCGAGATCCAGCAGGGCTTTTATGTGCCTCTTAAAAGCCTCTTGTAATTGCGGCATCACATGCTTGAGTGGGCGATCCTCTATAATAAAATCAAGATTTTTAATGTCCAGATAACAGAGTACCTTATTTTTTGACCAATGTTTGAGAGGATCCTCTCCAATGAAGCCCGCTTCCCTTAGGTCCTTGAGCAGCGGGTCAAATTTGCTTAGGAATGTTGTCTTGCTTTCCCAAGCATTGTAATACATGGATTCCTTTATATATATGTATTCATCTTCTTCAAGCTCCATTTCTTCTAGGGCCATTGCTACGGAGGCTGTGGGAGTAGTGTTAATAACTGTCAAATTTTTATAGAAGGTTACTATGTTACCTTCAATTCTGACTCCCCCTTGCATAGCTTTGATAAAATTACAGCCAATTATCATTTGAATCCCATCTCCAAGCTCCATCCTGAAATTGTAAGTATACGGGATTCAGAAAATATTATCCCCGATGTACATGCGTCCTCCTTTGAGCTTTTTATTAGTGGTCTGCTTTGAATTGATCCCACTAAAGTGAACTACGAAGCTGTTCCGCTCTAATGCTTCTTTCAGGATTGTTCCTTCATCAATATAGCATGTGGTTGCTCCGGTATCCAGAATTGCCTTTACCTTGAACCTGGGGACATTAGGAATTTCAAATTCAACGTTCATATTGTAAAGCATATTCTTTACCAGCCTTAGCCCAGCATGCTGCTCTGGAGTCTCCTTCATAGCCACCTTCTGAATACTCTCCTGAAAAATCATTCCAGCTGCTTCTTCCAGTGGATCCATCCTAGAGGTGGAACCTTCTTCCCAAACTCCCTTGCCCTTTAAGTCTGTAAAGTCTTCCTGCAGTGATTTTTCCAGCTCCAGTTTTTCCACGCGCCTTTTGTAGAATTCTACTTATTTCTCTAGCCTTTCGATTTCCCCATCACACCAAGCCATGTAGTATTGCTGCTCCTGAATGAGCTTTTGTGGGAAAAATGGTGCAGGTGCTGCTGGCACAACCGGTACTTCCTTTTTAAAGTAATGGAGCCCGCATAGATTGCATGCGGTCACAAGGCATTTCGGGCAATGGATTCTTGCCCTTTCCATTGTTTGCCTTTTGCTGTAAGAACATCTTTCATTTTGGGGCTGCACGGAATCGTTATGTTGCCATTTATGCAAGTAGTTCGTTTGCGAGTCAGGCAACCTTACCTGGGGCTTGTATCCCCCATTGACTTCCCCGAGCATATATATTTGTTTTTCTTAAATGATTGTTCGAAGAGACCTTTGTATCTCCTCGCAGTCTTCTCCCTCGGAGACGCTGAAGATAGTGTCACTTTGGTCCTCGCCTTCTTGGACCAATATTATATCACAATCCTCTGGAACCGTCTCTTGCAAAATGCCCCTCCTGCCCACATAAGTAGCATTTGCATCTTTTATTGCGGACTAGGTGCTTCCTTTTTTCAATTCTTACATGGGTATCATGCGGTTTACTTGTACGTTGTTGATTTTCTTAAGCCATATTTCTTTCCCTTGTAGTACCCCGGGATAGGTATATGGCTACAAAAGGAAAGGTTCTTCAAGGCTCTTTTGAATGCTGCATCCTTGCATTCTTCTTCAAGATACCTGTAAGCAAAAAGTATTCTGGGTATTACCCCAATGATGTTACCTGGATACTTTTGCTCAAAGGCTTCCTTAATCCTTCACCCCAGATCACTGGGCATTTTTAACCAGAATTTCTCCGAGAGTTCCATGACAATATAGAGTCTTCTCGTCTTCGAGGCTAGCCTCATGTAGTCGTTCATGTATTGGATAATGTTTTTCACATTATCATATGACAGTCTCTCAAGATCTCTATAGGTCGCATCCTGGATTACTGTGGAACCCTGGGCAGGATCTTCAAGAGTAAACACCCTCCTCATTTGAGATAAGATGTTATGTGTTCCTTCCCTCCCATCTCCGGAGTTGATGAGGGCTTGATACTCTTCCCCATATTGCATGCGCCATTGGATCCAAGTCAACTTTTCAATTTCTCCTAAGAGATTTTCCATGTATTCAAGCTTATCCCTGGCATATGTGAATCCTTGGGCAGCAACATGATTCCTTGTTATTGACGACCATCTGTCGAAGGCATCATCAAATAATCCCAACTGGTCAGGGATTACAAACATCGCTCCAACAGATTGTTGGGCCGACGGCAAGCTCCACATTTCATTGTTGTACCCTCCCTTAAATCTTCCCCTTCTTCCAGTCTATTAAAAGAAGGGTTAGTGTTTGTCGCTGATGGGTAATTAGGAGGGGCCATCGCAACATCAGTTGGTGGTCTATATGGTGTCGTTGCTGAGGTAATTATGCTGGAGTAAAGCTTTTCAGACAGCCTTTTCATTGTAGGGTACTCTAGCTCCTCAACTTCCTTCTCAACCTCGTATCTTGTTGCAACAAGGTTAGAAACAGAAACAGAGGTGGAGTTTTTCCCACCACCTTCCAGTGAGAAGGGATTAATAAAATCCTCTTCCTCATAATCAAAGACATCCCAAAGAGGCTGTTGTTGTTGGGATGGATAGAACATATCAATAGTGTCGGTTGGTGAGTCAGTGATGGGTGATAGCCGACTAAAATATGAGCATTCGTCTTCATCTTTAGAATCCTCCAGAAAAACTACTATGGTGCTGGTGATCTCCTCCTCATCGCTCTGAACTTCGTCATCCTTGCTGTTATAGTGTGGTGGCCACATGGTGGAAGCGGCTGTATAATTTGAAAATTGTAAAGCAATAGAACCATCAAGAAGTGTTCGACTATTGACCTCCATTGTCTGCATTGGGATGGAGACCTGAGTTGGCCTAATCAGCCATCCCCATCCCTGGTGGTCTGCAGTTGATTATCGCCGTCCTGGTAGTGCGCGGACGCCGTGACTTGCCAAGTAATCAACCACACCTTGGACCTCATATGCGAAGCCAACGTTGGGGGTGTTAGATAACCTTCCCACCAAATCTCTTGTGATGAGTATGTTGGCGTTGCCATTTCTCCACTGCTCGTATCCTCTTGTCAAAATAAAATGTTGAATGTTTCTATCGAAATCTTCTATAGTCATCATCATGGCAGGAATAACATAGACAAGCTGGCTTCCCTTTGTCAAATCTACCTCCATAGTAGCCAAAATTGCTTGATCTCCAATCCATCTGTTATCTCAAAAGACAATTAAAGCCAAGGTCCCTTCTTCCTGCCTGTGAAGGATTTGTATCCTTACCTGCAATACCCTGAGATGGATGTACTGCATCCCACTTTGGTGAAGTCGGTTGAAGCTTTCTTCTTGAATGAAACCTCTGTCCACTTGGTTGTCGTCTACACATAGAATTGCTTCCTCGCTCCAATGGACATAAACACAATGATGAGTATCATCTCTCTAGGAGTGATAAAGAACTTCTGTAGGGATGATAGAGGCACGTTCCTGCATAGAAAGCTGCAGTTGCGCTTGAGGGTCTATCTGCTGTTCAAGAGTGTGGGATGGACCCGCTCCTCCCATCAAACGCCTCCTTAGCTTCTTTGCGGCTTGTTGAACGTTATGAAGATGCCTCTGGCTTCTCCTATACCTTCTTACTTGGTCTTCAAAAGGGGGAACCAGTGCTGATGTTGAGGGCTGCTCCTGTATAGCTTCAGAAATACTCCTTCTTACAGCAATCAATTCTCTAGCTTCTCCATCTCCTCTTGCAAGATCTTGATTGGATCCTTGAAAGCCCTCAGCTGGCCTTTAGCTTCCTTTGGCCTTTCCGCTACTCCCAGGAGTAGGGTTTCTACCTTATCAATCCTTTTCTTTAAATTCTCAGTAAGTTTAAGTGCCTCTTCCTCAACTAGCCTAGGTTGTTGAGCAATTTCCACAACAAGTTCTCTGACTTGCTGCTTAGTGAGAGGTCGATTATTTAGATAGACTTCTGTTAAGTCTTTCAGGGCAAACCGTAAACTCCTAACTTCTTTTTCAAGGTTTTGACACTGCTCTTGCAGTTGTTTAAAGTTTTTCAGATAGACTTTGGATGACAGGCAAGTTTTGTTGTAGATTACAGCAATATTGTGAGCTAATTGATTTGTTGATACTTTTGTTATTGAAGCAAGGTCAAGGTACTCCAGGTTAGAGGTTTGGGAATGATCATACCATTCCTGTATTGATTTTTTTCATGTTTCAGACATAAAAGCTAATTTTTCATAACTACTAGAATTATCTGAGAGGGCAGTTCTAGACTAGGTTAGAACTTAAGCTAGGATCACACAAGTGTGCCCTTAGGCTTACAAACGGCCACCTTGCCCTGCTGCCAAGTTAGGATCTGTTCTTTTTCCTTATACTTAGTTCAATACCTAGTCCAATAATACCAACGGATCAAAATTTAGCAGTGATAATATCAGCTTAAAATCTTAACACGGTATTTAACAAAATGGTAATCACGAACACTTACCTCAGAACTGTCATACCCTAACCTTTGGGTTTTTACTCCTCCATATGTTTAACTAGCTCTGATACCAGAAACGAAAATGGATGGTTGGTTCGTGGGGACGGGTTGTGCATTGGAAACATAGACGGAGAAGAACAATAAGAGAAAAGGACAAGATATGGAAAAACTCACATACTCTTATTGTCACACACAAGTGAGAATTCTTCGATGATAAACTTTGATGATTTACATATGGTGTGGCTCTCCTTATATAGAGAGCATTAAGCAGATAAGAGAGAATCTGCTTTGCTACTTTACAGCATAGCACACACTTCACTCTAGGTAAGCAGATAAGAGAGAATCTGCTTTACTTCTTTATAGCACATACCGCATAAGAAGGCTTCTTTACAGCACACGCAGTACGCCTAATCCGATGAAAAGCTGGCACGAATAAGTATACCATAGTGAGAGCATCTACTTTTCATACCGCACTCCTCCCACCGCGCTTCTGCATGTGTTGTTTATAACTTAAAGTTGCTCATTCTAGATACGGCGTGATCGACAAGCTTTACTACATCAGGTGTGCCCTTGGGCTTACAAACGGCCTCCTTGCCTTGCTGCCAAGTTAGGACCCGTTGTTTTTCCTTATGCTTAGTTCAATACCCAGTCCGCATAATACCAACGGATCAAAATTTAGTAGTTATGATATCAGCTTAAAATCTTAACATGGTATTTAACAAAATGGTCATCACGAACCCTTACCTCAGAACCGTCATACCCTAACCTTTGTGTTTTTACTCCTTCATATCTTTAACTAGCTCTGATACCAGAAATGGAAACAGAAACGGGTGGTTGGGTCGTGGGGACGGGTTGTGCACTGGAAACGTAGACGGAGAAAAACAATAAGAGATAAGGAGAAGATATGGAAAAACTCACAGACTCTACTAAGGCAACTACTACTGCTGCTACTACTATAGTTGCTAGTACTATTGCTACTGCTACTACTACAAGTACCACTATTGCTACTACTACTACTATTACTTCTACTACTCTTGCTACTACAACAACTACTACTACTACTACTACTCCTCCTCCAACTACTACTATTACTACGACTACACCTACTACTAGTACTTTTACTACAGCTACACTACTTCTTCTATTACAACAACTACTACTACTGCCAGTAATTCTCCCTCTACTATTACTACCGCTACTACTTCTGTTACTACTATTGCTGCTTCTCCTACTAGTATTACTGCTACTACCACTATCACTGCTACTACTAATAGTAGTACTACAACTTTTACGAATACTACTACTATTACTCCTGCTAATACTACTGCTTCTACTACTACTACTACAACTACTACTACTAATAGCACTACTACTACTATTGCTATTACTACTATTGCTACAACAACTAGTACTACTACTGCTGCTGCTACTACTACTAGTACTACTCCTACTGTTATTACTGTTACCACTCCTACAACTAGTTCTACTACTGCTACTACTACTATTAGTACTATTACCAATGCTACTAGTAGTACTACGACTACTACTACTACTAATGCTGCTACTACTACAACTAATACTACAACTACTACTTCATCTCTGAGTACTACTACAACAACAACTGCTCCTACTGTTACTACTGCTATTACTAACTCTACTACTACTTACCCTTCTACTACTACTGATACTACCAGTGTTGTTGCTACTGCTACTGCTGCAATGACTACTACTACCATTATCGCTACTACTGCTACTACTATTACGACTTACTCCTGCTAATACTACTGCTTCTATTACTATTACAACTACTACTACTAATACCACTACTACTACTACTATTGCTGCTGCTACTATTGCTACAACTACTAGTACTACTACTGCTACTACTACTACTACTAGTACTACTCCTACTGTTATTACTATTACCACTCCTACAACTAGTTCTACTACTACTACTATTAGTACTATTACCAATGCTACTATTAGTATCACGACGACTGCTACTACTAATGCTGCTGCTACTCCAACTAATAGTACAACTACTACTTCATCTCTGAGTACTACTACAACAACAACTGCTCCTACTATTACTACCGCTGCTACTAACTCTACTACTACTTACCCTTCTACTACTACTAATACGACTAATGTTGTTGCTACTGCTACTGCTGCAATGACTACTACTGCCATTATCGCTACTACTGCTACTACTATTACGACTAGTGCTACTAGCCCTGCTGCCACTTTTGCTATTGCTATTACTACTACTAGTCCTACTACTACTACTTCTAATACTATTACAACTACTACTACAACTACTACTATTTCTGCAACAACTACATTTACTACTACTATAACTACTTCAGTTGTTGCTGCTACTACTACAACTATTACTACTTCTCCTATTCCCAGCACTACTGCTGCCATTACAATTGCTACTACTGCTCCTACTACCACTGCTACAATTGCAACAATAACCACTACTCCTGCTGCTACTTTTACTACAACTACCATTACTACTACAACAACTACTACTCCGACTAGTACTACTTCTACAACCACTACTGTTACTACTACAACTGCTTCTATTTCTACCACTGCTACTGCTACTCCAACTACGGCTACTATTGCTCCTACTATTACTACCACACCTACTTCTCTTAGTGCCACAATAGCTTCAACAGCTTCTACTATTACTATTGCTGCTATAATTACTACTACTACTACTACTACTAATACTACTACAACTATTACTGCTACTAGAACAACAACTACTACTACTACTATTTATGCTACTACAACTACTGCAACTGTGACTTTTACTTCTACTACTACTACAACTAGTACAACTTCTGTTGCTAATTCTACTCCTACAACTACTACTGCTACTGCTTCAAATACAACTTCTCCTTTTACTACTTCTGCTACTACTATTGCTATGACTACTACCACTACTATTGATTATAGTACTACTACTACTAATAGCACGACTACTATAACTACTACAACAACTACTACTCCTACTAATACTACTACTACTTCTCCTCCTACTACTTCTTCAGCTACTACTACTACTACTACTACTAGTACTAATACTACAACTACTATAGCAACTCCTACTGCAGCAACTACTACTACAACTACTACCACTACTACTACTACCACTAGTACTACTACTCCCATTGCTACTACTACTTCTCCTATTTCAACAACTACTATGACTACTTTTGCCACTACTGCTACTACTACTGCTGCAGCTGCTACTAGGACTATAACTACTACAACTACTACTACTACTTCTACTAGTACTACTCCTACTACTACTCCTCCTACTGTAATAACTACTACTTATACTACTACTACTTCTGATACTACTATTGCTACTACTAATTCTACTATTACTGCTACTACTGCTGTTGCTACAATTACTAATGGTACTGCCACAACTACAGCTGGTACTACTACTGATACTACTCTAGTACTACTACTGCTGCTACTACTATTATTATGACTACTACTATGATTACTACAACAACAACTACAACAACTGCTACTATTGCCGCCGCTACTACTCCTGTCCTGCCTAACTTCTACTACTACTACTACAATGACTGCTACTCCTACTACTATTACTACAACAACTACTACTACTTGTACTATTACCTTTGAAACTACTACTGCTTCTACTACTACCACTACTACTATCGCTACCACTATTTCTCCTGCTCCTAGTGCTAGTACTACTACTATTGGCACTACTATTAAGAGGACTAGTACTACCACCACTACGACTATTATAAGAACTTCTGCTACTACTACTACGACTCCTAATTCTATTAAAACAACAACAACAACAACTACTATTAAAAATAATACTACTACGACTTCTTCTCCTACTATTACTACTACTACTACTGCAACAACATCTGCTACTACTACTGCAACTACAACCACGACTACTACTAGTCCTATTGCTGCTACTTCTACTACTAGCACTACTACTCCTACTGCTACTACTGCTTCTGCTAACACTACAACAACTGCTACTACTACTTTTAGTACTACTACTACTGCTAATGCCACTATCACTATGGTTGCAACTGCAGCTATTGCTAGTACTGCGACTCCTACAACTACTACTATTGCTCCATTGCTACTACTGCTACTGCTACAAAAACTACTATTATTAATACAACTGCTACTTCTACTACTAGCATTACTATTATTGCTCTACTACTACTGCTACCAGTACTCCTGCTACTACAACTACTACAACTACTATTATTTTTACTAATGGTACACCTACTACTATTGTGAAAACAACTGCTTCCACTTCTACTAATGCAACTTCTACTCCAACTACTACTGCTACTATTGCTACAATAACAACTACTACTCCTACTACTTCTTTTCCAACTACTACTACTCCTACTAATACTTCTGGTACTACTACTATTACTACTGCTAATAAAACTAGTACTACTAAAACTACTACTACTACTGCGACAACTAAGGTTGTTGCTACTACTACTAGTACAACAACAAATAGTACTACTACTTCTGCCACCACAGCTGCTACTACTATTGCTGCTGCTACTACGACTATAACTACTACAACTGCTGCTATTGCTGCTACTACAACTACTACTGCTACTACAACTTCTACTACTACTGCTTCTTTGACTACTACTCTTATTGCTATAACTACTACTTATCCTACTACTACTGCTTCTTGTACTACTATTGCTACTACTAATTCTACTATTACTGCTACTACTACTATTGGTACAATGACTAATGGTACTACACAACTACTGCTCCTACTACTATTGCTGGTACTATGCTAGTATTATTGCTCCAGCTACTACTTCTACTACTGCTACTGCTCTTGCTACTGCTGCTGCTACTATTACTATGACTGCTACTACGACTACTACAACAACTACTACAAGAACTATTGCTGCTGTGGCTGATACGACTCTACTGTTGCCGTAACTTCTTCTATTACCACTACAACTACTGTTGCTACTACTACTACTACAACTACAACTACTAGTACTACCCCTCTTGAAACTACTATTGCTTCTACTACTACTGCCGCTACTATCGATACCACTATTTCTCCTACTCCTAGTGATACTACTATTGCTACTGGCACTACTATTAATGCAACTAGTACTACCACCACTACGACTACTATAACAACTTTTGCTACTACTGCTACGATTGCTAATTCTATTACAACAACAATAACTACTACTACTATTAAAACTAATACCACTACTGCCATTAGTACTACTACGACTTCTTCTCCTACTATTACTACTACTACTACTACTACAACGTCTGCCACTATTATCGCGACTACAACCACTACTACTAGTAGTCCTGCTACTGCTACTTCTACTACTAGTACTACTACTCCAATTGCTACTATTGCAATTGCTAACGCTACAACAACTGCTACTACTACTTTTACTACTACTGCTGCTGCTAATGCTACTATCACTGCGGTTGCAACTGCAGCTATTGCTAGTACTACGACTCCGACTACTACAACTACTACTATTATTGCTCTACTACTCCTACTACTACTACTACAAAAACTACCAATAATAATAATGCAACTACTACTTCTACTACTAGTGTTACTATTTTTTCTCTACTACTACAGCTACTAGTACTCCTGCTACTACAACTACTACAACAACTGTTATTTTTACTAATGATACACCTACTACAACTGTGACTACAACTACTTTCGCTTCTACCAATGCAACTTCTACTCCAACTACTACTGCTATTACTACTACAATACAACTACTACTCCTACTACTTCTTTTCCAACTACTACTACTGATACTCATACTTCTGGCACTACTACTATTACTATTGCTAATACAACTAGTACTACTAAAACTACTACTGCTGCTGCGACTATTACGGCTACTGCTGCTGCTACTGCTACTACAACAACAACTATTACTACTACTTCTGCCACCACTGCTGCTACTACTACTGCTGCTGCTAATATGAACATAACTACTACACCTACTACTATTGCTGTTACTACTACTATTGCTACTACTACTTCTACTACTACAACAACAACTACTACTACTCCTGCTATAACTACCACTTATCCTACTACTACTTATGGTACTACTATTGCTACTACTAATTCTACTATTACTGATACTACTGCTATTTCTATAATGACTAATGTTACTGCCACAACTACTACTACTACTTCTACTACTATTGGTACTATGCTAGTACTACTGCTCCTGCTACTACTTCTACTACTGCTATTACTATTACTACGACAACTATTACAAGAACTGCTACCACTGCTGCCGCTACTACTCTACTGCTACTGTAAATTCTTCCACTGCTACTACAACAACTGCTACTCCTACTACTATTACAACATAAACTACTACTACTACTTCTACTACTCTTGAAACTACTACTGCTTCTAATACTACCAATACTGCTATCGCTACCACTATTTCCCCTACTCCTAGTGCTACTACTACTACTATTGCAACTACTACTAATGTGACTAGTACTACCACCACTACGACTACTATAACTTCTACTACTACTGCTACGACTGCTAATTCTATTACAACAACAACTACAACTACTACTATTAAAAGTAACACTATTGTTGCTACTAGTACTACTATGACTTCTTCTCCTACTATTACTACTACTACCACTACTACTTAACATCTGTCACTACTACCGCGACTACAACCACTACTACTACTACTCCTGCTGCTGCTACTTCTACTACTTGTACTACTCTTCCTACTGCTACTAGTGCTATTGCTAACACTACAACAACTACTAAGTATCTTTTACTACTACTGCTGCTGCTAATGCGGCCAGCACTGCGGTTGCAACTGCTAATATTGCTAGTACTATGACACCTACGACTGCTACAACTACTACTACTATTGCTCTACTTCTTCTCCTGCTACTACTACAAAAACTACTACTAATAATAATACAATTGCCACTTCTACTACTACTGTTAATATTATTGCTCTGCTACTATTGCTACTAGCACTCTTGCTACTACAACTGCTATAACTACTATTATTTTTACTACTGATACTCCTACTACTACTGTGACTACAGCTACTTCCATTTCTACTAATGTAATTTCTACTTCGACTGCTTCTGCTACTACAACTACAATAACAACTACTACTCCTATAATTACTCTTCCAACTATTACTACTGCTACTAATACTTCTGGCACTACTACTATTACTACTGCTAATACAACTTGTAGTACTAAAACTACTACTATTGCTATTGCTAATACAATTGGTACTACTAAAACTACTACTACTACAGCGACTACTATTGCTACTGCTACTACTACTGCTACTACTATTACTACTACTACTACTACTACTACTACTACTGCTACTATGACTATAACTACTACAAGTACTACTACTACTGCTACTACTACTTCTACTACTGTTACTTCGACCACAACTACTCCTGCTGCTATAACTACTACTTATCCTACAGCTACTACTTCTGTTACTACTATGGATACTACTAATTCTACCACAATGACGAATGGTGCTGCCACAACTACTGCTATGACTACTACTACTACTAGTACTACGCTAGTGCAACTAGTCCTGCTACTACTTCTACTACTGCTACTACTGCTGCTGCTGCTGCTGCTACTGTTACTATGACCGCTAATACGGCTACTACAACAACTACTACAATAATTGTTGTTGCCACCGCCGCCACTACCCTACTGGTGTTGTAGCTTTTACTGCTACTACTACAATAACAACAACTACTACTAGTACTACTACTCTTGAAACTACTACTGCTTCTACTACTACCACTACTACTATCGCTACCACTATTTCTCCTACTCCTAGTGCTACTACTACTTTTACTAGCACTACTACTAATGTGACTAGTACTACCACCACTACGACTACTATAACAACTTTTACTACTACTGCTACGACTGCTAATTCTATTACAACAACAACTATAACTACTACTATTAAAAGTAATAGTACTACTGCTACTAGTACTATTATGGCTTCTTCTCCTACTATTACGACTACTCCCACTACTACCACTACTACTTCAACATCTATTACTACTATCGTGATTACAACCACTACTGCTGCTGCTGCTGCTGCTGTTGCTACTTCTACTACTAATACTACTTCGCCTACTGCTACTGGTGCTATTGCTAACACTATAGCAACAACTACTACTACTTTTACTACTGTTGTTGCTGTTAATGCTACTATTATTGCGGTTGCAACTGCAGATATTGCTTGTACTATGACTCCAATGATTACCACAACAATAACTACTACTATTCTTCTTCTACTTCTACTACTACTAGAAAAACTACTACTACTACAAATACAACTGCTACTTCTACTGCTACAGTTACTATGATTGCTCTACTACTACTGCTACTAGTACTCCTGCTACTGCAACTACTACAACTACTATTATTTTTACTAATGATACTCCTACTACTACTATCACTAAAACTACTTTCGCTTCTACTAATGCAACTTCTACTCCAACTACTACTGCTACTACTGCTACAATAACAACTACTACTCTTACTACTACCTTTCCAACTACTACTATTGCTACTAATACTTCTAGAACTACTACTATTACTACTGCTAATACAAGTAGTACAACTAAAACTACTACTACTACTGCGACTACTGCTGCTGCTGCTACTATTACTATATTAGTACAACTACTACTGCTACTATTGCAACTATTGCTACTACTACTACTACTACTACAACTACTAATACTACTACCCCTACTTCTGCTACAAATACTGCTATTACAACTAATGCCACTACAACTAATACTACTACTATTATTACTACTACTACCACCATCATTTATGCTACTACTACTGCTACTACTACAACTACTACTATTATTACTAATACTACTAGTACTACTACTACTACTACTACAAGTACTTCAATTGCTACTCTTAGCACTACTTTTGCGACTACTACTGCTACTTCTTCTACTACTACTACTAATAATAATACTGCTACTACTACTACTATTACTACTACTGCTGCTGCTACTAGTGCTGCGACTATTACTACTACTTCTACAACTACTACAACTACTGCTACTATTGCTACTACTGCTAGAACTACTACAACTTCTAGAACTATTGCTGCGACTACTGCTACTGCTACTACTACAACTACTGCTGCTACTGCTACTACTGCTAGAACTACTACTACCACTACTAGTGCTACTACTACTATTGCTATTGTTGCTGCCACCACTACTATGATAACGACCACTATTACTACTACTGCTACTCCTCCAACTACTACTACAGCTGCTACTACTACTACTACTACCACTACTACTGCTGGTTCTGCTGCTACTACTACTACTACTACGACTTTTCCTACTACTACTACTGCTGCAACAACTACTACTACAATAATTACTATAGCTATTGCTACTACTACTACTATAGCTACTACTACTACTCTTGCTACTACTACTACATCATCTACTATGACTACTACTCCTGCTACTACAACTACTACTCCTACTTCAACTCCACTACAACTATTGCTACTCCTACTCCTACTTCTTCTTCTTCTTCTTCTTCTTCTACTACTACTACTACTACTACTACTCTACTAGTACAACTAATACTACTAGTACTCCTACAACAACAACTACTACTACTACTACAACAACAACTACTACTGATATTACAACTACCACTACTACTAATGCTAAAACTACTACCACTACTTCTACTACTACTACTATTGCTGCTCCTACTCCTACTCCAACATCTGTTGCTACTATTACTACTACTACTACTGCTGCTGCTGCTGCTACTACTACTACTACAACAACTACTACTCCTACTACTCCTACTACAACTACTGCTACTAATGCTACTGTCACTACTGCTACTCGTACTACTATGATTGCGACTCCTACAACTATGACTCCTACTTCTGCTACTAATAGTGCTACTACTAATACAACTACTACAACAATTTTTGCAACTACCACTACCACTACTACTACTACTCTCACTCCTACAACCACTAATACTACTACTAGTCATACTGCTACAAGTACTCATAACATTGCTAATAATTCTCTTATGACTGCTATTACAACTACTACTACGACTATTGCTCTTGCTACTACTACTAGTATTATTACTAGTTCGGCTAGTACTACCACTACTACTATTGCTACACTACTACTACTACGCCGCCACCACGACTACTATTCTCACTCCTACTACAACTACCACTACAACTACACCTACTACTAGACTACTCATAATACTACTACTGCTACTCCAACTACAAGAAACTACTACTACTACTACTACTACAACTACTACAATTACTCCAACTACTACTATTGCTGCTACAAGTATTACTACTTCTACTACTCCTACTGTTACAACTACTACAACTACTAGTCCTATAAATACTACTACAATTGCTTCTGCTACTACTAGTATTGCGACTTCTACAGCTACTACTACTACATCTGCTACTACTGCTATAGCTACTACTACTACAACAGCTACTACTGCTACTACTACTACTACAACTCATACTACAACTACCACAACTGCTATGAATGCTAGCGCTATGGCTACTATTTCTACTTCAACAACAACTGCCACTACTACTGCTACTACTATCACTATTGCGACTACTACTAATGCTACAACTATCACTATTGCGACTACTACTAATGCTACAACTACTTCGACTACTACTACTACACCTACTACAATGACTCCTGCTGCTAATATGACTACTATTACTGGTAGTACTACTGCTACTACTACTTGTTCTACTACTAGGACTACTACTTTTGTTGTTGCTGCTACTGTTGCTATAGCTGCTACTGCTATAGCGACAACCATTGTAATTATTATTGTCAACTACTACTACTGCAACTACTCTTACCACTGCTACTACTATTGCAACTACTCTTACCACTGCTACTACTACAACCACTACGATTACTACTACTACTACCACTACTACTTCTATAATTACTACTATTGCCACTACTCCTACTACTACTGCAACTACTACTGCTACTATTGCCTCAACTATAATTCCTCCTATTTCTACTACTACTGCTTCTAATACTACTCATACAATAACAACAACTATTGCAAGAACTGCTAGTACTACTGTGACTATTACTCCTACTACTACTACGGTTATGCAAGTACTGCTACTATTGCTACTCCTGTAGCAACTCTGCTACTGCTGCTACTACTACTACATCCACTTCTACTACTTGTTCTACTATTGCTGCTACTACTACAACGACTACTGCTAATACTACTACTACTACAATTGCTACTACTACTATTACTATTACTACTATTACTGCTACTACTACTATTTCTTCTACTACTTGCTACTACCACAAATGCCACCACTACTACTACAACAACAACTACTACTTCGGCTCTTGCTATTAATGTTGCTTCTCCTATTACTACTAATGCTACTACTACATCTACTACTACTACTACCACCACTACTACTACCAGTACAACTACTATAGTCATTGCTACTGCTAATAATGCTATTGCCACTACTGCTACTCCTACTACAATTGTTGCTATTACTGCTATTTCTGCTGCTACCACTACTACAACTACAACTACTATTCCAACTACTGTTACTATACTACTACTAGCACTAGTACTACTCTCATCACTACTACTGCTGCTGCTGCTGCTGCTACTACTACTAGTCGTAATACTAGTACTGCTACTACTGCTGCTACTTCTACTACTACTACTATAACAACTACTACTATTGCCCCAGCAACTACAACTTCTGCAACTACTACTACTACAACAACTGCAGCTACTACTACAATTACTACTACCGCTACTACAACTAAGACTACAACTACTAGAACTACTACCACTACTAGGTCTACTACTACTGCTACTTCTACTACTACTGCCACTGTTATTAGTACAACTACTGTTGCTACTACTACTACTCCTACTTCTGCAACTACTGCTGCCGCTGCCATTACTCCTACTACTACAACAAGTACTACTGCTACTACTATTACTCACAATAACTACAATGACAACTCCTACTATTACTACTACTACTATTACTACTCCTACTACTACTTATTACTACTACTGGTACTATACTACAGCTACTACTACTATGGCTACTACTACTACTACTAATAGTACCGCTAATACTACTAACACTACTATTATTACTACTATTACTCTTACTACTCCTACTACTACAGTAGCAACTATTACTACTACTACTGCTGCTGCTCCTGTTGTTACTACTACTACTACTACAACTGCTACTACAAAATCTAGTACTACTACAATAGCTGCTACTACTATTGCTACTGCTACTACTACTTCTGCTACTATAAACACTACTACAACAACTGCTACGACCGTTGCTACTACTACTATTGCTAATGCTACTGCTATTTCTAGCTCTACTACTTCTTGTGGTTTTACTACTATGACTACTACTTCAACTATTGACACTACTACTACTACAACTACTTCTACAACTACAACGATTACTGCTATTACCATAGTTGCTACTATTACTTCTGCTACAACCACTATTATTGCTACTACTGCTAATACTACTACTACTACTACTAATAGTACTACTACCGCTACTACTGCTACTATTGCCATTATTGCAACTACTGCTACAACTACTACTCCTACTATTCCTCTTAAAACTAATATTGGTTTGACTTCTCCTACTACTTAAATAACTACCACTTCTACTACTATTGCTACTACTCCAGCTTCTACCCCTACTACTTCTAATACTACTACTACTGCTACTGCTACTACTAGTAATGTTACTAATACTCCTACCAATACTTCTACTACTATTATTATTATTGCAGCTTCTATTACAACAACAACTACTACTGTTATTATTATTATTGTTGCTACGACTACTACTACTGCAACAACTTCTCCTCCTACTACTACCGTTACCACTTCAACTGCTACTACAATGCTACAGCTTCTACTTCTATTGCTGCTGCTGCTGCTACTAATACTACTATAGCTACAGCTAGCACTATTACTAATACTACTGCTACTATTGCTACTACTGCTACTATTGCTACTATTGCTACTACTACTTTTACTATTACAACTAATGTAGCTACTCATGCTTCTACTGCTACTATTATTACTATAGTTGCTATTATTTCTAGTATTGCAACTATAACTACTACAACTACTTTTCAAACTACTTCTACTAATAGTACTACCATCATAAGTGCTACTACAAGTGTGACTACTACTACTACTTCTCCTACAATAATAACTTCCACTACTTCACTTACTACTTTTACTGTTGCTGCTACTGCTACTATAATTGCTAGTCCTACTGCTACTTCTACTACGGTGACTGCAACTACTACTGCTACTGCTACTATTGCTACTACTAGTCCTCCTACTACTATTACTACTACAACTATGACTTCTATTACTACAGCTGCTGCTGCTACTACTACTACTACTGCTGCTACTTCCACTGCTATTACCGCTACAACTACTACTAACACAACTACTACTACTACGGGAACTAATGCTAATACTACTACTACTACTATTGCTACTACTGTTGTTGCAATAGTTATAACTGCTACTACTACTCTTAAGACTACTACCCCAACGACCACTACTACTACTAATACATCTACTACTACTTCTACGACTAGTAGCACTACTTATACCAATGCTACTACTACTATGCCTTCCCCTCCTCCTACCACTACATCTGCTACAAGAACTACTATTATTGGTACTACTACAATTAGTACTACTACTACTACTTCTTCTACTAATACTACTACTGTTGTTACTACTAGTTCCACTTCTGCAACAACCACGGCTACAACTACTACTACTTCTGCTACTACTACTTCTTCTACTACTATGTCTACTACTGCTGCTATTACTGCATCTGTTGCTACTACTACTGCTAGTACTATTACAACTACTACTACTTCTCCAACTATTACTACAACTACTTCTAATACTACTACTTTTGCTACTACTACTTCTACAATAATAACTTTTGCTACTACCACTACTATTACTACATATAATACTACTACCACGATAACTATTACAACAACTACTACTGGTGGTACTACTACTGCTACAACAACACCTACTTCTTCTACTTTTGCTAT
Organism: Trichopus zeylanicus subsp. travancoricus; assembly: GCA_005019695.1. NCBI lineage: Eukaryota > Viridiplantae > Streptophyta > Magnoliopsida > Dioscoreales > Dioscoreaceae > Trichopus > Trichopus zeylanicus. The sequence continues at coordinate 59,548 of RXID01014858.1, read as the reverse complement.
TGCTACTACTTCTATTACTAATACTACTACTACCATTGCTAGTATTACATCTGCTCCTACTGCTGCTGCTGCTGCTACTACTACTACTACTGCTGCTCTTGCTATTGTTGCTACTGCTACCAATAGGGCTACTTCTACTACAACAATAACAACTACTACTGCGACTTCTACTACTACAACTCTTACTGCTGCCGCTATGATGACTATTATTATGACTACTACTACTACTTCAACTTTTCCTGCAGCTGTTGTTGCTACTATTGCTACTAATTGAATGACTCCTACTACTTCACCTACTGCTATTACTATTGCAACTCCTACCACTACTACTACTACAACTACTTCTTCTTCTACTACTACTCCCCCTACTTCTCCTAATTCTACTAGTACTACTACTAGTACTATTGCTACTTCTACTACTACCACTACAATGACTAGTACTAGTTCTATTGCTACTACTCTTGCTACTACTACAATTACTACAGCTCCAACTACTACTACTACTAGTACTACTACTACTACTATTACTATTGCTACTACTGCTGCTACTACTAGGGGTTCTCCTACTCTGACTAGTAGTACTGCTGCTGCTGCTACTACTACTACTACTACTGTTGTTGTTGTTGCTACTACTACTCCTAATACTAATGTTGTTCTTATATTTGTTGCTGCTAATACTACTACTATTTCTCCTATTACTACTAGTAATGCTACTGCTACTACTGCTACTACGCTGCTATTCCTTCGACTACTACTACTACTGCTACCACTGCTAATACTATTACTACATCTAATGCCACTACTTCAAATATTGCTTTTTGTACTAATACTATAACTACAACTGCTTCTATTAATGCAACTATGGCTATTGCAACTACTATTACTACTACTACAACTTCTTTTACAATAACTTCTACTACTAGTATTACTACTATAACTACTACTGCTACTACTATGACTTTAGTTATTACTACTTCTGCTGCAACTACTAATACTACTATAATTTCTACTTCTGTTGCGGCTACTATTGATGCTACTGCTACTAATAGAATGACTCTTATCACTTCTCCTACTGCAGCTACTACTGCAACTCTTGCTATAGCTACTACTACTACTCCTACTACTTCTCCTAATTCTACTACTGCTACTACTACTACTATTGCTACTACTACTGCTACTACTATCGCTTCTACAACTACTAGTTCTACTGCTACTACTCTTGCTACTGGTACTGTTACTACTGCTCCAACTACTTTTACTACTACTATTACCATAACTACTTTTACTACTAGTATTACTATAACTAGCTATTACTACTTCTACTACTCCTACCACTGCTACTACTATTGCTACTAGTACTAGTACTACTACTATTACTACTACTACTACTATGACTACTGTGGCTACTAATAATACTAATACTACCACTACTACTACAGTCATTGTTGTTCCCACAACTACTGCTATTGCTAATGTTGTTGTTATTTTTGTTGCTACTTATACTACTATTATTTCTTCTACTACTACTACCAATGCTACTTGTACTACTGCTACTATAATGCTACTCTTTCTACTGCTACTACTAATATTCCTGCCCCTGCTACTACTATCGCTAATGCCGCTACTACTAATACTATTACTACTGCTGCTGCCACTACTACAAATATTGCTTTTGCTACTACTACTATTACTACTACTGCTTCTACTAATGCTTCTATTGCTATTGCCAATACTATGACCTTTACTACTACCACAACTACTACTACTGTGGCTACTAATACTACTATGACTACTCCTACTACCACTGCTACTATTACTACTACTAATGTTGCTATTGTTGTTGTTACTATTACTACTACTAATGCTACTGCTACTACTGCTACAATAATTCTACTCTTTCAACTGCTACTACTACTGTTGCTGCTACTACTGCTAATAATATTACTATTACTACTACCATTACTACGAATATTGCTTCTACAACTTGTAATATTACTACTACAACTTCTACTAATGCTTCTACTACTCTTGCAACTACTACTGCTTCTACTGCTACTCCTACTATTACTAGTACTTATACTACTACTACTACCACTACTGCTACTACTACTACTACAGCTGCTACTTCTACTGCTACTACTATTACAACTTTTACTCCTCCTACTACTACTATTACTACTAGTACTAACAATACTACTATTGCCACTACTACTACTACCATTAATACTACTATTATTGCAACTAATACTACTACTATAACTACTTCTTCTACTACTACTACAACAACAACTATTACTCCTTCTACTACTACTGCTGCTACTACTATAACTAAAACTACTACTACTTCTTCTACTACTATTACCCATACTATAACCTATACTACTATGATTACTACTGCTACTACTACTATTACTACTACAAATTCTACTATAACTTCTACTACTACTACTCCTCCAACTACTGCTGCTGCTAATTATACTACTGTTGCTACTTCTACTACTGTTACTACCACCTCTACAACTACTATAGCTGCTGCTACCACTACTGCTACTTTTGCTACGGCGACAACAACTACTGCCATTACTAGCACAAATGTTGCTACTACTGCAACTATGACTACTACTACTGCGACTGCTGCAACTACTACTTCTGCTACTGCTACTGCTATGCTGCTGTTGCTACTACTAATACTACACCTACTACTATTAATGTTACTACTCCTACAACTTGCTCTACTACTACTACTAATGGTACTATTACCAATACTACTAATAGTACTATGACTACTGCTACTACTGCTACTGTGACTAGTATTGCTACAACTACTATAATTAATACTACAACAACTATAGCTACTACTATTACTACTGCTGCTACTAATTCTACTACTACTTACCCTACTACTACTACTACAACTACAACTACTATTGTTGCTATTGCTATAGCTACTTTGACTACTATTACTATTATTGCTACTACTGTTACTACTATTATAACTAGTGCTATTGGCCCTGATACCACTTCTGCTATTGCTATTACTACTATTAGTCCTGCTACTACTACTTCTAATACTATTACAACTACTACTCCTATTGCTACTACTGTTACTACTCTTACTATTATTTTTGCTACTAATACTTTTACTACTCTTGTAACTACTTCTAATGCTGCTGCTGCTACTACAACTACTGCTACTTCTCCTCCTTGTATGACTACTACTACCATTACAATTGCTACTACTACTTTTACAACCACCACTACAATTGCAACAAAAATAACCACTAGTTCTACTACTACTAATACTACAACTACTAATCCAAATACAACTACAACTAACACTGTGATAACTACTGCTGCTGCTACTAGTACTACCACTACTGCTCCTACTACTCTAACATTTGCTACTATTTTCTCTACTCTTATGCCTACTATTACAACTACTAATCCTTCTACTATTGCTACAACAACTATTATTTTAACTAATGATACTCCTACTACTACTGTTGTTATTATAGTATTATTATTATTAGTAGTAGGAGTAGAAGTTATAGTAGTAGTGCTAGTTCTATAGTAAAAGTAGTAGTTGCAGTAGCAGTAGTAGTAGCAGCAGCAACAGCAGTAGTAGCAGTACTAGTAGTAATAGTAGTAGTTGGAATAGTATTTGTAGTAATAGTGGTAGTCATTGTTGTATTTGTAGCAGCAACCATGGTAATAGTAGTACTAATCATAGTAGTAGTAGTTGTTGTTGTAATAGGGGGTAGGAGTAGTAGTAGTAGGAACAGTTGTAGTAGTAGTTGTAGCAGTAACAATAGTTATAGTAATAGTAATAGTGAGAGCATTAGTAGTTGTAGGAGTAGTAGTCATAGTAATGGTAGTGGTAGTAGTAGCAGCAGTAGTTGTAGTCAAAGTAGTAGGAGCAGTAGTTGTAGAAGTAGAAGTAATAGTTGTAAAAGAAGTAACAACAATATTATTCGCAGTAGTAGTAGCAGCAGCAGTAGTAGTAGTCATTATTATTATTGTTTTTATTATTGTGGGAGTTGTAATAGTAGAAGTAGTAGTAGAAGTTGGTGTGGTAGTGGTAGTAGTAGTAGTTCTAGTGGTTGTAGTAGCAGTACTAGTGTAGTAGTAGAAGTAATAGTCATAGTTCTAGTAGTAGTTATAGTTGTAGAAGTAGTAGCAAGAGTAGTTGTAGGAGTAGGAGTTGGAGTATAATAAGTACTAGTAGTAGTAGCAGTGGAAGTAGTAGTGGTGGTGGTGGTGGTGGTAGTAGTTGTAGTTATTGTTGTTATTGTAGTAGTAGTAGTCATATTAGTAGTAGTCGCAGCAGTTGTAGTAGTAGTAGCTATAGTAGTACGAGGAGGAGGAGGAGTAGTAGCAGTAGCTGTAGTAGTAGTAGTTGCAGTAATAGTAGCTATAGTAGTAGTAGCTGCAGTAGTTGAGGTAGTCTCAGCAATATTGGTAGTAGTAGTATTTACAGTAGTAGTAGCAGTTGTTGTAGTAGTTGTAGCAGTAGCAATTTTAGTAAAACAAGTAACAGTGTAAGCAACAGTAGTAGTAGTAGTTATTGTGGTAGTAGTAGTAGCAGCAGCAGCCGTAGTGGTAGTAGCATTAGTAGTAGTAGCAGTAGCCATAATAGTAGTAGTAATACTAAAATTAGCAGTCGTAGTAGTAATGGAAGTAATTGTTTGCGGGTAGTAGTAGTAGCGATAGCTGTAGTAGTAGTAGTAGTAGTAGTAGTAGTAGTAGTAGTAGTAGCAGTAGTAGCAGTAGTAGAAGTAGTAGTAATAGTAATAGTTAGGAATAGTGGTAGTTGTAGCAGCAGTAGTAGTAGCACGCGTCGTAGTAGTAGGAGAGGTAGTAGTACTCGTTATTGTTGGAAATGTAGTGGTAGTAGTAGTTGTTGAAGTAGTTGTAGTAGTAGTAGTAGTAGTAGTAGTCATAGTTGTCATGGTAATAGTAGTAGTAGCACTAGTAGTTGTAGCAAAAGTAGTAGTAGTTGTAATAGTAGTTATAGAAGCAGTATCTCGATAGTTGCAGTAGTGGAAGTAGTAGAAGTAGGTGCAATGGCAACAGTAGTAGCAGTGGAAGTAATAGTTTTAGTTATTATTGTTGTAGTATTAGTAATAGTAGTAGAATTTGTAGTAGTAGTATTAATAGCCACAGTAGTGGTAGCAGTCATACCATTAATAGTAATAGCAGTAGCAATAACAGCTATACTAGTATTCTTAGTAGTAGTAGTAGTAGCAGTATTAGTAGCAGTAGTAGTAGCATAAATAGTAGTAGTAGAAGTAGTAGCAATAACTATAGTAGTAGTAGTGATAGTAGTTGTAGTCATAGTAGTAGCAATCATAGTAGTTATAGTAGTAATTGTTGTAACAGCAATATTAGTGGTGGTAGTAGTATTACTAGTAGTAGTTGCAGTAGTAGTAGCAGTTGTAACAGTAGCAGCAGTCATGGCAATAGTGGTAGTAGTTGTAGTAGTAGAGTAGTAGTAGCAGCAGTAGTAGCAGAAGTAGTAGTAGTAGTGGTAGTAGCAGCAGAAGTAGCAGTTGTACTAGTAGAAGTTGTAGTAAATATAGTAGCAGTAGTAGTAGTAGATGTTGTAGTAGTAGGAGCAATAGTAGTAATAGTAGTAGAATAAGCAGTGGTAGTCGTAGCAGTAGTCGTAGTAGTATTTGCAATAGCAGTTGCAGCAACAGCATTAGTGACGATAGTAGTATTACCAGCAGCAATAGTCGTAGCAACAACAGTGGCAGTAGTAGCAGGAGTCATAGTAACAGTGGTAGTAGCAAGAATAGCAATTTTAGTATTAGTAGGAGCTGTAGTAGTTGTAGATATTAAAATAGCAGCAATATTAGTAGTAGCAAAAGTTGTTGTAGTAGTGATAGTAGCAGCAATAGCAGTATTAGTAGTAGCGGCAGTGGCAACTGCAGTAGTAATAGTAGTCATACCAGTAGCAGTAGATGCAGTAGTAGTAGTAGCAGCAGTAGTCCTAGTAGCATTAGTAGTAGCAGCAGTAGTCCTAGTAGCATTAGTAGTAGCAGCAACAATAGTAGGAGAAGTTGTAGTAGTAGCAACAGATGCAGTAGTAGTTGTAGTATTAGTAGCAATAGATGTAGTAGTCATTGTAGTAGCAGTAGCAACAGCAGTATTAGTTATCGTAGCAGTAGTAGTTGTAGTAGTAGTAGCAGTAGTAGCAGTTGTAGGGGAAGTCGTAGAAGTAGTAGTAGCATTAACAATAGTAGCAATAGCAGTACTAGTTATAGTAGCAGCTATAACAGTAGCAATAACTGTAGTAGTAGCAGTAGCAGTAGTAGTTGTTGTTGTAGAAATAGTAATAGTTTTACAAATAGCAGTAGTAGAAGTAGTATTAGTAATAGCAATAGTAGTAATAGTAAGATAAATAGTGAGAATAGTAGTAGTAGAAGAAGAAGTTTAGTAGTAGTAGTAGTACTAGTAGTAGGAGAAGTAATATTAGTAGCACTAGGAGTAATAGTAGTAATAGTAGCCATAGTAGTAGTAGGAACAGCTAGCAATAGTAGTAGTATTGTTGTAGCTGTCGTAGTAGTAGTATTAGCAGTAGTACAAGCAATAGTAATTATAGTTGTAGTAGTTGTAGTAGTTGTTATTTTTGTAGCAATAGTAATAGTCATTATAGTAGTAGTATCATAGTAGTATTTGTATTTGCAGTAGTAGTTATTATTGTAGTAGAAGAATTACTACTACTACTACTACTACTAGTAGTCATTTATTAGTTGTTGCAATGGCAGTTGTAGTAGTAGTAGTTGTAGCAATAGTAGTAGTGGTAATAGTAGGAGTAGTAGTAGTAGTTGTAGTGGATGTAGTAGTAGCAAGAGAAGTAGTAGTTGTGGTAGTAGTAGTAGAAAGTGTAGTCATAGTAGTAGTAGTAATAGTAGTAGTAGCAGTAGCAGTTATAGTAGTTGTAGTGGTGGTTGTTGTAGTAGTAGTAGTAGTAGTAGTAGCAGCAGCAGCAGCCATAGTAGTAGTAGATGTAGTAGTAGCAGTAGTAGTATGATCTGTAGTATTAGCAAAAGTAGTAATAGCAATAGTAGTTGGTGCTGTATTAGTAGAAGTAGAAGTAGTAGCAGGAGTAGTAGTAGCTGTAGTAGAAGCAATGGAAGTTGTTGTAGCACTAGTAGATATAGGACTGGCAGTAATTGTAGGAGCAGTAGTAGGAGTAGCAATTGTAGTAGTAGAAGTATAAGTAGTTGTAGTAGCAATAGTAGTAGGAGTATCAGTAGTAGTAGTAGTGATTATAGTAGTAGTAGTAGTTGGGTAGCAGTAGTTGTAGTAATAGCGGTAGAAGGATAATAGTAGCAGCAACAGCAGCAACAGTAGTAATAGTTGAGGTAGTATTAGTAGTGGTAGTAGTAGTACTAGTCATTGTAGGAGTAGTAGCAATAGTAGAAGGAGTAGTAGCAGTAGAAGTAGAAGTAATAGTTGCAATTGTAGTAGTAGAAGTGGAAGCAGTATGAGTAGTTGTAGAAGTAGTAGCACTAGTAATAGTTCTAATAGTTAGCACAGGAGTATTGGAAATAGTAGCAATAGTTATATTGGTAGGAGTTGTAGTAGTTGTAGTAGCAGTAGCAGTAGTTATAGTAGCAGCAGCAGCCATAGTAGTAGTCAATGAAGTAGCAATAGTTAGAGTAGAAGTGGTAGTAGGAGAAGAAGCAGTCGTAGTAGTAGTAGCTATAGAAATAGTAGTTGTAGTAGTAGTAGTAGTAGTCATAGTAGTAGCGGTGGTAGTGGTAATAGTAGTAATAGTAGAAGTAATAGTAGTAGTATTAGTAAAAGTAGTAGTTATTGTTGTAGTAGAAGTAGTAGCATTAGTAGGAGATGTAGTAGTAGTTGTTGTTGTTGTAGTAGTAGTCATAGTAGTAGTAGTAGTGGTAGCAGCCATAGTAGAAGTAGAAGTAGTAGTAGTAGCAGTAGTTGTATCAGTAGTAGTAGCGGAAGTAGTGATAGCAACCGTAGTAGGTGCAATATTATTAGTAGTAGTAAAAGTTGCAGCAAGAGTGGTACTAGTAGTAGTAGTAGTAGAAGTAGTAGAAGTAGTTGTGGCACTAGCAGAAGTAGGAGGGGTAGTAAAAGTAGGAGCAATGGCGGCCATATTAGGAGTAGTAGTAGCAGCGATAGAAGTATAAGTAGTTATAGTAGCAGCAGTAGTAGGACTATCAGTTGCAGCGGTAGTGGTTGGAGTAGTAGTATTAGTTGTAGTAGTAGTAGTAGTAGTCACGGTAGTAGTCGTAGTGGTAGTAGTAGTGGTAGTAGTAGTGGTTGTAGTAGTAGAAGTAGTAGTTTTAGTGGAAGCAATAATAGTGGCAGCTGTAGTAGTAGTAATGGTAGTAGTAGGAGCTTACTAGTAGCAGCAGCAGTAGTTGTTGTAGTAGTAGCAATGGTAGTAGCAATAGTAGTAGTTGTGGTAGTTGTTAGAGAAGTAGTTGAAGTAGAAGTAGTAGTTGTTGTAGTTGTTGTAGTTACAATAGTAGTAGCAGCAGTAGCGGTACAAATAGTAGCAAAGATGGTTATAGTAGTTGTAGCCGTCGTAGGATTCGTAATAGTAGTAGAAGTTATAGCAGAAGTCATAGTTGTATCATTAGTTGTAGATGTAGGAGTAAGAGCATCAATAGTAGCCACTATAGGAGTAGTAGTAGCTATAGCAATAGCAACTGTAGCAGTAATTGGAGTAGTAGCAGCAGTAGTAGCGGTAGTTGTAGTAGTAGGAGTAACAACACCAGTAGTAGTAGAAGTGATAGTAGTAGCTATAGTTGTAGCACGAGCTGTAGTAGTTATACTACTAGTAGTCATAGTAATAGGTGCTGTAGTAGTTATTATCATAGTAGCAGTAGCATTGGGAGCTCTAGTATCAATAGTAGTAGTTGTTGGAGTGATATTAGTAGAACTTGTCGTAGTAGCAATCTTAGAAGTAGCAGAAGGTGCAGTTTCAGTGGTAGTAGGAGCAACATTTGTAGTAGTAGTAGTTCTTATAGTAGTAGTTGTCGTAGCTATAGTGGGAATAGTACCAGCAATTTAGTACTAGGAGTAGTAGTAGTTGTAGTACCAGCAGCAACAATAGTCCTAGTAATAGCAGTAGTATTAGTACTACTAGCAGTAGTAGTATTAGTAATACCAGTATTAGTGGTAGTAGCAATACCAGAACTAGCAGTAGTAGCAGTTATAGTTGTAGTAGTGGTAGTAGTAGTATAGTAGCAGTAGTCATAACAGTAGGAGCGGTAGCAGTAGTAGTAGTAGTAGCAGCAGCAGCCATAGTATCAGTAACAGTAGCATCAATAGCAGTTGTAGTAGTAGTAATAGTAGCAGTAGCAGTAGGAGCAGGAGCAGCAGCAGCCATAGTAGTAGTAATAGTAGCATCAATAGTAGTTGTAGTAGTACTAGTAGTTGTTGTTATAGTAGTAATAGTAATAATAGTAGCAATCGTAGTAGTAGTAGTAGTTGTAGTAGCAATAATCGCAATAGTAGCAATAGTAACAGTCATAGTAGATGTAGTTGTAGTTTAGGTAGCAATAGAAGTAGTAGTAATATTAGCAATAGTAGCAGAAGTACTAGTAATACTAGTCGTGGCAGCCGTAGTAGCCATAGCAGAAGTAGTAGTAGTAGTTATTGTAGTAGTAGTTGTAGTTGTAGTACTAGTAGCAAAAGTAGCAGTAGTTGTAGTTGTAGCAGTAGTAGCAGTAGTAGCAATAGCAAAACTTGTTGTTGTTGTAGTAGTAGGCATAGCTATAGCAGTAGTAGTAGTTGTAGTAGAAACAGTAGTCATAGTTATTGTAGTAGAAGTATTACTGGTAATAGTAGCAGAAGTAGTAGTGGTATTAGTGGTAGTAGTAGTAGTAATAGTAGTAGTAGAAGTAGTAGTACTAGTAGTAGTCGTAGTTGTAGTTGCAGCAGAAGAAGAAGTAGCAGTAGTAGTCGTAGTAGTTGTCATAGTGGCCATAGTAATAGAAGAAGTAGTAGTTGTTGTTTTAGCCGTAGTAGTAGCAGAAGTAGTAGCAATAGTTGTTGTTATAGCCATAGTAGTAGCAGAAGTAGTAATAGAAACACTAGTAGCCGCTATATTAGTAGTAGTGGTATTAGTGGTAGCGGTAGTGGAAGAAGTAGGAGTAGTAATAGTAGGAGTAGCAGTTGCAGTTGCGATAGTAGTAGTAGTAGTAACAATAGTAGTTGTTGTAGCCGTAGTAGTAGCAAAAGTAGTAGCAGTTGTTGTTGTTGTAGTTGTAGTAGTAGTAGAAGTAGTAATAGCAACGGTAGTAGCCGCCGAATTAGTAGTAGTCGTATTAGTAGTAGCTGTAGTGGAAGAAGCAGGAGTAGTAATAGTAGGAGTAGCAGTTGCAGTTGTTGTAGTAGTAGTAGGAGTATCATTTGCAAAAATAATAGAATTTATAGTTCTAGACGAAGTAGTAGTAGTAGTAGCAGTAGGAGTAGAAGAAATTGTAGCAATAGTAATTATAGTAGAGCAGCAACAGCAGCAGCAGCAGAAGCAGTAGTTGTTCTAGTAATTACAGTAGTAGTAGTAGCAAGAGCAGTAGTTGTAGCAATTGTAGTGGTAATATTAGCCATTACAACTACAATAGTAACATTATTTATAATAGATAGCATTAGTCCTAGAAGTAGGACAAGTAATAGTAGTAGTAGCAGTAGATGTAGCGGCAGCAGCCACAGCAGCAATAGGAGTAGTAGCAGTTGTAGTAGCTGTAGTAGTAAAAGTAGTAGTGGTAGAAATTATTGTAGTGGTAGTTGTTGTAGGGGTAGTTGAAGTAGTAATACTAGGAGTATAAGTTATAGTAGTAACAGTAGCTATAACAGCATGGGTAGTTGAAGTAGTAGTAGCAAGAGTATAAATTATAGTAGCAACAATAGCTATAGCAGCATGGGTAGTTGTAGCCATAGTAGCTACTATAACAGTAATAGGAATCCAAGCAATAGTTGTAGTAATAGGGAGAATAGCAGTAGTAGCTGTAGCCGCAGCAGTAGAAGTAGTAGTAGTAGCAGCAACAGTAGTAGTGGTAGTAGCAATAATAGCAGCAGAAGCAGCAGTAACAGCCATAGTAGTTGTAGTAGTAGTTTTAGTAATAGTAGAAGTAGAAGTAGTGGCAATAGTAGTGGCAATAGTAGAAGTAGTAGTAGCAATAGCAATAGTAGAAGAAGTAGTTGTAGTAGCAGCTATCGTGGCAGTCGTAGTAGTAGTAGCAGTAGCAGTAGTAGTTGTAGCACTAGTAGAAGAAGCAGTAGTTGCAGTAGTTGTACTAGTAGCACTAGAAGCAATAGTAGGAACTGCAGTACGTGTAGTAGTAGTACTAGCCATAGCAATAGTAGTGGCAATAGTTATAGTAGAAATAGTAGTAGTAGTTGTTGTAGTAGAAATAGTAGTCATAGTAGTTGTTGTAGTAGTAGTAGCAGTATTAGTAGTAATAGTAGCTGTAGTGGTAGTAGTGTTAGTGATAGTAGCAGCAGCAACATAAGTAGCAGTAGTAGTAGAAGTAGTAGTATTTGTAGTAGTAGTTGTCATAGTAGTAGTTGTAGCAGTCGTAGTAGTACTAGAAGTAATAGAGCAGAAGTAATAATTATAGCGATAGTAGTAGCAAAAGTAGTAATAGCAACAGTAGTAGCCACTATATTAGTAGTTGTGGTGTTAGTGGTAACTGTAGTAGAAGGAGTAGGAGCAGTAGTAGTAAGAGTAGCAATTGTAGTTGTAGTAGTAGTAGTTGTTGTAGGAGTAGTAGTAGCAGTAGGATTATCATTAGTGTAAATAATAGTAGTTGTCATTGTTGGAGGAGTAGGAGCAATAGTAGCAGTAGAAGTAGAAGAAATAGGTACAATAGTAACTATAGTAGAGCAGCAGCAGTTGTAGTAGTAACTATTGTAGAAGTAGTGTGGGCAGGAGTGGTAGTATTATTAGTAGTAACAATAGTTATAGTTGTTGTAGTACTAGTATTTGCAGTAGTAATATTAGTTATAGTAGTAGCTGTGTTTATAGTAGTTGTAGTCGTAGCAATAGTCGTAGAAGTATGAGAAGTAGTAATAGTAGCAGCAGCCTTAATGGTAGCAGCTGGAGTAGCAGCAGTTGTAGTAGTTATTGTAGCAGTTGGAGTAAGAGAAGAAGTTGTAGTATAAATAGTTGTTGTAGCAGCATGTGTAGTTGTAGCTGAAGTAGGTGTAGTAGAAGTAGTAGCAATCGTGGCAGTAGTAATAGTAGTGGAAATAATAGCAGTAGTAGCTGTAGTAGCGGCAGTAGAAATTGTAGTAGTAGTTTTAGTATTCGAGGTAGTAGTAGTAGTTGTTGTAGCAGCAGCAGCAGCAGCAGTAGAAGTAGTAGTAGTAGTTGTCGTAGTAGGAGCTATAGTAGAAGTAGGAGAAGTAGTAGTCATAGTAGTAACAATAGTAGTAGTATAAGTAGTGGTATCAGTAGCAGTAGAAGGAATAGTGGTAATTATAGTAGAAGTAGTAGAGGAAGTAGTACCAGTAGTATTATATGTAGTGGCAGTATTTGTAGTAGCATAAATAGTAGTATTAGTAGTAGTAGTAGTAGTAGCAATAGTAGTAGTGGCAGTAGTAGTGGTAGTAGTAATAGCAGCAGTAGTAGCAGCAACACCAGTAGTAGTTATAGTAGTAGTATTGTTAGCAGCAGCACCAGTTGTAGCAACAACAGCAGTAGTAGTAGTAGGAGAAGTTGTAGTAGTGGTAGTAATAGTTGTTGTATTGGTAGTAGCAGCAATAGCAGTAGGTGTACTAGTAGTAGCAGTAGCTGCAATAGTAGTAGTAATATTAGTAGTTGTGGTTACAGTAGTAGTTGTAGTGGCAGTATTCTTAGTAGTAATAGTAGTAGTAATAGTAGTTATTATTGTTGTAGCAGTCGTAGTAGTAGTAGTAGTATTAGTATTAGTAGTTGTTATTATTGTTGTAGCAGTAGCAACAGCAACAATTGTAGTAGTAGTAATAATAGTAGTAGTAGTAATAGTAGTAGCAGAAATACAAGTCATAATAGCAGTAGTCATTGTAGTTGTAGTTGTACTTAAAGTAATTGTTGTAGATGTAATAGCAACAATAACAGAGTAGTGGTGGCAGTAGTAGTATTAGTAGCAGCAGTAGTAGTAGTAGCAGCAGGAGGAGTACTAGTGGCATTAGTTGAAATAAGAGTAGCAATAGTAGTTGGAGCAGCAGTAGTAGAAGTAGTTGTAGTAGCGGTAGCATCAGTAGCAGTAGTAGTATTATCAGTAGCAATAGTAGCAATAATAGCAGTAGTAGCTATAGGAGTAGTAGGACTAGTCGAAGAAGTAGTAGAAGTAGTAGTGGCAGCAATAGTAGTAGTAGTGGTGGTAGTAGCAGTAGGAGTAGAAGCAACTGTAGATGCTATAGTAGTTGTAATAGTAGTAGTAGTAGCAGCAGCAGCATTAGTCTTAGTAGTTGTAGTAGCCGTAGTAGTTGTAGTAGCTACAGCAGTAGTAGTAGTAGCAGCCGCCATAGTAGTACAAGGAATAGTATTAGCAGAAGTAGTTGGAGTTGTACTAGTCATTGCAGTAGTCGTAGATGTAGGAGTAGCTAGCAAAAGTAGTAGCAGTAGTACCAATAGTAGTAGAAGTTTAAGCAATAGCAGGAATAGTAGTAGCTGCAATACTAGTAACAATATTAATAGCAATAGGAGAAGTTGTCAGAGTAGTTGTTGTGGCAGTAGCTGCAATAACAGTAGTAGTAGCAGTTGTAGCAGCATCATCAGTAGTAATAGAAGTAGTAGTAGTGGCATTTGTAGTCGTAGTCATAGTAGTTGTAGTATTAGTAGCAGCAGAACTAGTAATTGCAGTCATAGTAGCAGTAGTAGTAATTGTAGTATTTATAGCATCTGCAGTAGTTGTAGTAGAAAAAGCAGAGCAGCAATTGTAGTACTAGTTGTAGTACTAGCAGTAGTATTATTAGTTGTTGTGGCAGTTGTAATAATAGTAGAAGTTGGTGGTTTAAGTAGTAGAAGAAGGGGTAATAGTAGTAGGAGTATTAGTTGTATAGTAGTACCAGCAGCAATAGTAGTAGTAGAAGTAGTAGCGGTAGTAATAGTGGTAGCAGTAATATTAGTAGTAGTTGCAGTAGTAGTAGCAGAAGTAGCAATAGTAGCAAAAGTAATCATAGTAATAGCAGCAGCAGTAGTGGTAGTTGTAGAAGCATCACTAGAAGTAGTAGTAGTTGTTCTAGCAGTAGTAGTTGTAGTAGTAGTAGTGGCAGTAGTAGCACATGTAGTATTAAGTAGTAGTAGAAGTAGTAGTAGTAGCAGCAGTAGTAGGGGAAGCAGGAGTAGTAGCAGAAATACTAGTGATAGTTATAGTAGAAGCAGTAGCAGTAGTAGTAGCGGTAGTGGTAGTAGTAGTAGTAGCAGCAGCAGTAGTAGTTGTTGTAGTAGCAGTAGTAGTAATAGTAGTAGTAGTAGTAGTAGCAGTAACAGTGCAGCAATAGTAGGACTAGCAGTAGTAGTTGCAGAAGTAGTAGCAGCAGACGTAGTTGAAGTAGTACTTTTAGTTGTCGTGGTAGAAGCAGTAGCAGTAGTAGCAGCACAGTGGTAGTGGCAGAAGTAGTACTAATAGTAGAAGTAGTATTAGAAATTGTAGTAGTAGTAGCAATAGCAGTAGTTGTAGCAGCAACAGTAGCAGCAGTAGCAGTAGTAGTTGTTATTGTTGTTGTAGGAGGAGTTGTAGTAGCTGTGGTAGTAGTAATAGTAATGGTAGTTGTTGTACTCTTAGTCGCAGTAGTAGTATTAGTAGTAGTAATAGTAGTAGTTGTAATACTATTAGCAGCAATTTTAGTAGTAGAAGTAGTAATAGCGACAACAATGATAGTAGTATTAGTGTAGCAATAGTCATAGTAGTAGTAGTTGTGGTAGCAGTAGTAGTAGTAATAGTAGTCAATATTGTAGTATAGTAGCAGTAGCAATAGTTGTAGTAGTTGTAGTAGCAGTGGTAGTAGTAGTAGTAGCAGTAGTATTAGTCGCCATAGTACTTGTAGTTATTGTAACAATAGTAGTAGTAGCAGAAGTAGTACTAGAAGCAGTAGTAGTGGTTGAAATAGCAGTAGAAGTAGGAGTAGTAGCAAATGTTGTAGTAGTGGTTGTAGGAGTAGTAGTATGAGTAGTCGAAGTGATAGTAGTCGCAGCAGCAGCAGTAGCCATAACAGTACAAGTAGCAGTAGTTGTAGTAGCAGAAGTAGTAGTAGAAGGAGAAGAAGTAGTAATACTTGTAGTACTAGTAGTAGCATCAACAGCAGCACCAGTAGTAGCAGCAGCAATAGTAGTAGCAAAAGTAGTAGTAGTAGGAGAAGTTGTACTTGCAGTAGAAGTAGTAGTAGTAGCATCTATAGTAGTAGTAGTGGTAGAAGTAGTAGCAGTAGCAATAATAGTAGTAGTAGAAGTAGTGGTAGTAGTAGGTGAGGTAGTAGTAGAAGAAGTAGCAATGGTTAAAGTAGAAGTACTAGTAGTTATGCTAGAAGTTGTAGTTCTAGCACAAGTTATAGTAGTTGTAGTAGTAGCAGTACTAGAAGCAGTTGTAGTAATAGTAATCGCAACAGTAGCAGCAGAAGTAGTAGCAGTAATTGAAGCAGTAGTTGTAGTAGTCGTAGGAGTAGCAATAATAGTAGTAGTATAAGTAGTAGTAGTAGTTGGAGGGTTAGTAGTACCAGTTGAGGTAGCAGTAGTAGCAGGAGATACAGTAGTTGTGGTAGTTGTAGTTGTAGTAACTGGAGAAGTAGCACTTGTTGTCCTAGTAGGATTAGCAGTGGGAGTTCTAGAAGCAACAGTAGTATTAGTTTGTGCGGTGTTGGTAGAAGTTGTTGTAGCAACAATCGTAGTAGTAGAAGATGTAGCAGTGGTCAAAGTAGTAGGATTAGAAATAGTAGTAGTAGTTTTAGTAGTCGAGGTGGTAGAAGTAGTCGTTGCAATAGCAATAGTAGTAGAAGTAGTAGAAATAGTGGTCGCCGCTATCATAGTAGCAGCACTAGGAGAAGTAGGAGAAGTAACCATAGTAGTAGCAATAGGAGTATTAGTGGCAATAGTTGTAGTAGTAGTAGTAGATGTAGTTGCAACATTAGTAGCTATCGCAGTTGTAGTAGTAGTAGTAGTTGTAGTAGTAGCAGTAGTAGTGGTAGTAGAAGCAATAGTAGTAGTATTAGCAGGAGCATCAGTAGCAGTAGCAGTAGCAGTACTAGTAGTAGTTTTAGATGGAGATGTAACAGTAGTTGTAGTAATAGTTGTAGTATTAGAAGTAGCAGCAGCAGTAACAACAGTAGTAGTAGTTAGTAGCAATAGCATTAGAAGCCGTAGTAGTACTTATAGTTGTAGTAGTAGTTATAATAGTGGAAGTGATAGTAGTAGTAGTAGTAGTTGTTGTTGTTGTAGTAGTAGTAGACGTTATAGTAGTAGTAGTAGTTATAGTTGTAGTAGTAGTTATAGTAGTAGTAGTGGTAGTAGTAGTAGTAGTAGAAGTGGTTGTAGTAGTAGTAGTAGAAGTGGTTGTAGTAGTAGTAGTAGTGGTGGTAGTAATATTAGTAGTTGTAGTTGAAGTTGTTGTAGGAGGAGTGTTAGTTATAGCAGGAGTATGGGTAGTAGTAGTACTAATAGTAGTAGCTGCAGTAGTAGTGGTAGTTATAGTAGAAGTAATAGTAGTGGTAGTTAGAGTAGAAGTAATAGTAGTAGAAGTAGCAGTAACAGTCGTAGTAGTAGTGGTAGTTATAGTAGAAGTAATAATAGTAGAAGTAGCAGCAGCATTAGTAGTAGTAGTGGTAGTAATTGTAGTAGTAGTAATACAAGATGTAGCAGTAGTAGTTGTGGTCACAGTAGTGTTAGTAGGAGTAGCAGCAGTAGTAGTAGCTACAACAAAGTAGTAGTAGAAATAATAGTAGTAGTAGTAGCAGTAGCCGTAATAGCATCAGTAGTAGCAGTAGCAATAATTGCCGTAGTAGCTATAGAAATAGTAGGTGTAGTCGAAGTAGTAGCAGAAGTAGTAGTAGTAATAGTAGTAGTAGTAATAGTAGTAGCAGGAAAAGTAGTAGTAGCTGCAATAGCAGGAGCAGAAGTAGAAGTAGTAGAAGATGTAGTAATAGTAAGAGTGGTATCAGAAGTAGTACAACTAATTGTACCAGTAGTTACTATTGAAGCAGTAATAGTAGCCAAAGAAGTAGTAGTAGGAGTAGTAGAAGTAGTAGTAGCTGGAGTAGTAGTAGGAGTAGTAGCAGTGAAAGTTGTAGAAGTATTTGTTGTTCTAATAGTAGTAGTAGTAGCAGAACTTGCAATAGTAGTACCAAAGATAGTAGTAGTAGGAGAAGTTGTAATAGTAGTTGTAGCAATACTAGTAGTATTAGTAGTAGTAGCCACATTAGAAGCTGTAGTAGCAACAGAAGTAGTTGTTGTAGAAGTAGTAGTATTAGCGATAGTAGTAGTAGTTATAGCAGTACTACTAGTAGTAGAAGTAATAATACTTAGTTATTGCAGTGGTAGTAGTAGTAGAAGAAGTAATAGTACTAGTAGTAGCAGTAGTGGTAGTAATATTAGTAGTAGTAGTAGAAGTAAGAGTATTAGTAGTAGTGGTAGTAGTAGGAGTAGCAGTAGTAGCAAAAATAGTAGCAGTAGTAGTGGTGGTGGTAGTAGTTGTAGTAGTAGTTGCAGCCGTAGTAGGCGTTGCAATAGTAGTAGTGGTGGTAGTAGTAGCAGTAGTAGTCCAAGTGGCAATTGTTGTAGTTACAAAAGCAGTAGTAGTAGTACAAGAAATAGAAGCAGTGGTAGTAGTAGTAGTAGTAGTAAAAGTAGTAATTGTAGAAGTTATAGATGTAGTAGTAGTAGTCATAGAAATAGTGGCTGACGTAGTAGATGTAGCAGTACTAGTAGTCGTAGTAGTCATAGCAGTCGTAGTAGTAGTAGAAGTAGTAGCAGCAGTAATTATTGTAGTAGCAACTGTAGTAGCAGTGGTAGTAATAGCAACAGAAGTAGATGTAGAAGAAATTGTAGTGGTAGTAGTTGTTGTTGTTGTAGCTGGAGTAAGAGGAGTAGCAGCAAAGGTTGTAGTAGAAATGGTAGTAGGATGAGTAGTAGCAATAGGACTTGGACAAGTAGTAGTGTAAGTTGTAGCAATTGTAGCAGCATAGTTGTAGAAGTTGAAGTAGTTGCAGTAGTTGCTGCAGTAGCAAAAATAGCACTAGTTGTAGTAGCAGTAGCAACAACAGTAGCAGTAGTAGGAGTAGTAGCAGTAGTAGAAGAAATAGTAGTTGTAGTAATGGTAGTAGTAGTCGTAGTAGAGGGAGTAGTAGTAGTAGTAGTAGTAGTTGTTGTTGTTGTAATAGTATTTGTAATAATTGTAGTAGAAGAGGCCGTAGTAGCAGTAGTAGTAGAAGTAGTAGTAGTAGCAGTTGTGGCAATAGTAGCAGTAGTAGTAGTTGTTGCAGAAGTAGTTGAGGTAGTAGTAGTTGTCGTAATTGTAGCGGTCGTAGCAGCTGAAGTAATAGTAGAAGTAGCAGAAGTAGTAGTAGTAGCAATTGTAGAAGCAGAAGTAGTAACTATGCTAGCCGCAACATTAGTTTTAGTAGTGGTAGTAGTAGCCGTAGTAGTAGTAGTAGTAGCTGTAGTAGTAGTAGCAATAGCTATAGTAGTAGCAGTTGTTGTTGTTGTAGTAGTAATAGCAGAGGCCACAGTAGTAGTAGTTGTAGTAGCAAAAGCCGCAGTTGTAGTAGCAGCAGTAGAAGCAGCTGTAGTAGTATCATACTAGTTACAATAGTAGTAGCAATAGCATTAGTAGGAGTGGTTTAGTAGTTGTAGAAGTAGTAGTAGTAGCAGTAGCAACAATAGTAGTAGTAGCGGTAGTTGTAGTAGTTGTAGCAGCAGTAGAAGCCGTAGGAGTAGCAATATTAGTAGCAGTAGTTCTAGTAGTAGTATTAGTAGTGCTCGTAGCAGAAGAAGTAGCTGTAGTAGTTGTAGAAGAAGTAGTAGTAGCCATAGAAGTACTAGTTGTCGTAGTAGTAGTAGTAATAGTTATAGTAGTTGTAGTAGTAGCAGTAGTAGTAGCAATAGTAGTAGCTGAAGTGGTGGTAGTAGTAGTCGTAGTAGTAGTAGTAGTATTAGAAGAAATATTATTAGTTGTAGTAGTATTAGTAGCAGAAGTAGGAGTAGTAATAGTATTAGTAGTAGTAGTTGCCATAGTAGTAGTTGTAGTAGGAGTAGTGGTACAAGTACTAGTAATAGCAGTAGTTGCAATAGTACTAATAGTAGTAAAAGTTGTAGCAATAGGAGTAGTAGTAGTGGTCGTAGTAAAAGTAGTAGCAGCAGAGGTAGCAGCAAGAGCCATAGTAGTAGTAATAGTAGTTGTAGTACCAGTTGTATTAGCAGTAGTAATAGTAGTAGTGCCAATTGTATTAGTATTAGTAGTAGGAGTAGCAGTTTGTAGTAGTAGAAGTTGAAGTAGTAGTAGTAGCCACAGTAGTATTATGAGTATCATTAGTAAAAATAATAATAGTTGTAGTAGTAGTAGTTGCCCTAATAGTAGCTTTAATAGTTGCGATAGTAATAGTAGGAGCAGTAGTAGTAGTTGAAAGTATAGTAGTAGCAGTAGCATTAGTTCTAGGAGCCGGAGCAGCAATATTAGTAGTAGTAGCAGCAATAGTTGCGCTATTTGCATAAGGAGGAATAGTAGTAGTGGTAATTGTAGTAGTAAATACTACTACTACTAGCAATTGTAATAGTAGTCAGTAGTCGTAGTAGTTTGAAAAGTCGTAGTAGTTTGAAAAATCGCAGTAGTAGTATTACCAGCAGTAGCAGCTGCAGTGGTGGTGGTAGTAGTAGTAGTATTAGTAGTAAAATTAGTAGCAGCAGAAAAAGTTATAGTAGTAGTTGTAGTATTAGTAGTATTAGTAGCAGTAGCTGTAGTAGTAGTAGTAGCAGTTGTAGCAATAGTAGGAGTAGTAGAAGTATTTGTTGTAGTATCAGTAGTAGTAGTAGTTGTTGTAGCAATGATTATCAAAATAGTAGTAGTAGCAGCTTCTGTAGTACTAGTTGCTGTAGCAGTTTTAGTAGTTGGGGTAGTAGTAGTAATTTTTGTAGTAGTTGTAGTAGTAATATTAGTAGTTGTAGTACTAGTAGCAGTAGTAGTAGCAGCAGTTGTAGTAGTAGAAGTAGTAATTGCAGCAGTAGTAGCTGTAGTAGCAGCAACAACAGTAGTAATAGTAGTAGTAGAAGAAGCAGTCATATTCGTAGTAGTAGTAGTAGCAGCAGCAGCAGTAGTAGTAGTAGTAAAAGTAGTTTTAGTAGCAGTAGTAGTAGGAGTATCAGTAGTTGCAGTAGTGGTTGTAGTAGTAGTAGTAACAAAAGTAGCTGTAATATTAACAGTAGTAGTAGCAGTTGTAGCAGTAGTTGTAGCAGTTGGAGTTGTATTAGTAGTAGTTGTTGTGGTAGTAGTCGTAGTAGGAGTAGTTGCTGTAGTAGAAGGAGAAATAGCAGTAGGAGTAGGAGTAGCAATTGCAGTTGTACTAGTAGAAGTGGTTGTAAAAGCAACAGCAGTAGTAGTATCATTAGTAAAAATAACAGTAGCTGTAGTAGTAGTAGCAGGAGTAGTTGTTGTTATAGTAGGCATAGGAGTAGAGGAAATAGTAGAACTATTCTAGTAGTCAGAGCAGTAGTGGTGGTGGTAGTAGTAGTAGCAGCAGTAGTTGTTGTAGTTGTATTAGAAGCAGCAATAGTAGTATTAGTAGTAGTAGCAATAGTAGTGGTTGTCGTTGCAATTATAGCAGTGGTAGTAACAATATTAGTAGCAATTGTACTGGTAGCTGTAGTCGTAGAAGTAGGAGAAGTCGAACTAGTTGTAGCAGCAGCAACAGAAGTAGTTATAGTAGTAGTAAAAGTAGCAGTAGCAGAAGTAGTAGTAGTCGTTATAGTAGTAATAGTAGTAGATGTAGGAGTAGTAGTTGTAGTTGTACTAAAAGTAGTATTAGCAGGACTAGTAGCACTAATAGCAGTAGCAGAAGTGGCAGTAGGGCCAATAGCACAAGTCGTAATAGTAGTAGCAATAGTAGCGATAATAGCAGTAGTAGAAATAGCAACAATAGTGGTAGCAATAGTAGTAGACTAAGTATTTGTAGAATTAGTAGTAGCGATAGTCGCAGTGGCAGCATTAGTTATTCTAGTAGTACTTGGAGATAAAGTAGTAATAGTAGTATTAGTTGTAGGAGTACTATTAGTAGTAGTAGTAGCAACAGCAGTAGTAGCAACAGCAACAACAGTAGTTATAGTAGTAGTATTAGTAGCAGCAATAGTAGTAGTAGTAGTTGTTGTTATTGTTGTTGTTGTTGTAGTAGTAGCAGCAGTAGCCGTAGTTGTGCTAGTATTAGCAGTAGTTATTGTCGTTATAACAATAGTAGCAGTAGCAATAATAGTTGTAGCAAAAGTTATAGTAGAAGCCGTAGTAGTAGTAGCGGTAGCAATAATAGTAGTAGTAGAAGTAATAGTAGAATTAGTAGCAGTAGTAGTTGTTGTAGTAGAAGTAATCATAGCAGTATAAGTTAGACTAAAAGCAATAGTAGTAGAAGTAGCAGTAGTAGTAGTAGTAGTAGTAGTAGCAACAGCAGGAGCAGCAGTAGTAGCAGTAGTAGAAGCAGTAGTTGTAGTAGAAGTAGTAGTATTAGCTGGAGGAGTAGTAACAGGAGTACTAGAAGTAATAGTAGTAGTAGTAGCAATAGAAGTAGTAGTAGGTTAAGTGGTAGTAGTAGTAGTAGTGGTAGTGACCATAATAACAATAATATTAGTAGCAGTAGTAATAGTAGCAGCAACAACAGTAATAACTAGATTAGCAGTAGTAGTATTGGTAGGACGATTAGTAGTAGTATTAGTAGTGACAATAGTAATAGTAGTAGTAGTTGTTGTTATTGTAGTTGTCGTAGTAGTAGTAATAGTATTAGAAGTAGTAGGAGTAGAAGCAAGAGTAGTAGCAGTAGTAGTAGAAGTTGTAGTTTTTCAAATAGTAGGAGAGGTCGTACCAACAATAGTAGTAAGAGGAGTACTAGTAGGAGTAGTAGTTGCAATAGTAGCAGAAGTAGCAGTAGCAGTAGTAGGAATAGTAGCAGGAGTAGTAGGAGTGGTAGTAGCACAAGTAATAGTAGCAGCTGTGGTAATAGCAGCAATAGTAGTAGTTGTAGCAATAGTAGTATCAGTAGTAGTAGGAGTAGTCGCAATAGTAGTACTATTAGAAGTGCTAGAAATCGCAATAGTAGTAGCACTAGCAGTAGTAGTAGCAGCAGCAGTGTTAGCAGTTGTTGTAGTAGTATTTGTAGTAGCAGAAGGAGTAGTAGTAGCAATAACAGTAGCAGCTATTGTAGTAGTACTAGATTTTGTAGCGACAATACTAGTATTCATTTTTGTAGTAGACGCAGCATTAGTAGTTGTTGCAGTTGTAGTAGTAGTACTAGTAATAATAGTAGGAGTAGTAGGAGTAGTAGCAGTAGTTGTAGTATGAACTTGAGCAGCAGCAGTAGTAGTGTAGTAGTGGCTGTTGTTGTCGTAGGAGGAGTAGTAGTAATAGTAGTAGTAGTAGCCATAGTAGTAGTAGCCACAGTAGTAGTAGCAGTAGTGTAGTACATTTTGTAGTGGTAAAAAAGTAGTAGTAGTAGTAGTCGTAGTTAGTTCTAGTGGTAGTAGTAGGAGTTGTAGTAGTTGTTGTTGTGAGTAATAGTAGCAGCAGTAGTTGTTGTTGTAGTAGTAGGGATAACAGTAGTGGCAGTAGTAGTAGTAGTAGTTGCAACAGTTGTTGTAGTAATAAAAGTAGCAGTAGTAGTAGTATCAACAACGACAGTAGTAGTTATGGCAGTGGTAGTTGTAGCAGTAGTTGTTGTTGTAGCTGTAGTAGTAGCAATAACAGCCGTAATACTTGCAGTTGTAGTAGTAGTAGTAGTTGCAGGGGCAATGGTAGTGCTTGTAGTAGTACTAGTAGTAGAAGTAATAACGATAGTAGTAGTACTATTATTATGTGTAGCAGTAGCAGTAAGAGTAGCAGTAGTAGTAGGAGGACCAAGAATAGTAGTAGTAGTAGATGTAGTAGTAGTAGTACCAGCTGCAATAGTAGTAGTAGTTGTAGTAGCAGCAGTAGTAGTATAAGTAGCAGTAGCAATAGAAGTAGTAGCAACAACAATAGCAGTTATATTAGCAAAAGGAGTAATAGTAGTTGTTGTTATAGTAGCATTAGTAGTAGTAGGAGAAGCAGTAATGGCAGTGGCTTTAGTAGCAAGAGTTGAAGCAATAGTTGTAGTAGTAGTAGTTGTGGCATTAGTCATATTAGTAAGTAGTAGAGAAAATAGTAGAAGTAGTAACAGTAATAGTATTAGTAACAGTAGTAGTAGTAGCAGTTGTTGTAGTATTAGTATTAGCAGTAGTAATAGAAGTAGTAGTAGGAGCAATAGTAGAACAAGTAGTACGAATGGTTGTAGTAGTAGCTACAGTAGTAGTAGATGCTGTAGTAGTAATAGGAGTAGTAGTCATAGTAGTACTAGCAGTAGTTGCAGTAGTTGTAGTAGCTATAGTAATAGTTGTTGTTGTAGTAGTAGTTGTAGTAGTAGTAGGAGTAATATTAGCAGTTGTTGTATTGGGAGCATTAGCAGTAGGAGGAGTAATAGTTGAGGCAGTAGAAGCTGTAGTAGTCACAGCAATAGTAGTAGAGTACTGGCAGTAGTAGTTATAGGACTAGTAGTAGTAGTCATAGTAGATGTAGTAGTAGTAGCAGTGGTAACAGTAGTTGCTGTAGTAGTAGTAGCTATAGTAATAGTTATTATAGGATTAGTAGTTGTAGTAGTAGTAGTAGTATTAGTAGCAGTTGTACTGAGTGGAGTAGTAGTTGTAGTAGGAGTAGTGGTAGCAGCAGTAGTTGTAGGACTAGTAGTAGTTGTTATAGTGGTAGTGGCAGTGGCAACAGTAGTTGCTATAGTAGTAGTAGTCGTAGTAGTTGCAATGGTTGTTGCTTTAGTAGTAGAAGCAGCAGCAGTGGTAGTAGTAGTAGTCATACTAGGAGTAGTAGCAGCTACAGTAGCAGCATTAGCAACAGCAGCAGTAGTAGTCGAAGGAGTAGCAGTAGAAGTAGCAGTAGCAGTTCTACTAGCTATAATAGTAATAGTATTAGCAGCAGGAGTTGAAGTAGTATTTGTAGTAGTAGTAGCAGTGGCAATGGTAGTAGATGTAGGACTAGTATTTGTAGTAGTAATAGTAGTAGTAACAGTTGTTGTTGTTGTTGTAGTAGTAGTGGTAGGAGTAGTAGTAGTACTAGTAGGACTAGTCGTAGCAGTAGTAGCGGTAGTATGAGTAGGAGTAGTTGCAGTAGTAGTAGGAGTAGAAGTAATTGTAGTAGTAGTAGTAGCAACAATAGTAGTAGTTGTTGTTGCAATAGTAGTAGTAGCAGTAGTAGTGGCATTTGTTGTGGCAATAGCAATAGTAGCAATAGTAGTAGTTGTTGTAGTAGTAGTAGTGGTAGTTTTAGTAGTAGTAATAGTAATAGTAGTAGTAGAAGAAGTAGTAGTAGTAGGAGTAGTAGTTGTAGTAGGAGTAGGTGTTATAGTGGTGGTGGTGGTAGTAGTAGTTATGGTAGTAGTGTAGTAGCAGTAAAAGTAGTTATTGTAGTAGAGGTAGCAATAGTAGTATTAATCATAGTAGTAGTTGTAGCAGGCGTGGCAGTAGGAGAAGTATTAGAAGCAATAGTAGAAGTAGCAGCACGAGTAGTTGTATTTTTCGTAGTAGTAGTTGTTATAGTAGTGTAGTAATAGTAACAGTAATCAGGAGTAGTAGATGAACTAGTAGTGTTAGTAGTCATTATAGAGTAGTAGTCATAGTGATAGTAGTAGTAGTTGTTGTTGTAGTTGTGTTAGTAGTAGCGGTAGCAATTGTAGTCATAGTAGTAGCAGCAATAATAGTAGTTATAGAAGTTGTAGTAGTTGTGAAAGTAGGAGTAGTAGTTGCTATAGCATTAGTAGAAGTAGCAGTAGTAGTACCAGTAGTTGTAGTACTAGAAGCAGTAGTCATAGTATTTAATAGTGGTGGTAGTAGTTGTTGTAGTCGTGCTTGTAGTAGTAGTGTAACAGTAGTTGTAGTAGTATTTATTATCGTTGTAGAAAAAGTTAGTAGTGGTAGTAGGAGGAGGAGTAAAGCAACAACAGTAGCAGTAGTAGCAGCAGTAGCAGTGGTAGCAGAATAATTTCTAGTAGTAGTGGAAGTAGTATTAGTAGTTGTAAGAGTGGTAGTAGTAGTAGCGGTAGTTGCGATAGTAGGAGTAGTAACAGTAATAGCAGTCATTGTAGCAGTAATAGCTGTCACTGCAGAAGTAGCAATTGTAGAAGTAGTTGTGGTAGTAGTAATACAAGTAATAGTAGTAGTAGTAGTAGTAGAAGAAGAAGTAGTAGTAGTAGTAGTTGTAGCTAAAGCAGTAGTAGTAGTTGTAGCAGTGGTGGTAGTAGTAGTAGCAGTAGCAGCAGTAGTAGCAAGAAGTAGCAGCAGTAGTGGTAGTAGTAGTAGCAGTAGCAAAAATAACAGTAGTAGCAGTAGTAGAAGTAATAGTAGTACTAGTAGCAGCAATAGTAGTAGTTGTAATCTTAGAAGTACTAGGACCTGTAGCAGTAGTAGTAGTGGCAATATTTGTAGTATTATTAGCATTGGCAGCAGCAGTGGCAATAGTAGTAGTTGTAGTAATAGTAATGGAAGAAGTAGCCGTAATGGAAGTAGTAACAGAAATAGTAGTAGATACAAATGTAGCTGTGGTGGTAGTAGTAGTAGCAGTAACGGTAGCATCAGTCGAAGTTATAGGAGTAGTAGTTGGAGTGGTAGTAGTATTAGCAGCCGTAGTAGCAGTAACAGTAGTCATAGTAGAAGTAGTAGTAGCACCAGCAGCATTAGTAGTAGCAGCAGCAGTAATAGCTGAAGTTGTAGTAGCATTAGTTGTAGCAGTAGCAATAATAGTAGTAATAGTAGTGGGAGAAGTAGTAGTAGCTGGAGTGGTAGTAGCAGCAGTAGTAGTAATAATATTAGTAGCCGTAGAAGTAGTGGTAGTCATGGAAATAGTTGTAGTGTAGCACTAAAAGTTGCAATAGTAGCAGTAGTAATAGTAGTAGCGGCAACAACAGTAGTAGTGTTAGTATAGCAGTAGTAGTAATAGTGGTTATAGCAATGGTAGCAATAGTAGTAGTTGTAGTAGTAGTAGTAGTTGTTGTTGTTGTTGTTGTACGAGAACAAGTAGCAGCAGCAGCAACAATAATAGTTATAGAATTAGATGCTATCGTAGTAGTTAGGATAGTGATAGAAGCAGCAATAGCTGCAACAGTGGAAATAGTAAAAGTAGTAGCATTTGAAGCAGATGTGGCAATAGTAGTGGCAATAGAAGTAATAGCAGATGTGGCAGCAGCAACAGTAGTGGTAGTAGTAGAAGCAGTTGCAATAGATATGGCAGTAGTAGTAATAGCAGTAGTAGAAGTAGTAGTGGTAGTAGCAGTAGTAGCTATAGTAGTATTAGGAGTAGTAGTGGTGGTAGTAGTAGTAGTAGCAGCAGCAGTAGCAGTGGTAATAGTAGTAGTAATATTAGTAGGAGTAGTAATTGTAGTAGAAGTAGCATTAGTAGTGGTGGTGGTGGTGGTGGTAGTAGCAGTAGTAGTAGGAGTAGTAGTAGTAGCCGCAGTATCAGTAGTAATAGTAATAGTAGTCATAGTAGTCGAAGAAGGAGTTGGAGTAGTAGTAGTAGTAGTTGCAATAGTAGTAGGAGTAGCAGCTGTCGTAGTAATAGTAGCGGTAGTAGAAGTAGTAGGAGTACTAATAGTAGTAGTAGTAGTAGTAGTAGTCGTAGTAGGTGTTATACCAATCGCAGTAGTTGTAGCAGTAGCAGTTGTAGTTGTTGTACTAGTTGAGGTTGTGTTAGTAGTAGAGATTGTATTAGTAGCAGTAGCATTACTAGAAGTTGCAGTTGTAGTGACAGTACTTGTAGTAGTAGTAGCAATAGTTGTAGTATTTAGTAGTGGTAGTAGCAGTGGTAGTAGTTTTTGTTTTGGTAGTAGTAGTAGTAGCAATAGTTGTTGTAGTAGTGGGAGTAGTATTAGTTGTTATTGTAGCAGTAGTACTAGTAGTAGTAGCAGTAGCAATAGTAATAGAAGCAGTAGTATTAATAGTAGCGATAGGAGTATTACTAGTTGTAGGAATAGTAGTTGTGGTAGTAGTTGCTATTGTGGTTGTAGGCAGAGTTATATTAGTAGTGTAATGGTGGTAGTACTAGTAGTGGTAGTAATAGTAGCGGTGGTAGTAGGCAAGGCACTAATAGCAGTAGTAGCAGCAACAGTAGCAGGAGTAGGAGTAGTAGTAGTAGTACTAGCAACATAGTAGATGTAGTAGTTGTTGTTGTAGCAACAACATTAGTAGTAGCAATAGTAGTAGTAGCTGCAACAACAACAACAATAGTAGTTGTTGTAGACATAGTAGTAGCAGCAGTAGCGGTAGTAGTAGTACTAGTGGTCATTATAGTGGTGGTAGTAGTATCGACTGCAGTAGTAGTAGTAGTAGTATTAATATTAGTTGTAGTAGTAGTATTATTAGTAGTAGTAATTGGAGTAGCAGCATGAGTAGTAGAAACAGTAGTCTTAGAAATGGTAGTTGGATTAGTAGTAGGAGAAGTCATACTCGCATTAGTTGTAAGAGGAGTAATTGTAGGAGTAGTTGTAGTAGTAGTAGCAGAAATAGCAATAGTAGCGGTAGTACTACAAGGAGTAGTAGTAGTTGCAGTAGTGTACTAGTAGTAGTAGTTGAATTAGTAGTAGTAGTAGTCGTAGTGGTAGAAGCAGCAGTTGTAGTAGTAATAGTAGTAATAGCAACAACAGCAGTTGTTGTAGATGTGGTTGTAGCAGTAGTACTATCAGTAGCTGCAGCAGTAGCTATATTCGCAGTAGCAATACTATTAGCATAAGTAATAAAAGCAATAGTAGTACCATTAGCGATAGTAATAGTTGTTGTAGTAGTATTTTTTGCAGCAGTAGCAGTAGTAGTGGAAGTAGTGGCAATAGCTGCAGCGGTAGTTATAAAAAAAGTATCAGCCGCTGTAATAGTAACAATTGTTGTAGTAGTACTAGTTGTAGTTGTAGTAGGCATAGTAGTAGCAGTAGTAAAAGTAGTTGTAGTAGTTGTAGCAATTGCAGCAGTAGTACAAGTAGTACTAGTAGAAGTAGTAGAAGTAGCAGTAGTATTACGAGTCACAGCTGGAGCAGCAGTAGTAGTAGCAGCCGTAGTAGTAGTAGTAGGAGGAGGAGGAGTAGTAGCAATAATTAGTAGTAGTTATTGTTTTCGTAGTAGTTGTAGTACTAGTGGAAGTGGAGTAGTAGTAAATAGTAGTTATAGTAGTTGTATTTGTTGTGAGTAATAGTAGTAGTAGTAGTAGTAATAGCTGTAGCATTAGTAGAGGTAGCAGTAGCTGTAGTAGTAGTAGCAGTAGTAGTTGTACCTAATAGTAGTATTAGTATTAGTAGCAGCAGTAGTAGTAGTTGTTGTTATTATTGTTCTAGTAGCTGTAGTAGTAGTTGTAATAGTAGTTGTAGTCGTAGGAGTAGTAGTAGTAGTAATAGAAGAAGCAATAGCAATAATAGTAGTACTACGAGTGGTAGTAGTAGTAGTAGTGCTATAGTAGTAGCAGTTGAAGTAGTAGCAGTGTTAGTAATAGCAGCAGCAATAGTAGTTGTAGCGGTAGTTGTAGCTATAGTAGTACTAGTAGTAGTACTAGTAGCAGTAGTCGCAGTAGCAATAGAACTAGCAGTATTAGTAATAGCAATAGTAGCAACAATAGTAGTAGTAGTTGTAGTAGCAATAGTAGCATTTGTTGTAGTAGTATTTGTAGTAGTAGAAGTAAGAGAAGCAGTAGTAGTGGTAGTAGTAATAGCAGTTGCTGTTGTGACAATAGTTGTAGTAGTAGAAAAATTATCAATTGCAGTACTAGTAGTAGTTGCAGTTGCACTATAGTAGTTATAGTAGTAGTGGTAGTATCAATAATAGTAGTAGTAGTAGTAGTTGTTGCAGTAGTAGCAGCTGGAGCAATAGAAGTAGTAGTGGTAGTGGATGCTTTAATAGTATTAGGAGTAGTAGTAATAGTAGTTGCAATAGTAGTTATAGTAGTAGCAGTAGTATCAGTAGTAGTAATGGCAGCCATGGTAGCGCTAAGTGGAGTTGTAGTAGCAGTAGTAGCAATAATAGCAGTCATAGTAGAAATAAGTAGTAGTAGTAGTTGTTGTGGTAGTCGTAGTTAGTTGTAGTTGTTGTAGTAGAAGTAGTAGTCACCGTAATAGCTGTAGAAGTAGTTGTTGTTGTTATAATAGTGGCAGCAGTAGTAGCCATAGTAGTAGAAATAGTTGCAGTTGCGGCAATAGTTACAGTAGCAGTAGCGGTAGTAGTAGTAGCAATAGCCATAGTAATAGTCGTAGTAGTTGTAGTAGTTGTCGTAATAGTAGTAGTAGTAGTAATAGAACCTGTAGTAGTTGTAGTAGCAATAATAGCAGTCCAAGTAGTAGTTGCAATAGCAATAGTAGTTGCAGAGGGGGCAGTAGTAGTAGCAAGTAGTAGTAATAGTAGTAATAATGTTAGTAGTAGTAGTAATAGCTTATTAATAGTTGTTGTTGTAGTACTAATAGTAATTATAGTGGTAGTAGCAGTTGTAGTGGGAGGAGAATTAGTAGTAGTCGCAATAATAGTAAAAGTAGTACTAGCAGTAGTAGCTCAGTAATAGCAGAAGCAGTAGTTTTTTTTTTTGGGGGGGGGGGGGATTAGCAGTAGAAAGA